>JAXDDW010000001.1:2782500-2900000 GCA_034670385.1 Hoplostethus mediterraneus | reverse complement strand
GACTGGACCCGGTCTTGGATCTGACTCTGACTGGACTGAGGCGGTCTTGACTTGAGAGCAGATGTGCTGGAGATCTGGAAGCAGCGTCTCCATTTCTGTGGTCCAGGACGTTTCCTCCTCCTCCTCTCTTTTCTCATTAGCAGCTCTTTTGGCAGGAGCCTCTCGTCCTCCTCCCTCCTCCTCCTCCCCCTCTCCTCCCTCCTCTGTGTCTCCCTCTCCATTCTTCAGAGGCAAACCTCTCACTCATCTGCTGACCGGCGCTGGTCCGTTCCCTCGTTCACCCTTTTCGTTCGTGCACAAGAAGAATACCGGCTCCTCTCCCTCTGTTTTTCTTTCTCATTCTGTTTCTGCTGCTCCGGGGTGAGCGTCAGGTCAGCCCTATTAGCCTCTCCACTGTTAAACAACGCAAGCTTTTATTTCATTCACAGAAAGGCGCGCACACACACACACACACACACACACACACACACACACACGTTCGGTGTTGTTTTTTTATCTGTATTTAGGTCCTTTGTTGCTCTGTGAGGCACTTTGTTAAAAGCTCCTCAGAAATAAATTTGACTTGACACTGCACATGCATGTGTGTGTACATGCATGCACACACACATACACACACACACACGTACTCCCACATGCTCATATGTTCACATGCCTACACACAGTAATACACACATGCACAAAACGACTCATCCATTCTGTGCTGACTCCATCTCTAACTGTATTCATGTTATTTCATCTGACGGCTGGATGAAGAATCCGTTGTCAGTCACAGCTTACATAACCTAACAACCTCCACCCATGTGAGGTCTGGGCCAAGCCATGTGTATTATGGGATGTTTCAACTGAACGGGGACAAGGGGAGGTCAACTGGACAGGAATGTCATCAGCGCCAATCCCATTTAGGTGCTCAGAGGGTGGCCTGGAGGGTGCAGAAGTGGGCTTGTGAACGAAAGATCGCCAGTTCAAATCCCTGTACTGATGGGATCTGGGAGGGGAAGAGAATTACTGACGCAACTACGCAACCTACCCAGGTGCCCTTGAGCAAAACTCTGAACCCCAAACTCAACTCATGAAGCCCAGAAAACCTTCACTGGATATGAGTCTCTATCAGAGTCTGTAGATTTTTGTCTTTGGCAGATAAATCAACACAACGAGCTCCATGATCAAATCAATCAAAGTGCAAAATGAGGAGCAACAGAGAAACAGACAAACAGGAGAACACACAGAGTCAAAGACACACATATTATATAATATACATTATTTATTATTTACATTATTTATTTTATTATTTATATTATTTATTATTGTATTATTATTTACATTATTATTATTATTTATTATTTACATTATTTATTGTATTATTATTATTGTGTTATTTACATTATTATTATTTATTATTATTTACATTATTTATTATATTATTTCTTGTATTATTTATATTTACATTATTTATTATTTACATTATTTAGTTGTCAGATTTCAATTAAAAATGTGCATTAATTATTTTGGCCAGTGAAATTATTCTTGGCAGCCAAAAAGTTTTTTTCAGAAATGAATCCCAAGTGTGTCTTTCTGTTTCACCACTTCATCATCATCGAGCATCGAAGGGCCACGTCGGGGCCCTCTGGCCCTCCAGACGTAAAATCCACCAAATCCAACGCAGCTCAGCCTCAGAGGAGCCTGCGCTTCCCTTTGTCTTTCCTGGACACCAGAGTGCCTCGCTCCCCGGTGACCTGCCATGCTTTAATTGAATAAGCCGATTAGAAAGAACTGACATTTGGTGACCGAGGAGAAATTCACTCTTATCTAGCGGCTGACCTCGACCTGTCGCTGACCTTCAAACAGCGCAGGGTGAAGTTGTCCCTCGACTCTGACCTGGAGTCAGTTTCTGAAGATGGCAGAGAAATATCTAATAGATATTATAGGTATTGATGATTATGTACTGTTGTGTTGTAAAAAAATCCCAACAGCGTCCATGTTTTTCCCCTGGTTTTTCCGAGCTGGAATTCTGAACTACCAGTGCGAAATTTCCGACTTCGACTGTAACGCAGCGTCACGCCCGATGTTTGTTGTAGGGATGAAAGCGACTTTGACTTGATGCCAAACTCAGCGAGGTCGAAGCCTCTGCTCATTCAGCAGGAACGCTCACTGTCTTGTCGTCTTGGCACATTCTTCTCTTTCTTTTCTCTCTTTCTCCACCTGACTTGGCCCAAAGTTCAGGCTTTGTAGAGCGAAACTACAGACTCACTTTATTATAAGAGAAAGAAAAGAAGAGGAAGAGGACTTTTGACTTCATCATCTAGTCTGCATGTACTGTAGATGTAAAACGCCTCGACGATCACAAGGATGTTCTTTGTATCCTTTTATACAACGGTTCCCAACACGTTCTCCAGAGCATCATTCATATAGAAAAGAAAAGAACAAGAGAACAAGAAAGATCAGTAACTGTGTCTTTGGTTTCCACAATAGCAACCAACAAAGCAGAGCTAGGCGTGGTTTGTGGGAATCATCAGCATGATTGGAAATTGGAACATTTTCCAATTTTGAAAAAATCCACAGAATAGAAAAGTATTTTTCAACTTTCAATTAAAAGATATCAAGTTCAAAGTTCAAAAATTGGTAAAATGTTATGTCATACAAAGCCTCTGACCTAATTAGATACTAGATGATAAGATAAGATAAGATAAACTTTATTGATCCCGCCGTGGGGAAATTCACGATGGGATTTTGTGTTGAAAATCTTTATTTTCTTTGGCAGAGACTGCAATTGAAACCACTTCTGTAGAATCACCCATATACTATATACACCAATCAGCCACAACATTAAAACCACTGACAGGTGAAGTGAATAACATTGATTATCTACAATGGCTACAATGGCACCTAGGATATATTGGGAGGGTCATGGGCGCCCAAGGCTCATTGATGCGCGTGGGGAGCCACCTACCTAAACATTGTTCCAGACCAAGTACACCCCTTCATGACAGTATTCCCTGATGGCAGTGGCCTCTTTCAGCAGGATAATGCACCCTGTCACTCTGCAAAACTTGTTCAGGAATGGTTTGAGGAACATGATGAAGAGTTCAAGGTGTTGACTTGGCCTCAAAATTCCCCAGATCTCAATACGATCGAGCATCTGTGGGATGTGCTGGAAAAAACAAGTCCGATCCATGGAGGCCCCACCTCGCAACTTACAGGACTTAAAGGATCTGCTGCTAACGTCTTGGTGCCAGAGACCACAGGACACCTTCAGAGGTCTTGTAGAGTCCATGCCTCAACGAGTCAGAGTTGATTTGGCGGCACGAGGGGGGCCTACACAATATTAAGCAGGTGGTTTTAATGTTATGGCTGATCGGTGTATATTTCCAGTCTGATGTCAGGAAATGTTTCATGGATCTAAACCATCAATGGTACGGTTACCATTGATTTCAAAGAATCAAAGAGCAAGGGCTTCTTTCTAGACCAATGATCAACAATCATACAGGAGAAATCCATCAGAGGAGATTCCTCCACCGACAGTAGATAGACCAGAATGCAATGCAGTAGACAGGATAGACAAGAACAGCCATAAGACACGTTGTGTTTTAAGAAAGGAGCATGGCTGAGATCATGTTCCGGCCCCGATGTTCACAAACTAGTTGGCTAGCTAGTTATATTTATATGTCCATACACCTACCTTTGATTGAAAGCAACAAGTTCACGCCCCTTCTCTGAGGGTTGTTGAAAGGCATTATGGGAAACTTAGGAAATCACTAAGTGAAGTAAATCACTCTCTTTCCCACTACCACCACAAGTTCCTGTACATTTATGGACTAAAAACAAGTAATTGTGAGTTAGCTTCCCTGTAGCTTCACTGTGCTGCCTGGCCTGGATGCTTTCTGGCTGGTACCCCCAGTACTCTGCTCTCCCTGGGTGTGCCAGATCGGGTGGATGTGAACTCTGGGTAAACGCTGGGGCTGATTAGGCCATGTCCTGCTGCTGTCATTAGGACACAGTGGAGACACTCATCTTAATGGGGGAGACACATCGCAGCTAATTGCCTCAATTTGGATGAAGCCCCGGTGACAGCTCGCTGGTGAGGAAGGGCACACACAAGGTCAATTGTCCTGCGCCTGAATGCTAAACTCATTTCTGATGTGTTATGATTGACCGAGTAGACACTAATGAACAAGGAAGGGTCATTATTTCAGGGTTCAGGGAGTACCCAAACCGCGGCGGAGCACAAGAAGCCCGTTTTCTGCCTCGATGCACCGGGCTCGGCAGGCGAAATCATATCATTTCAACTTTCGTCATTCCAACGTCAGGCCTTGTCATTTGGAAAATGACCTGCGAAAAAGTGATCGGCAGGGTTTCTACTCTGTTTCTCCCTGTGAGGCGTTCAGAGAACAAATGAGAGAAAAGTACAAGAAGAACGGACTAGGACCTGAAGAACGACAAGGAGCAGCAGTAGGCTGATCGTCAAACCATGGGTCAGCAAAAAAAAATCTAAATCAAGAGAGAATTTTATCATCTTAACCGATGCAATTACATTTAAAACATCTTAATAAATCTCCAAACTAAATTCACCTCTCAGTGTCTCTGCTCCTCTCCAGACAAATATTGTATTTCAATTCAACCTGAACAGATTGATGTTTTGAGTTGGAGAGAGTAGGAGGAGGTGGAGGAGGAGGAAACGTAGGAGGAGGATGAGGTGAAAAACTAGAAGTAATAGTAGGAGGTGGTGTGGGAGGAAGAGGAGGAGGTGAAGAAGCAGTAGTAGCGGTAAGAGGAGGAAGAGGTGGAGAAAAAGTAGGAGGAGGATGAGGTGAAGGAGTAGAAGTAGTAGTAGGAGGTGGTGCGGGAGGAGGAGGAGGTGTAGTAGGTGTAGGAGTAGTAGCAGGAGGTGGTGTGGGAGGAAGAGGAGGAGGAGGAGGAGGAGGAGGTGAAGAGGCGTGTGGGAGCAGACGGGTGCGTGCCTCCATCCCAGACACACTGGAGACTGTTCAACAAAGCCGAACCGCCCGAGAGACGTCATGCAACAAGCAGACACTAATGACCTGCATCCACACGACCAGCACATCAGATCACATCAAACCTTATTCACAATTACCCACAGTGCTTTGCAAACATGGCTTAAACACGCCAGGGTCACGGATAGAAATGGAAACAGACAACAACGGGAGACGTATCGCTTCAAAAATGTAAAAAATGATAAAACCTTTCTACTGTCTACTCTATTTAACACCTGAACACAACGACTCGTCAAAATAAAGCTCATCATTAACAATTACTGACTTTTGTACACAAAATAAATTAACTTTATTTTGAAAAACTGGGTAATGATCAGGAAAGATCTTTTTCTCCAAGGGGATAAAAACTGTAGTGGAAGTCACTGAGATGTATTTACTGTTCAATATCTAAGAATCATAGATCATTAAATCCTATAAAGATATCTGATAACTTCAATAACATCCAACAGTCACATTCACTTTCATCATTTTGTCAGTCGGTTTTCAGTTTTCTCATTTTGGAAAGAAACTCTTCAACAATAAAACCCAGGAAACCTGAAAATAGTAAATAAAACCATTTCCCTTCATAATCAGTTCAACCAAACATCAAACAAAAACATTGATACCTTGAAATAATGTTACAGAGGAGAAGAAAAGAGGGGCGGGGGGATCAAGAAGAAGCAGAGGAGAAAAGAGAAAGGAAAGAAGAAAAGAAAAGAGGAGAAAGAGGAGAAAGAGGAGGCTGTTTTGTTCCTCGCTGCCCTTTTCCACTCCAGAACACCACTGGTGGCACATTCAACCGCTGAAGCTGCTAGCCAATCGCCTTGCCCCGTTTGCCCTGTCACCCTGCATCATTGGGGTCAAAGGGCACTGCGCCTCCCAATTAATGAGCCAGTAAGCGCTCCAATACCCCCCTCCTCACCACCACCCCCTCCAACTAACTCCCACAATTCAGCAGCAGACAGTAAACCTTGTTTTCAATGGCACCTGGACCCGAACCTTCCTCCTCCGCTCGTCTTGACTCCGGTCGCCGTCCGGCGGATTGACGGCCGCGACGCGTTTTCATAAAACACTAAGATCAGTTTTGTTAGACAAATCAGCGCGGCGGCACATCGCGAGCTCCGTTCCCCTGGCGGTAACTGTTCACCCTTGTAATCAGATCATGCCTGCTGAGGGGTCAGGAACAAAGACATGCAAATTGTAATTAAATGTGCAGCGTTGGGACAGGACCCGTTTGATGGCGGGGCCTTTCGGGGCCTTTCGGGGCCTTTCGGGGCCCTTTCAGGCCCCTAATCGCTCCTGACAGCCCCTTCCAACAGATTCTGTGACAAACTTCTCGATTCCACTGAGGGGGATTTTTGAACTTTGCTTGCTCCTGCGGCCTTGGCTCCGGGTCTGTCAAACAATCCAAATCAATGACCCAATTGACCAGTGGTCCCCTTGTTGATAACCTCAATGAGCTCTATGTTGCCATTCATCGTGTCAGAGGGCCAAATGCCGACAGCATTTTATGGTAATTAAACATTTGTTTGGTTCCTAGCTTTGAATGCAAACACTGGGGGGGTCTGGGGGGGGTCTGGGTCGGGGGGAGCCCGGGGGCATCCGGAGAGCACGGGGCAGGACTGGGGCGATGCAGGTGCAGGGGATGGAGGGATGAATCGGAGAGGGGACTTTCCCACCAACATGGCCCCGCGCCACCGGGACTCATTAGGTCATCACAATAAGGAAGGTTTTATTAAAACTCTCATGAACCGCTCAACAAACGACTCGGCTGACCTGATTGGTGGCCCTGTTATCTGACTCGGCTGACCTGATTGGTGGCCCTGTTATCTGACACAGCTGACCTGATTGGTGGCCCTGTTATCTGACACAGCTGACCTGATTGGTGGCCCTGTTATCTGAATATGCCTTTACTGAATGCAGCGTCTAATTGCATCTCGGCGCCGAGCAGCTCCTCTCCGTCCGGCCCGGCACTGCTCGGTCTGAGAGGACTGAAAGGGGAGCTAAAGAGAACCGGCCTCCCTGGCGACCGCTGACCCAATGGGAAACCCACTTATTACCCAGGGTTCAGTTCTTCCACAGGTGTCACACACCGTGTGACAGCCTCTAGTTACTCTGCTTCACATTTACTACATTTATTTCTAACTGATTATTTATTTTAAGCGTACCTTTGACCTCATGGGACCTGGAAAAAAAGTTCTGATAGTTCTGATAAGTTCTGATATTGCTTCTGATATTGCTGATATTGTAGTAGATGGGGTGTACCGAAACATGTCCTCAAACCCCAAAGGGGTAGAACCCTAATAACCATAACCATGAAACTTGGAAATGATGTGCAAATGCTTCCCAAGAAACATGAGCCCAATCGGCCAGATGGTGGCGCTGTAATTAAGGCCCATTTTGACACACTAGTTCAGCTCAATGTGCTCTACAAAAAACCCTCATTTTCAAAAAACATCCTAAACTGTAGGTCCGATTGCTAACACATTTTCTGTGGATCATTATTGGACCAAGCTTAGCAAAAGTTGCATAATGTTTTCAAGATATTGACCAATGAACTTCAAAAAGGGCGTGGCTCAGCATATAAATAGACCAAAGTCAACAACCAATGGGCCAATAATCACAAGTTTCATTGAAATCCACCACTATGGGACACTACAAATGCAAAAAAATGTGCGTGGCATAACACAAATCAGACTATAAATCAGAAATTGTTTGTCCAATCATTACAAAACTCGCAGGATATTTTCATAACAATGTTGAACCACGTGAGTAAAATTATTTTGAAATCACTCAATAGGGGGCACCACCACTTCCAAACATGTGCATGGGCCTGGCGCAAATTTGGCCTTAAATCAAGGACACTTTGTCCAAACATCACCAAACTTGGTGGATATTTTTAATTAAGCTGTTGAAACATGTCCTCAAAATGTTTTCGAAATTGACCAATAGCGGTTGACGGCGTTGCCGAACAATGGCGTGGGCCTAGCGGAAATTGCGCCATAAATCAATGAGTTTGTCCAGTCATCACAAAACTTGGTGGATATTTATGTTGAACTAAGTTTGTAAAATTATCTTAAAATTGGCCAATAGGGGGCACCACAAATCTTTTCCATATGGGCTTACAGTATAGTATTTTTGTGGGCCTAACCCTAACCGCAAAAGGGCTGAACCCGCAAATTGCCGCTTGCGGCTATATTTCTACTTGAATAAGTACTTTCAAAATAAGAGTGTCAACTGAAAGCTCCTGTAAATGTAAAAACTTCCGTATCGTTTCCTCCCCCTGTGCGTCACCATCCCATCCATCACAACGCACCAAGACTTTCAATTAATCCTCTTGTGTGTTTGCATTGGCAGATGGTGACACGTATGACACTGGGAAAACAGGGAAGGGACACATGAATGACCAGGCGACCGGAGAGTATAAGGCATGCAAAACCCTTCCTGTCATAATAAAAGCATGACAAAGCAGTTCGTGTTGTGACTACTAATTGGAATAACTTCAACCTGAACAGGAAGTTGGCCGCCAAGTCACAGGTTTGCATTATTAAAGGGAAGGTAGGATGAAACGCTGCTAAACTGATCATCAGATCCTTTAAAGTTCAGATTGGATGTTTATGTTTCGCTTGGCTATCAGCTCTGTGGTCACTTCCTCTGCATGAAGCTATCTTGATGTAGCGGTAACAAGAGGCTTCGGAGGTGAATCACAAACCCTCCAGCAACCATTTGAGAATTAAATGTGCAGAAAGAACATCTAAATCTACCAGAACCAGCTAGAACCAGTTGACTGAACCAGGTTGTTGTGGTGTGTCTGTAGATCATCCAGTAACGTTCTCAGTAAAAGTGATCAGTGTGATCAGGTAGATTTGTCTCCAAATGTAGGTTACTGTGACTCAGTAAACTGTCTTGTCTGTAGCCCTAGTCTCTACCCTGGACACCCGGCGGCCCCGGTATCCGGAGTCGATGGAGGCGAGCAAATGGCATTCGGCAGCTGAGTGATGAGTGGAGTTGGAGGGGAGGAAGACAACGAAGGGAGAGCTGGAGGAGAGATGAAAGAGTGTAGGAGGAGGGAGGGGAGGAGGAGAGATGAGTGATCCAGTCATCCAGGGCTACCAGACGTCCCAGAGGACAGGAAACACCGTGTTGACCGACCGTCTGCATCCCCTCCTCCTCCTCCTCCTCCTCATCTGCCTTATCGTATTTTTTCTTTGATTTCCACCCTCTTCCCTGCTGACCACGAGAGGAGCAGAGAGGGGCAGAGAGGACCAAGTAGCTGCCTTCTACCATCCAGGGTGACAGGAACAGCGACCTGAGGTTCCTCCAGGTCCTGAAAGGGTCTTAATTGATATCATCTGAACTCAAATCAGCTTGTTAAAAGTTAAAAGGTCTTAAAAATTAAATTAAATTAAAGCTTTTTCATTTTGACTTTTTTTCTTCTTCTATATTTCATTATTTCATTCTAACTGGCATCAAAAGGTTTTAAGCTGAGTCTGTTCTAGGGTGTTTTCATGCAGCTCTCCTGCCCTGACCCCGGCCTCCCCCCCCTGCTGTGTATCCCAGAGGCCCCCGGGGCACCAGGCTCCTTCCCCTCCAGCCCCACCTCCACAGGAAAGCCCCCAGACCACCAAATACCTCCCCCCCAACACCCCCCCCACCCTCCACACTCAGATGCCATGAGAGGCCCCTCATGGCTTCGCCTTACTTCCACCACAGGCCTCGGAAATACCTGAGACCCCAGAGTCGGGTCGCCGTTGGTCTGCCTTCCTCTGACGGCTCAAACAGCAGCCAGATGACGGAGGAAATGGCGGGTGATGTTGTTGGGTGATGTTCACATCTATTATAGGATGGAGCTCATCTCTGAAACCAACATGGACTGACAGGGAAGGACGGAGTAACTTGGCGGGTAAATCCACCATATGTGCCGCTGATCACCGTCGTTTTGTCGTCTCTGTTTTATCTCTCATATCTTTTAGTCCAATACATTAGAACATATTGAATCAATGCATCAACAGATGGAAATATCTGGAATCTGTACCAGAGAAGTTCATATGTACAAGATAACGCTTCATTTTTAACCCCCATGTAGCCTCATTTAAGCCTCGATAAACCATCTAGATTCTGGCGGTCTTTGAAAATAAGAGTTTCTAAAGAACAAAACATTTTTAAATCACTAACAGTGAACAGTAACAGTGATCTTTTTATCTCAACTGATTCTCTAAGTCATCAGAGATATCATCATATACTAATCACATTTCTCCCATAATGCCCTTACACACCGAGAACAAAACACCGGGCAAACACATTTTTCAAGGCAGACAAATTTTGGCACAATGGTGAGACAGAAGCTGCTGTGACACCGGTCTCAGGTGAGGCCAACTGAAGGTTCAAACGTAAACAAAAAAAGTGAAAATACCTAAAAACATGGAGGCCGACGGAGGAACTGGCAGGTCTGCTGCTCTGCTTCATGACCACATGGTGAAAACCTGATGGATGCCGTTCGTCCGGTTATCCAGATGAGAGGTGATGACAAGCAGAGCGGTAGGTGACTCAGGAGACGACAAGAATGTGACTCTTGGCCTCGATGAGGCAGGTCAATGAGAAACGTTTCACTACCCAGAATTCCTCTGTGGTGATGTCAATAAACGGTCTGTGATGCTTCATACCAAAGAAACCGAAGACCTACCGTTGGTGAGTCCAGCTTTCTCTTCTGGATTCACTCTTCAGTCTGGATCGGTCACTTCCTGTGTGGAGAAGATTTCCCACCAGTGACCAATCAGACACCAGGATTTCATTTGGGCCAATAGGGTGAATCTACAGGACAGGGCGCTCTGCTCTGCTGTAGCATCACTTCTGTTAAAATCCTGCCTACTGCAGCTTTAAATCTTTAATATCACAATACTCATAATACTGTGGTGTCTTCATGAGGTGAGACCGCCGTCTAACTGACGAAGAGAGATCAGGTGACGTGAAGACAACGCCTGCATTGAATCATTCTGACTCCTCCTCCTCCAGACGCGACGCCGCCAGTGCTAAAACGTTTCTACGCTCTTTTTCTTTGGATTCAAACTTTAGTTATTTTTACATCCCTTTGACTCAACAATAACATGACGGTCAGCCTGCCGAGGGACCGTAGGGCCACGCTCTGCTTTAGATCAGTTATGGGTACATGAAACAGGAAGAACAGAAAGAAAAGGTTTCCATCACACCAGGTTGAGACTAGGATCAGGTCTGCAGCAGGTCTGGGAGATGAGAGTTTAACCTCTACAAGGTCATTTGGTGGTCGTCAGACTCCCCCTAGTGGAATCAGCAACACATTACACTACTTTAAAATAAGGAACAATTGGAATTTATTTTTTCCCTAGTTGGGATCAATATAGAGCAGCTCATCCTCTAGAGTCATTTCAACTGATCTCTCCCTGTTGATCATCTATCAGAAAACAATGAAGGTGGACTGACTGATCCATAAAGCACCATTATGACAATAAATCAAATCAAATCACATTCCTGATGCCATCAGGAGTACCATTATGCCCTTTTCCCAACCAGCTAACCTTCCATTTCATCCAGTGATGTAAAATCTGACCTCCAGTCAGTAATAATCACAACCGCCAACATGAACAGAAATCAATTATATTTTCAGAAAATAATTCATTTGTTGGTTCACCCTCTGCTGCATCCCTCAACTCAACCTCTGGGAGGAAGTGCAACAGTAGAATAAGCTTTCATTTCTTCGTCACCAACATTATAAGGAACAAGTGGCGAAGAGGTGAGAGGTCAAAGTGCCCTGACAGATGGAACAAGTACAGGTATTATTACTGTGTAGTGCTGGGAAAATAAATCAAAGAGCTGAGGAGACAGATGGGCTTTTCTCTTGGAGAGGAATCTGAGTGTAGAGGTCTAAGTTTTGTTCATGTTGCACAGCAGCGTCTTCAACTTCTTGTCTGGGTGTCAGGAAGGTGCTCTTGAGTTTAAACTTGAATTTGTCTTGAAGAAAGAAGCAGGACAGACGAAGCGGCTTGTTGAGATATTTATTTACACATTGAACTAACTAGTGGCGTTATACGAAAGAGGGAATCTTTTTACAGTTTATTTACAGAACCTGTAAGGCTTTATGAAAACTGTACACTGAAATTGGACAAGAAAACAATGAAACAGTATAAAATACAACTGACAGATGACAGCTGACAGCTTAAATAAAAGGAGAACGAGGAGGAACAGAATGGTCCGGTTCTGACGTTTAAACCTGAAACACAAATGGAAGAAATGCTGCGTTAATCCTCGCTGATCCAGGACGATGCTGGATCATCTCGTCTGTCTCAACCAGGATCTCACGCTTCTTCATCATCAGAGTTGTTGGGACAGGAGTGAACGCTCAGCAACACCGTCAGCAACACTGCATCTTTTCTTCATTTTCAACACGTCTGGGACTACAGAGTTACTTTTCAACACTACTTCCCTTTGTGGTGGAAAGTCAAACTGGACCCACAGACATGTTGAAAACCACACGAGGAGTTTTGATTTAAAAAGTGAACGTCACATTTCTGTCAGATTAAAAACCATCAGATTGAACTGGAGCTGTTGGTCTAATGAACCATTGATGTAACTGCAGTACATCTCCACCTCACGGAGTAAAGGAAACCGAACATCAATAGAAGAACTTTTTCCTGCTAACAATTATTACAATATTTATTTTATTTCATTATCGAGACGCTGAAATCTTTAGTTTTAGTTTCTCCATTCACAAATTTGAAGAGGATGAATATGTACGAAGGAGGTTATTGATTACCTCCCTGTTAATGTAATAAATAAAAAGTTATTACATTAATATTTTGTTGTAAAATGTGTCACATTAACAGGATTATGAGCCTTTAACAGCTGTAACAGGTTCCTTATTGATTAGTGGACCTGCAACACACACCAGCCCATGTTCAGGAGGGAGTTGGGTTACAGGATGTGCTCCTCCTAACTCAACACACGGACGTCACACGAGGAAAAGTCACATATTCTGATAGCAACTCGTCTTTAAAAGGTGAAGACTTTTACTGCCCCACAGTGTAAAATTATCAGAATATCTGCTGAGATTTCAAGTCTCATGTCGTTTAACCAACTGCAGTGGATTTTGTGAACATGGGCGACTGTGTGTTCATACAATCGTGGATACGTACAATAGACAAGCCCCGCCCCAACGCAACACTGACGCCAACGGATTTGTCAACTTTGGTCAACATTGACCTGCAGAGAGGTTTGTTACTGTACAGTTACAAACACCTGGAGCCACTTGGTGTGACGCAGAAAAACTCACCAGAGGGGAAGACGCAACCTGGAGGACGGGAAAAGACCCTCCATCAGCCATCTAAACCACTCTCTGACCTCTGGACCTCAACAGTGATCAACCTCAACCAGGGCATGAAGCTTCTCCATCTGCTGTTCTCAACACCCGGTGTCAGGTAGGTCACCGAAAAAAAGAAAAGAGCGCCACCTACAGGAACTCAAACTCCATCAACAGAAAATCCAAGGAGAAAGACGTCACAGTACTGGACACACGGTTTGATTGACAGGTGATCTCTGGGAAGAGCAGTGAGGGACACCACAGTGAGGGACACCACGGTGAGGGACACCACGGTGAGGGACACCACGGTGAGGGACACCACGGTGAGGAACACCACGGTGAGGAACACTACGGTGAGGAACACTACGGTGAGGAACACTACGGTGAGGAACACTACGGTGAGGAACACCACAGTGAGGCTGAGAGACAAAGATGCTAGAAGAGAATCTTGTTTCTATCCCCTCTCCTTCCTCCTTCCTCTCCGGTGAGTTTTCTGTCTCAACAGCTAACAGACGAGCTGCAGTCAGACGTACGACGAGTTAAGATGATACGAGTCCAACCTCTCAGTGGCTGCTTGGTCCAGTAAGGCCCACACATATGCTGGTGTGAGTGTGTAGGGAAGTCTGCATCAGCAGTGTGAGTATTATATGTGTGTGATACTGTAGCATGAGCGTGCACGTGCAAGAGTGTGCACATGTGTAGTGTGTATGTGTGCGTGGACATGGAGAGGTAGGGACGACACGGAGATCCAGCTGACATATAAAGTGTATGCAAACCGACGGAGAAGAGCAAAGATGGCGGCAACGTAAAGCGCTGAGCGGGCCTGAAGACCGACGAGGGAAAACGAACGCAGAGATTTTTAAAAAACGCAGAAACATAAAAACAACCGGCGGAGTGTCGACCAGGACAGGGAGGAGAACTCGGTCTTCGCTACTGCTGTCGTTGATTTAAAGGGCAATAAAATGACCATCTATTGATAGGACCGCTGATCAATACCAATAACTTAGCGATTGCTTTGCCAGCTGAGACTCCTGAAGGAGGAGACAAGTGCAATTCCTACTGGTCGCCAATAGGGGGCGATGGAGGTCGTAGGTGACGTAATGCCCCTTTGATTTAGTTTGAAGACGACTTCTGTAGTTTGAAGAAGTTTGCACGTCTCTTCGGAGTTGGATGGATAAAGTGCTCTAAGAAGAAAAGGCTGCGGTGATCCTCCTCCGTCCACCGTTCCAGTCAGACACATCCTCCAGGTTCACTCCTCAAAGTGTTTCCTGGTGGTTTTCATGCATCAGCCTGAACATAAAGGCACGTACAGACCCGTCACCCAACAGCTGACACCGTCTTCCTTTAGCGCCTCTTCATCTCCACATGACACACAATCACGAATCACCTCAAATTCATTCACTGTCAACCACAAAACCTCTAAAAATCTGTCTGGTAAAATACTGAAAGTGACTTTATGAACCCAGCGGATGAAAAGGTTTAATTTGGGCTCAAGACGGAAATGAAAGTCGCCGTCTTGAGCCCAAAGGTCAAAGCGCCTCTTCGGCCTACAGCGGACCGTGGAATACTTCACTTTCTCTAAAAAAAACATCAAAATCACCCGACGACATGGTAAGTACTTCATGAATAAATGCTTCTTTGATTCAAAGTTCGTTATTAGTCTCCTCAGGATTGATTATTGATCACTGATCACACAGATTCCTTGGTAATGATTAGCAACACTGTACAAGATGGCAGACAGATCTAGGGGCCCGAGGGGACACAGGATCTATGTCCCCAGGATCTATGTCCCCAGGATCTATGTCCCCAGGATCTACGTCCCCAGGCTTTAGTCCCGTCCAAGGTTTTGTATTTGGGATCCACTACCACACAAACGTCTTGTTTATATATGGTTATAGATAAGGACCTATCAGGGAGGTTAAGAGGAAGGCCAGCTCGTTAAATACCGGTGTGTTAGCTTCAGCCATGCTAGCGCAGAGTCCCACTGAGGTTCGATCCAGGGGTTAGCACAAGCTGGGAATGCAAAAACCAACATGGCGAGCTCAAAACCACGAGGATCTGCTACATTAATGATCAAACCACAGGTCAGCTTCTAAACTTTTAGAAAAACGTTAGCACCGTAAATTAGGACAGGAGTCTTCCAGAACCATACCGGACTCGATGGGACAGCGGTCTTAAAACCTTCTGAAGTCTAAGACATAAATCTGAGTGATTTAGTCTCACCATGAAAACATAGTAGAACTGTTGTCATGTGGACCCACCAGAACCTGGACCCAGTCCCAACCTGGGATGGGGGGGTTACCACCAGCCAAACGCTGTCCGTTTTGATGCTGAGTCAGTGTAGTTTACCCTCCCAACACCTCAGCTGGAAGTCTTATTGTATTGTTGTACTCTAGTTGGCTGGTAAAATGGTGGAAGGGGCTAGTAAACATCCAGGCCCTTTTCCAAAAGTTCATCTGTCTGGTGAAATACTGGAAATGGTTTCCTGTCTGGTCCCGACTCACATTTGATGAAACACTGGGGCAACTTCGTCCTCCTCCGCCAAGCTGGAAGAACAGGTTAACAGCTGGTCTCAGCACCCGGGGCCGAGGCATCTGTAAACCACCTTTGACATCAGCCTCCACCTTCACGGCTGGCTTGTGTTCTTCACAGCTAGCCTTTGATGTTAGCTTCAATACAGACATGGCTAGCTAGCGTTACCCTCAGTTCATGGGTAGCTAGCATTAGCTTCAACCTTCAAGGCTAGTCTTTGACATTAGTTTGAAGCAAGATGGTGTTAGCTTCAAGGCTAGGTAGTGTTAGCTTCTCAAAGCTGGGCTGTGGTTTTTGTCCATCTCTTTATTTCCATCCTTCATCAACGCAGAAAAAACCTGATGGGAAAAGAGAAAAATGAACGTTAGAGTCATTACACCTCATTCCATATAAGGTATCGAACATCTGCACTAAAAGACTAGAAACCACGTCAATGACTTGTTTCAATTTAATAACACAGTGAAGTAAGGTAAAGTACATCTAGCTATCACATACTGTACTGCTCAGTCAATTTTATGCTGCGTTCCAAAGATGTCGGAAAGTGGGACATTCCGACTTCAACTAAGAAAAACGCAATGGAATGACCCTTCAAGTCATAAATCCAAGTCGGGAACTCACACGGCGGCATACAGTGTAAACACTACACAGCATTACTTTTACCTTGCTTATCATCGGCATAATACACTGTAGGTTGATTTTCAGCACCGCATGACTTTAAACCTGTCAACACATCTGCGTTGTTTTTCTGAGCTGGATCACTGGAATGCAGCGAGATCATGACGACAACCAACCAGCTGACCTTCTGACTCCAGTGATTCAGAATAGAAACGCAGTCGAGTACACTGCCCTGCTCTAATGTAGCATATTCTACTCTACCCTAAAAACTCAGGATGTCCATGTGAAGTCCTGACCTGCGCCCAGCGTCCGTTTCTGCTGACCATGTGTGTGTTGGCCATGGCGGTGAAGAGGGCGTGTGCCGGCAGGTCCTCCGGCAGGCGGGTGAGGAACTGGGCGATGTGAATGAAGTCCATCTGCAGCAGGACGTCCTCGTACAGACGCAGGATGCCCAGACCCGTCCGAAACAAACTCTCCTCCCCGTCCCGGCAGAAGACGTCCCACACCCGGCATGCCACATCCAGGGGGAGAGACTTACTGTACAGCGTGAAGATCCTGGACGAAGAGCGAAAAATACACTTCTATATGTAATCTGGATATGTCAAATAAATTGGTGGATGCTGAAAAGCTGACTTATAAGAAACTAGATGTCTGTGGGGTCATGGCGTTATGTAGTTCTCAGGGGGATTTACCAGTAATCCAAGATGGCGTGGGGTAAGACTGCTGACTTAAAGGGAAAAATGACCACAAAACAGCTGTTGATTATGTGGTATGTGAGTGATACTATAATGACTTTGGTCTCCTGGTATCTGAGTGATACTATTATGACTTTGGTCTCCTGGTATCTGAGTGATACTATAATGACTTTGGTCTCCTGGTATCTGAGTGATACTATAATGCCTTTGGTCTCCTGGTATCTGAGTGATACTATAATGACTTTGGTCTCCTGGTATCTGAGTGATACTATAATGACTTTGGTCTCCTGGTATCTGAGTGATACTATTATGACTTTGGTCTCCTGGTATCTGAGTGATACTATAATGACTTTGGTCTCCTGGTATCTGAGTGATACTATAATGACTTTGGTCTCCTGGTGTCTAAGTGATACTATAATGACTTTGGTCTCCTGGTATCTGAGTGATACTATAATGACTTTGGTCTCCTGGTATCTGAGTGATACTATAATGACTTTAGTCTCCTGGTATCTGAGTGATACTATGACAACTTTGGTCTCCTGGTACCTGAGTGATACTATAATGACTTTAGTCTCCTGGTATCCGAGTGATACTATAATGCCTTTGGTCTTCTGGTATACGAGTGATACTATAATGACTTTGGTCTCCTGGTATCTGAGTGATACTATAATGACTTTGGTCTCCTGGTATCTGAGTGATACTATAATGCCTTTGGTCTCCTGGTATCTGAACTACAAACAGCATCTCCATCATTCTCACCAGTCGATGAGATAGAGGTCAGGGGTCAAGCTGTTGGTCTGGAAGTGGCTGAAGAGACGAGGCAGGTTCTCCTCAAAGAAGATCTCAAAGGCTGCAAAGTACTTCAACATCTGACAGGGGTGGAGGGAGGGGGTGGGGGGAGAGAGAGAGAGAGAGAGAGAGAGAGAGAGACCATTAGTCAGGGGTGTTTGCAATAGTAGTAATAATAGTAAAATGTGTGTTTGTGTGTGTGTGTGTGTGTGTGTGTGTGTGTGTGTGTGTGTGTGTACCAGTTCGTGGTCCACTCTGAAGAAGGCCATCTGACAGGGTTTATTGAGCAGGTTGGCGAAGGTGATGAAGGCGTCGGCCTCCTCCAGATTCAGGATCAGCACAGCAGCGATGAACGACATGCCCTGGACCTGAGGCACAGAAACACAGACCCCAGGTCAGCTGGAAAAACACAACGCCCATGGACAACTACAAAAGAGCAGCGGGTGTTTATTAGAGACAAGCTCTGTGTGTGTGTGTGTGTGTGTGTGTGTGTGTGTGTGTGTGTGTGTGTGTGTGTGTGTGTGTGTGTGTGTGTGTGTGTGTGTGCGTGCGTGCGTGACTCACATAGCCAATGTCTGGCCTGTAGCAGGTATAAGCCCCCAGTACACTGTGGAGGAGGTCATGGTAGGGACCGCCCTGCAGAGAGGATGGAGAGAAGGAATGAAGGAGGGAGGGAGGGAGAGAGAAAGTCAAGAAAGAGATAGAGGGAGAAGGAGGGAGGGATAGCAGGATAGAGGGTGAGAGTATAAGAGACAAAATAGAGAGAGGAAGAGAAGGAAAGGGAGGACGGATTGATAGAAACAGAAAGAAAGGAGAGGAATAGTGATGGAGTGATTGTGGAGGGAGGTGAAGGAATAGAGAGAAAGATGAAGAGGATATGGGGTTTAGACCGTTACACATCCTCTCTCTCTCTCTCTCTCTCTACTGAAACGCATTCTCTCTCTCTCTCTGCTGAAACACATCTCTCTCTCTCTCTACTAAAACACATCCTCTCTCATCCTCTCTCAGTCTGCTGTTACCTTCTGGAAGATGAAGAGCGAAGGGAAGGTTCTGGAAATGTCCAGTTTGATCAGGTCCAGGCTGGACTCTCTGTCGGCCAGAGACGCTCCGCAGTCTGACGGCAACACACAGAAGAGGCATTTAATGGGACATTTTACCCAGAATTCACCTCAATTTTACTTTGGGAATCAATTTATTTTCAACCTTTATTTATCCAGGGAAGGTTGACGGAGCACAATGAAACAGACTGAAATAGGTTGAAACATTGAAACGTCCACATGATTCAATTCACATCGTGAGTCAATGTTGGTTCAGTTGAAGGTTAATATATTGAACCTTTAACTGAACGAAGGTTAAATAAAGTCAGAACCAGGACCTTGATGGAGTGAAGTGTGTTACTAGTACCATGTGTATAGTATATTGTGACTTGGTTAAATATATGATCACAAAAATGTTTTTGGGGGTACATTGTTGGATTTCCTACAGTTTACATCCCCTAATAGGGTAAGTGGAGGATCACTTCAGACATGAACTGTCATGTCAGGAAGTGATTGATTCGATGTGATTTGCTGTTGTCTGGTTGAATCCTCGTACCGCTTTCGCTGTCGTTGACCGAACTGGTTTCACTGTAACTCCTCCACTTCTCCTTGGCTCTGGACAGGAAGATCTCATACAGCTCTGCAGGACGACACAGTAGGGGGTGAAACACAAAGATGAGATGAGATGAAAGATGAAGCTTTAAATCTTCAGGTTTAAATACTGATCAATGAAGGTTATAAAACACCACAGAGCTTAAATAGAAAGAATAATGAAATGAGTGTGTGTGTGTGTGTGTGTACCAGGGGTGATGTTGAGCTCGTTGCCAATGGCCAGGCTCCACACTCTTCCTCTGACGCTGGGAGGAAGACCCTGCCACCAGAGGTCCCTGACACGCCGCGTTCCCTTTCTATACACACACACAATTAATCCTGTATCATTCACAAACGTCAGTGAGTTACAGTTCCCTCTGTTACCAAGGTCACCGGTAGAGAGGTTTAACAGTGGTGACATCATGAGCTCTCTCACACACACACACACTTACACGGCGTCCCAGTGCGGCAGGATGTCGGTGTTCCAGATGACCATGGCGTGGGAGATACTCTCCTCCTGTCTGTGTCTCTCCTTCATCTGACGCTTCTTCTTCTGGGCTTCCTTCAACTCTGAGAGAGAGAGAGAGAGAGAGAGAGAGAGAGAGAGAGAGAATTTAGCTAACACTATTATCCAGAATGACATATTTGTGTGTGTGTGTGTGTGTGTGTGTGTGTGTGTGTGTGTGTGTGTGTGTGTGTGTGTGTGTGTGTGTGTCTTACCTCTCCTCTTGGCTCCTGCCACCATCTCTTCATACTCCAGTTTGTGTCTGTGTGTCTCCTCCAGGGATTTGGCCGGGAGGTTCCTGCCAGAGAGAAACCAGTTCAGAGACTCCGCCCCCTCTCTTGTTGCTAGGAGACCACTGACAACCTGTCTGCTTTTATTACACAGCATATCCTTTCCATTGAGTATAAGGAGAAGGTCTTTTTTGTTACCATACTGATGCATTATGGGAGATATGTGGAAGAGAGTCCCCCTTCAGCTCGCTACCCTGTGAAACCCTGGACTAGATCAGAGAGACTCACGCTGGCCTGTCCTCCAGGATGAGGGCTGTGGTGGACAGGGGCTCAAACTCCAGGTTCTTCCTCCTCCCTGCAGCCAGGGGGCGCTGTGGACACGAAGACACCCCTGAGCCGCTCACCTGCTCCTCCTGCAGAGAAAAATGGAAGAGAAAAGAGGATTAAACGTTGTAGAGAGAACATGAAGAAGAGAGTTGACATGACAGTTCAGTACACCGTTAGCCAGCATCAATGTATGAGACCAAATACACTTCCTGCAGACCGAGACCACCACGCCTCGCCAACCCAGGCTGTGAACCAAGACCACCACACCAACCCAGGCTGGGAACCAAGACCACCACACCAACCCAGGCTGTGAACCAAGACCACCACACCAACCCAGGCTGTGAACCAAGACCACCACACCAACCCAGGCTGTGAACCAAGGGACGTACCTCTCCATCCTGGGTGAGACCAGAAATGTAAAAATGGTGGAGGAGAAGGAAAAGTGGAAGCCCCTAGAAACAGACGAAGATGAACCCTGACAGGTGACAGGATACACTTCATCCAGCTTACTGCACCTCTATTAAACAAAGACACCAAACACTGATTCAAAACTACTTTACTGCAAAAGTCATTTCCAGTAGTCCAGCAGGACGTCTGGAGTGACCACAAGGTGTCCCGAGTTAACGGATGTTATGCTCACTCATCTCCAACCCAATGTACCCTGAACACAACACACACCTGTTCTGAGTCAGGCTTATTTACAAGCCAGATGTCACTAGTCTAGTTCTGTACTGCACATCTACCCAGTCCTAGACAGGATACTAACAATGGACTGGTTATACTGAAAAACGTGCCGCGCGCGCACGCACGCACGCACACACACACCGATCGTTCATTAACTTCAGGTCAGAAGGAAGGGTTAGTGGGAGTCAGAGCTGTGAGGAGAGAATCACTGTCTGAATGAGCCTCATTCTGTATTGATTGATTGTGTGTGTGTGTGTGTGTGTGTGTGTGTGTGTGTGTGTGTGTGTGTGTGTGTGTGTGTGTGTGTGTGTACTTGCACACGCGCTTTCTAAGCTACCAAGTGTGTGTGCATTTACACAATAAACAGTTCATTCAGGACAGGACAGCTGTGGGTCAACAAGACAAGCCTTTCATAAACTGAGTTCTCAACGCCACCAGCAGAGGGAGACATCACGCCAAAGCTCCTTTACTACAGGGAGGTTCGTCTCCGCCACCCCACTGTGGATTTAAAGCTGCAAAACTGAGTAGCTCATGACAACAGGAAGAGGGTGCTGTTCTGCAGCAGATGGAGGAGGGAGAGAAAGGAAGATAGAGAAATTACTTCCAACATGTTGATCCTCTTCAGGAAAGACAAAGACGATAGGGAGGAAATGTAGTCTTGATGTGGAGAAACACTAGTAACAACACCACTGGTGAGATAGAGGCTACCAGTCGTCTCCATGGTCTCACTGGTTTACAGTCATCATATGATATACTGATGGTTAAAAATGAGACACCTTTCTATTATTAATAATTGTAGCATATTGTAACATTAAAATGTCCAATCATCAGGATCAATAATCTCAATCAACTCTTAGTAGCTGAGTAATTGATGCAGTGCACCACAGTCGTCGTCGTCGTCCTCCTCCTCCTCCTCCTCCTCCTCCTCCTCCTCCTCCTCCTCCTCCTCCTCCTCCTCCTCCTCCTCCTCCTCCTCCTCCTCCTCCTCCTCCTCCTCCTCCTCCTCCTCCTCCTCCTCCTCCTCCTCCTCCTCCTCCTCACGCTGCTGAGGCCAAACCTCCCAGCCCACATCTGGCCAGCTCCTGTCCTGGTGAATCATCCATCTAACTCGGGAGGTTATCCTGTCCGTCATTAGCAATATCACATCTCAATATCCACACACACACACACACACACACACACACACACACAGGCTAAGAGTATGTGTGTGTGTGTGTGTGTGTGTGTGTGTGTGTGTGTGTGTGTGTGTGTGTGTGTGTGCAGAGAACCAACCTGCTGTGTGGAGGAGGGGGGGTCTTGAGTTGCATCACTCTCCCTGGCTGCTGCCTTGCCAAATAACCGCCACCCCGGTGCATTATGGGATAGCGCCTTGGGCTCTTTGGATTTCCTAGAAAACAGGCTCCTGGAAGAAGAAAGAGAGCGGATGTTTTCATCTTCACCGCCATCTTTACTCGTCTACCTTGTAACTCATGTTGAACCGTGGCAACAACACTGCAGATCGACTTGACTTGATGAAGAGCAGCAGAGAGGAAAGACGGGAGTCGATCTAATGGGATCTACTCTAATGGGATCTCTGAAGAAGGAAGAGGCAAAGGACAGAGACACTACAGAGACCGGTTTGTCCACTCCAGGAACGCTCCAGGATCTTAGTACTATCGGTACTTAGTTCCAGGAACGTCAACCTTTCCCAACAGGGGAACTATCCCAGAGGAACCGTTCCTCTGGGATAGTTCCTGGACCCAAAAAAAGTTCCTGCTAGCGAAGTGGTCATTTCTAGGGGACCAGGAACCACTGCAGTATTAAACAGTGCTGACTGATCAATACAAGCTACGGTAGCAAAGTAATTTCATATCTCATTGTCTCGCAGACATTCATTGTTCTGGAACATGGACCGATGGACCGACGACGAGGTTCAGGACTGATCTGGAGTCTGTCAGACGAGGAGATGCAGAGAGTGTGCAGTGGGAAAGCATCACCTCCTGAACCAGACCAAGACCAAGACCAAGACCAAGACCAAGACCAAGACCAAGACCAAGCTAAACATCCTAGTAACTGGACATCATCAATGAATGATACTTTAGTTTGGTTCACTCTGGAGGTGGAACCGGTCCTGAGGTGGAACCGGTCCAGATGCTGTAGAAGCTTTGAAGACTAATAATGGTTAATATTAATATTAATATTAATAATTGTGATCACGTCCTCTAATACAGTAACTGGGTTATGTGGCAGCAGGTTTTAGTTTAACTGATGCAGCAGAAATATCTGCCGACTAGACGGTTTCCCATCCGGAGCAGAGGAACAGCTGCTGGTCAGCAGGAGGCTCAGACAGAGGAGAGGAACTAGATGTAGAACAAGGAGGAAGTCAAGTAGCGTGAGGAGTCTAGGACCTGCAGCGGTGGGAGGAATAATATTTGCTTGGCTGTCTACTGTGTGTGTGTGTGTGTGTGTGTGTGTGTGTGTGTGTGTGTGTGTGTGTGTGTGTGTGTGTGTGTGTGGCGTGGGAGTGATGGACAGACAGTTGAGAAACCTCTGGGTCCTGTTCTCCGGTCGATGCTTCCCTACTGAGACACTGACGTCTTGGTTAATAATCAAAATTGTTTTTAGTCTTTCCATCATATTGTGATGAAATATTATGATTTATTATATTATATGATTTATATAATATGAGTTATTGTCTGGTGTCGAAATGATAAAAAGCAAAATCTGTCAAAATGAGATCTCGTGTTTTCTACTTTATATCACCTGAACATCAACATGTGTTAATAAACATCGTTAGATAACGAGAACATGACATGGAGATCCAGAATGTCTTTTAATCTCATCATGACTTTCTTTCTTCTTATTCTCTCTCTGTTCCTGTTTTGAACAATAACCAGCAGCCACGTCTCTCTCAGACGGTACGACGTGTTTCCGCAATAACCTCCTCCTGCACCTCCTCTAACGCCTCCTGCACTTCTGCTAACGCCTCCTCTAACGCCTCCTCCAGGTTTCATGTCCATGTGTAAAAAGCTTGTGCATAGGTTAGCAACTCCATTAGTGCCACTGTAAACACTGAGTAAATACGGCTCTGATCCCTGACCTCTGACCCCTGACCCCCCCAGTCAAACACATACATGAAGGTGCATCTCAGTGGGATGTGCAACATGAGGGCAACACGCTGCTGAAACTCTGAAAGGAAGATAAACCAGCCTTCAGTTGACAGCTCTGTTGAGATGCTACAGGCTGTCTATTCATCCTGGGATGTCTCTACTCTCTGTTCTCTAGTCTTTATTCTCTATTCTTCCTCTTAACATGGGAAAATAAAAGACTATATTTCACATCCATCTGCTCCTGAGATCAGAAACAGCCTTGTTGGCGTCTCACCTGTAGCTAGATACTGAACACACCTCTGTTGGTTACTGGAGGAGGAAAGAAGTGATAGATGCAATATAACAGATGTCATGAGGTGGGGGGGGGGTTGGTAGGATCCAATCTAATCCCCAGTGCAGCTTCACGGACGGATGTGTGTAAATCATTACCGATACGATTCAATTCCCAAGGCAGTGTGTAGGTTAACGGGGGAGGGGGACTCGGTGAGGCTCCACCAAGGGCAGCAGGGTGCCCTAGTGGTTAGAGAAACCGCCCTGTAACCAGAAGGTCACAGGTTTGAACCCTGTGGTCGTCAGCGTGTCTCTCTGCAGCACCGCTAATGTTCCAGGTCTGATTCCCACGAATCAAGGTCTTTTTTGGTGGAATTCAAGGACTCAAAATTGGCGCTCTGGGCTAAGACGTGACCCTTTATTCTGTGTTATTATGATGGCAGGATTGCTGATAGTCCTCGTGGACTCCCTGAACACACCATCACCACTAACAGCCTGTATCAAGGTGCAGCAGTCCCGTTCTCTCGTCTGTCTGGGTTTCCTCTGAGGCGGCGTGACATTCAGCCCAGCTGCCGAGCGCCACGTCCAGACCAGAACAAAAACACCACGCAGACGGAGGTTTAAACCCCGAAACCCACAGCAACCCCCACATCACTGACGAGAGGAAATGCTTCAGCACCAAGAGGAGGAAACTACCCGTCTGCCTACAACTCTTCCTTGTATCTCTCTTCCATGTGTTCTGCAGGAGCGTTCAGCAGTCTGATGCTTCTTCTACTGTACTACTTGATGATGTGGGAGTTGAATCTTTCTCTACTGTTGCAGTCGTTCTGAGAAACCCTCAGTGGCAGCTTCAATACGCCCCCCTGCAGCTTCTGACGGTTGAACAAACAACCTCCGCCAACCTGCTTTGCTGTGATTTCCGACAGGCAGCGTGAGGCTCCTGGTATCGGATTAGCAAAGACCCTGAACCAGCAAGAATAGAGAAACAGGCTAGAGGGGGAGCGCTCGGCCTAGTTGAGGGTGGGGTCAGCGGCTGCTATGCATCCCATAATTCTTTGCATTTCATGCCCCCCTAAATGGGACAACGAAGGGGGCGTGGCTACCAGTAGTGATGAGGGCCACGGAATGACAACAAAAGGGAAGATAGTAACGTTATCACCTCTTCGGTTCGATTCCCGCCCAGGTGGGTTATCTCCCGGGCCGTTCTGTGTGGAGTGTGCATGTTCTCCCCGTGCTCACATGGGGTCCTCTTCCACAATAAGAGCCCCAACTGAAAAACATGCATCGCCATCTCCTGTCCAGTCCCTGACCACAACATAGACTTAAGACCAGGAGCTGTTGGTCCCTGGGCGCCGACGTAGGGGGCTGCCCACTGCTCCTGCTCCGTAAAGGATGGGTTAAATGCAGGGGACTAATTTCCTCCCTGCATGCTGTGTGTGTTTGTGTGTGTTTGGCGGTCACCACTTCCTGCATGCTGTGTGTGTCATCGTGTGGATTAATAGTTTTCTTCTTCTTCTTCTCTTTAGTACATAGCGAACCCTCTGCCAAGGAAAACCTCTTTTGTTGTTGTGCCAGGGAGGAAGAGCTGGTAACAATACTATCATGTTGTTGACACTTCAACTTCAACGTGGCAGCATGAACACTGAACCTGACATGGAAAATATTAAATTTTCAACATCTGTGACGATGTCGTCAAGCTAGCAGACCGAAAGGTAGCACCGTCTCAACAATTCACTGTGATCGAGCTAACCGGTGGTTCTGCAGGTTCTGGTTCTGCAGCCACTTTGACACTTGGGGGATTTTCTAAATGTCACTACGCTCTGCTGGTCTCACCAGGGTCCTCCACGGCGGTGATACTACCCCTCCTTGTTGCCGGATTCCCTCCCTCTGCACAGTTCACCCATAACACAGACAGCAGCCCGACATATGTTCTTCATGGCTGACCGGCCGACCGTCACAACTACACACACCGCTGTATCATGACCGCACCATGGAAGGTTAAGCTGAGGCTGAACCACCAGAAATAGAAACAAGAGTGGAGTGGATGTGGGCTAAACCCTCGGGAAAGAAGCGAGACTGAGTCAAAGCTCGCTGAGCCCTGCTGCATCACTCCCTAGCTCTGTAACTGGGGCACGATCACCATGCAGGCTACTCTCTAGCTGCAGGCCTGCGGCGAGCTGAAACAGATACGTGTCTAATGGGGAATTTGGCTAACATCGACCAACATCTTTCTCCATCTCTCTGATCACAGAAACAGACACCATATATGGAACTTGCCCAAAACCTCTCTCTCGGCATCCTTTACTCTCCAACTCTCAGTCTGCAACTACAGAGACAGGCTTAAGGCCGCCGTGTACTTGCCGCAGAAACTAATTTCAGCAGGTTTGTGAGGACAAAGGGACACGTTTACGGAAACAAAACAAAGTGCTGCATTGGCTTTAGGCTCCGCCGAGTCCACGGGCCTGCTGGCTGAACTAGTTGAATTCTTCACACTTCACCCCCGCTGGTCTGAAATATCACCTGACTGGTCGTGTTGCCTTGTGATACAGAGTCTCTATTTCCTTCTAGCGCTGCGTTTGTTTACCTCTGTTAACATGCTGCGGTCAACTGGTTTCTAATGAATCATTTGTTGGAAGATATCCGATATGATGATCAAACATCATAAAGTTCATCATCATGTCAGATTCCCCCCAACCTGCATTGATCACTCTTTCATCAAAACCACTGATAGCGGTGGTTTTTATTACCACTATTACTAGTTTCCTTTATGAGCACCTCGCTGCCGTGGAGAGTAACAAACAGACCACATGAAGCCGCAGCCAGCATTCACATCCGACTGTGTTTCTATTTTAGAGTTTCAACTATCAGGAAGTTTCCGTATTCATTGAATGAGAAATTCCCCATTCTTGCTAACAATCTCTCTCTCCATCTCTTCTCTGTCACAAAATCAGACCATTCGAACAGGGGGAGCGGTGGCGTGGTAGAAAAAGACACTGGCCACATAGAAAAATCACAAAAAGCAAAGAGCTTGTGTGCATGTGGCGTACAAATGATTCATATTTCACAAACCAAAAGGCAGGCAGGTCAGCTGTTGTCTGCTAAAGTGCACAGTAGAGGGGCCGCATTCAAGGGTGGGAATTACCAGCGCCCACCACCAGCCAACTGTTGGTCCATGTTGTGGTCAGTCTACTCAACTAGCTGCTTTGCCAGGTAACCAAACATCATTTGGAGGCTCTATTCTAAAAACCTAGTGCTGGTAGAAGGGGAAAGTTAGTTTTCTGCTCTTGTAGTGGAAAATAACCCCACTACTACTCTTAGGTTGACATCATCATGATGAGGGGTTTGGTTTATTATCTTACCACTACATCACTGGTTCAACCAACCGTTAACATCACTGTCTGTGTGTGTGTGTGTGTGTGTGTGTGTGTGTGTGTGGGTGGGGGTGGGTCCATTTCGTTGCAGATATTTTACCTGGTGAAGAAATCAGCGATGCCGAACCTCTTTGGCATCAGCTTGGGGTCCGAGTCAGTCTGACCGGTCAGGTCTGGGAGTTTGTCCGGGGCACTCTGTCTGCGACCCGCTTCCAAGGCGTTCCGGAAGTCCTCCTCGTATACGTCGTCTCCAAAATAAAAGCCTTCATCTTCGTCAGGAGACAAGGGGGTGGCATCGCAGCTGAGAGAAACTGCGATGTTTGGGTTAGTCCTCAAACTCTGCGGCCTAGCGGGCAAACTGAAGTCACTGAATCCCGCCTCGTCCTCTCTGGGGCTGGGCGGGCTGTCACTGGTGAGGTTGGAAAAGGTTGACGGGCACGGCGAGGGGAGTTTGGCACTTGATCCCGGGGTGGGAGAGCCCTTGGACGGGCACGACGCCTCGGGGGCGGAAGGAGCGAGGAAGTGGGGGAGTTCAGCCGCAGCTGGTGCATCCTCCCACGGGCACCCCAAGGCCAACCCCCCGCTGTCGTCGCTTTGGCTTCTCGCGCATAAACCCAACCCGGGTCCGTTTTCGTTTATCGCGTCCCGGTCGAAATGAAGGTCGTTTTTGTTTTCAGGGGAATAATCCGTCTCGTGGCGGTCACGTGCCGCTCTGGTGTTGTTTAAGATGTATAAACCACCGTTGGCTACTTTCATTTCCTCGCGATCCACGTCGCAAAAACCGAATCGCTGGCCCGACGACTGGCCAGTTAACACCGCTGACTGTCCGCAGTAAGAGATGTCCACATCAGGGCCACCGTACCCCGGGCTGTCAACGTCCCCGTTGGGCATTTTTACATCTGAAACCGAGAACGCCGCAGTGCAAGTGTAGTTCCGCTGGTGCTTTCCCGTGCATGGCAGCTGACCAAGGGGGGAGGGGGTCCGGATATGGTCGGTGCCTGAGCCGCCACACCTCGCGTCTTGTCTCGGTATAACGTCGTCGGAATCCGGGGTTTCCTCGCCGCTTTCCCCCGCACGGTGCAGTCCTATCTGTCGCTCCGTCTCCGCTGAAACCCGATCCCTGAGCACAGCTGGGCAGGAAACGTCTGTGGTCCCGGTGAGCCCTCCTCCTTCACCTCCTTCTCCATGGTGCAACCCGACCATTATCCGCTCCTCCTCACCGGGTGACTCAGTGAATCCGTTCAGGCCGCTGTGGTCGCCGCAGACCTCTGAAATCACACAGCTGTCTGTCAGGCGGCCGGGGAGCCACTTGTCTGCCGCAACCAAATCCAACACGATCTCCTTCCCGTACTCCGGGGCTGTCGGTGGCGGTTGTCCCAAGGCGTCTCTGTTTACATTCCTGCCATTGCTGGTCACATAAATAAGACCCTTCCCTGCCTCTTGACCCCCACTGACACCGGCAGGTACGCCGCGGTCTTTAAGTGCGATGTAAGATTTATGACCCGCTCCTTCTTCGTTTTCGTTCACGTCGACGGGAAACGAGCCTCCGTTCTCCCCCGGCGTTTCCATAACCATTCAGTCCGCCAAGCGAGCCTCAGCCCCGGGCATAGAATCCTGCAGTGAATCCTGCCCGGTCGGCCGAGCTCCCCAGCAGCAGGTTTTGTTGTTCTTAGAGGAAGGGGCTACCATTTTAGCCGGGGATATTTCCACGTTACCTAACGTTCGCCGGATATTCCCCGTCCATCTCCGGTGTCTAAAATAATTCGTCTTTCCGACCGTTTCCTCTGAGAATCAACCCGCCGCCCGATAGATTAGATACACCCCTCAACGTTAGCTGTTTGCAGCGGCACTCCGATCATAGCTCAGCGCCATCTTGAAAATGCCCCAACAATGACGTCATGTGTTCCCCCAACTCAGTCAGCTCTGATTTGATTGGGTGATCAGTTAGGGTGACATCTGCCGGCCACACTGCGGAATTGCATCAAGGTTGAATTTAACTGTGACTCCTGACCCTGTTAAAGGGTAATTCCGCAATTTTCCAACCTGGCCTCTATGTCCACAAAATCGCTTTTCATACCTTTAAGTAGATCCTAAAAGTTTCTGTTTCTCCGGTCCATCGGCAGTCGCGTAACGGCGGCTCTATGGCGGCAACGTAATCCGTAAAGGCATACTCGGCCTGTCAAAGTACGTCCACTAAAAGTGCTTGTTTTTGTCACGGACGGGCTCAGATTGTTATTCGTGTTATTATCCAAATGTCTGACAACATTATGGAAAGGGTCTCTCCGACTGACGTATCAACCGTAATTGACATATCAGACACCCTTTAACCCCATATAATGATATGACAATAATAATACACTGATAATAATAATAATAATAATAATAATAATAATAATAATAATAATAATAATAATAATAATAATAAAGAAGAATATACTTTATTCAATTCCTGTAAGGAAATGTTGTCTTCAGCTTCCCCAAAGTTGTGGTAAATAAAAAGGCAGGTAAACTATGGCCTCCAGCTGGTGATCATAATAAGGTATATATAAATAAAATGTAGTCTCCTTATCCACTAGGCCCCCCCGATCATCCAATACCGAGGTCCCAACATTTCCTGTTACAGCCCACAATACATTAAAATATGGTCAAATTGTACCCAAAGGCCTGCAACGCATGTAAATACTGGCTAGTATCTCAGTGCGTCTCCATAAGCATAATAATACAAGTGTGTACATATATATACACATTATACAGTCATTTGATAGTATATGTACTACAAAATGAGGGTATAAAAATACACAGCTTAAGCTCAACTTTTCATACCGTGTTCATTTGTGACATTTTGACTTTAACAGAGTTTCTGGTTCTGTAAGAAGGCACAGAAGGCAGAAAGGTCGTAACAGGTTTCCTTCACCTGCTGCTGTTATGTGAAAATCCTTGTGACTCCACATTTTCAAATTAACATCTACTTCTGTTTTATTTGGTCCTTTATGTGTTGAGCATGATGCCATAACCCATTCAAAACAAACAAATTTTAAAAATAAATGAGTCCGTCTGTTTTCTTGTTCCCTGAAACGCTGGTATTTGGGAGATACAAGGTTTTCATCAAACTGCAGCGATTGTCTTATACACACACACACAAACACACACACACATACACACACAACACACAGAATAAAAATAACAAAAATAATCCATTGTAAACGAGTGGGCCTGTCAATGAAAATAACACTTCCTCTTGGTTCGTCACTAGGAGGATAAACAAGGAGGGGAGGGTGATGTCACAGCAAGCCAGAACTGGAGGCACATCACACTCCTGTCCAGAACAGGAAATAGACTCTACTAATATACTGTAGCATACAGAAGCATCGTACAACCTCCGTCTTCTACTGGTTCCACTGGGAGCTCTACCGCTCACAACTAGGGATCAAGAGCTTTGATGAAGGAAAACCCAGGGTTTCAAACCAGCGACATTCCAGTCACAAGCCTGTTTCTCTGAACTTCAGGTGACTACTGGTGCTGCTGGAAACATCTGACCAGTACATAAAAACTCTGATCTCTGGATCTGTGAAATGTGCAGTAAGTTTAAGATCTGGGTTCGGTCCTGGTATACCGCCCCAAGATTAAGGCTAAAATAATAATATTATTTAATATTATTTAATATATTCATAAGTTATTATTATTTAATAGTTATTATTTAATAAGTTATTATTTTACAAGAAATTCATGATTGTCATCATTGTCATCAATCATGATTGTTCGCTTCAACGATTCGAGGAACAAATTGTCTGCACTTTCGGCCTCATGGATATTTTAAACTACAGCCGACATTCTAAATTAAAGTTTTGTTATAGATATTAACTGTGGACACTCAGTTAAACAGGATTAGTTGTGTTTCCTGTGACATCACCGTCTCGTCCTTCTCAACTCTTCCTCTGCTGAGAGGTTGCCGAAAGACGTCCGGATGTTGGACCTGCTGCAGGGCCAGCCAGTAGGAGGACGTCCTGGCTGCTCGGCTACGGTGCAGCTCATGTAGTTGCAGCGTTACAGGTTTTAAAGCCTGTTCATGACGTTCTGCTGCGTTCCATTAGAAGTCGGAAGTTCAGAAATTCCTGACTGGCAGCTCGTAATTACAACCACAATGTGTCCCGTGATCAAACCAGGGCAGAAACATGGACGCCCACAAGGTTTTCTTTACCCAACATAAAATACTGCTTCCTGCACAACAGGTACATGTTACATCAATGACATGTGGAGTTAGCTAGCTAGCTAGTATGGAATGTTAGCAACAGTGCAACGTTACATTTCATGGTCATGCAAAACTGAAAATGCAACATAACTGTATTTTGTGGATTATAAACGTGTTAAAAGTAAAGCTGTTTAGCGTGTAGCCGTTCCAGTGGATGTTTCCTAGTAGGAAGCTGGAATTTCCCACTTGCCGACATCTCTGGAACGCAGCATTAGTCACATTTTCCTTCATAAGACAGGAACACCATGAAAACACTAGTCGGAAATTAAATGAAGGCAGCATTTCGATTGATCTTCTATCAAATCAAACATAGAAGGAACTCGTTCGACATGAGTAGCGTAGCAGCATTCACCGTTTACGAAGACGGCATGCCCCCACCGGCCCACAGCGTATGGCAACGCCGGACAGCTCAACTCGCTCAACGCCCCCTCCCCATTGATAACGTTGTCCTGGTGGAACACAGTCCAGCATCGACACCATCTTCCCTTTCCAGTTTGAAAAGTTCATAGACGTGACCGTGGTATTTGGTCCTCCTGGTTATTTAAAGGGACAGTTCACCATTTTGAGGCAGAAGTTCCAGGTCCAGACAGTTTAGTGAACGGGGTAACAGTCTCTCTCTCCCAGTCTGTCTGTCTGTCTGTCTGCTTGTCTGTCTCTGTCCCATCACCATGACCTGCTCTGGTGTCGAAGGCGAGGCTGCTGGCTTCATTTGTTTGATTTCAACGGGGCCTCGTACAAGTGAACCTGGGTACAAAAACACAAACAAGACATGATGAATACTTCCTACTCAGAGGAGGAACAGCTTCCCCTCGAGTCAGAGGAGGAACAGCTTCCCCTCGAGTCAGGAGGAACAGCTTTCTCTCGAGTCAGAGGAAGAACAGCTTTCTCTCGAGTCAGAGGAAGAACAGCTTCCCCTTGAGTCAGAGGAGGAACAGCTTCCCCTCGAGTCAGGAGGAACAGCTTCCTCTTGAGTCAGAGGAGGAACAGCTTCCCCTCGAGTCAGAGGAGGAACAGCTTCCCCTCGAGTCAGAGGAGGAACAGCTTCCCCTCGAGTCAGAGGAGGAACAGCTTTCCCTCGAGTGCTTTGATCAGAATACTGCAGTGAAATTACAATCACGTATTAAACCAACCAAGTCGTCACCTCTCATGAGGATCTGGGAGCTTTGATGTGACGCCATACAAGCATTTGCAATATCTGATTCCAGCCTGTTGGTCTCTTTGTATTTCTTATAGCTTGCAAGGTACATGGTGCGAGTATTTTGAGAAGTACTGTATACATACATACATAGTGTTAGTTTACCGTCCTGCTATAGCAACACCAGGTTATCTTTATATATTTCTGAAAGGTGTGATCCCACTTCCAGTTGGTTTTCTTTGGTCTGAACACAGTTGAAAACCATCTAACAGTATAGTGCCGTGTTACCTTGCTCTCCAGCACCCTGCTGTGAGCCGGGCTGCTGAGCTCCTCCAGGGTTTCTGGTGCAGGTCTGTTGAGGGTTTCAGGCAGCAGGAGGCCCACACAGCCTGCAGTCAAACCACTCAGACAGAACACTGTGAAGGGCATGGAGCTGTGGAAAGCACGCTGTGCACGCAGGCAGGCAGACAGACAGACAGACAGACAGACAGACAGACAGACAGACAGACAGACGTCAGAAAGTGTCTCTTTGCAGCCCTGACTGATTAACTTGAAAGGCTGCTTCTAGGTTCTGTTTCACCTTTTCTAGAGCGAATTTACACAACTGCTTTTCGAGCACTAAACTGTAAGGATACCCCCCCCTTCCACACACACACTTACCATGGAGGGAACAAAAGGGGCTAGGATTCCTCCAACTCTGCAGGACATGGAACACACTCCCAACCCAGCATTCCTGAAACACACACACACACACCTCATGATTCATGTCAAGAACACAGTGTGAAGTCAACTCCTAGACTCCATTAAACATCTATAAAAGCCAAGACAGCACCCCGCGTTCTGACTCTGGGTCAGTTTCAGGGGATGTGCGCGGTGTAAATGACGTACCTGATAATGGTTGGGTAGAGCTCAGACGTGTAGACGTAGACGATGTTGAACGCCGCGCTGACCAGCAGCTTTCCCAGCAGCGCTAAAGACGTGGCGCTCAGCAACGCCCCTGCAGGCACGAGAGCAGCGTTCACACACACAAAGCACCAGGATACAGCAGGTTTTATCTTATTACTTACATCAGACACACTGTAAATAGAAGAAGAGGTTTCAGGTGATGTAATGCGCCCCCCGGAGATCCACAGTTCTTGGCAACAACAGTGAGGAGTGGATCACATCTCCAGTTGGTTTGTTTTTTTCATGGAAAAGTTGACTTAGTATCTGGTTGGTTCAGCTTCACACTGACCAATCACAAGCCAACCAGAAGTCCCATGACTCCCCAGCAGCTGGTTACTACAGATAAAGTTAAATCGTATTTAAGACTCACAGGAAATATTTCACCATATATAAAAGACATTTAAGGCCTTCATTTTGGATAATTCAGTTTAAAACATTGTGACTTAGACGCCTCTGACCCTTGACCTCCTTGCTAATGTTGATCAAGAATTTAAGCTTCTTCTATCGTCACTTTTTAAGCACCAGCTAAAGTCTTCAAAGTAAAACGTCGATGTCGAGGATGAGGCAGGTTGAAGGAGTTTCAGCTTTGAGACAGCTGAGACTTGGATGACGCCATAAGGGGGTGTGATTGAAGACCATGAAGGCGGTCCCCGTGGTTTGTACACCTCAGTTTCTAAACGGATGAGAAACATAAAAGGTCACCGACGGCGTCTCACCTGGATTTTCAGGGACGAACATGGTGCAGAGACAGGCAGCGCCAGCCAGACACAGGAACGCAGCCAGACTCTTTCTTCTCCCGGCCCTGTAAGGACACACAACATCCAAAGCTCCTTACAGTACCATCGGTGTATCCAGTTATAGTATTGGATGTTAGATGTTAGTCATCTACAGATATCAGAAAGACTTTTAATGCCACCTGGAAATGAATTTAAGACTAATTTAAAGAAACAAAATAAAGAAACAAAAACCTGTAAAACTACACTAGAAATGGGCAGAATACAAAAAAGGACACCAGAGACCTGTCATCACATGATAAAAAAATAAGATGTCTAATAACATTTTTATCCTTTTTGAGGCAAATTAAATGTAGATAATTTATTTTAAGACATTTTAGACGTCACTTTAGACGACAGATCACTGAACTAGACAGAGTGTATCATGGTGTGTGTGTGTGTGTGTGTGTGTGTGTGTGTGTCTCACCAGTGTTTGTTAATAAAGTAGATACAGAGTGGGTAGGCAGGGAGCTCCACCAGGCCGTACATGGCTACGTTGAGGTAGCGGCTACCAGATGCCTGGCCGGCGCCCAGGGTCAGACCGTAGTACACCAGGCTGCATGCATACCTGGAACACACAGTCACACACACATCAATACACCAACAATAGGAAACACACAGTAGCAGTACAGTCAGCTACGGTTCGTTGGTCCAGCCGTGTTAACCATCCTGGCTGATCCCAGTAAAGCAAAAAAGCAGATAATAGTGGAAAAGTAGAAAAACTAGAAAAGCTGCTTGTGTTGGCAGTATAAAGTAGTCTGAATGTAGTATTGTCAAGTTGAAGAAGTTGAAGTAGTAGTTGGAAATAGTAGAAGTAACAACAGTTGTATTTGTAGTAGTATTAGTAGTACTAGTACTACTAAGTAATAATAATAGTAATAGTAAGAGTAGTACTAGTGATAGCAGTAATAGTAATAGTAGTAGTAATGGTAGTACTAGTAATACTAGTAGTAGTACACATTCCCAAGTCTGTGTCTTAACCTGCCACTGCTCTACACAACCATGCTTCCTTGTTTTGTTCTTCTTCTGTGGTGGCGAATCACAGCAGTACTCACCAGACATACATGAGCACCATGGTCCTCAAGCGGAGGACTGGATGGGTCACCAGCTGCAGGATGCCTGCGCCCCCGTTGTCTTGGTTACCGGTTTTGGCGGCGCCGACACGGCGCAGCCTCAGGTTGGTCACGGCGTTGCCGTTCCTCAACGCCATGTAGCGAAGAACCTGCAGTCAAAACAATACAGAGGTCATCACCACCAGAGGAGGTTACCGTGGCAACAGAGAAGATTTATCTTCAATATATAGTTGGTATGTTTTTAAAGGTTTGATCCGTTTCAACAACTGCTTCACATCCATACAGTCACAATGTTCACCTCCTCAGCCTGATCTGTCCGACCCCGAGAGTACAGCCAACGAGGAGACTCTGGAAGGTTACTAGAGGAGAGGAAACAAGGAGGGGAGAGGAGAGGAAAGGAGAGGAGAGGAGAGGGGACAAGGAGGGGAAGGGGAGGAGAGGAGAGGAGAGGAGAGGAGACGAGAGGAGAGGAAACAAGGAGGGGAGAGGAGAGGAAACAAGGAGGGGAAGGGAGAGGAGACGAGAGGAAACAAGGAGGGGAGAGGAGAGGAGAGGAAAAGAGGATTACTAGGACATTACTTCCTGCATCGTTCCTCCCACTGTGTTAGTATCAGTATTTAGGCTCTCTGAGGTTCGTACTCACACACAGAGCAGGAAGAAGAGGACGCCGGGCGAGTTGGCGGCGGTGGCCAGGTCCCTCCACGGCCGGATGCAGTAGCCCAGGGCTGCGAACAGGGCGATGCCAACCGCAAAGGCCGTGTTGGTCATCGTCCCTGGAAAACACACACACACATACACACACAGTGAGGTTTTAACACCAAGGTAGCACCAAGGTAGCTCTATTACAGTGATGATGACGGAGGACAGGATGGCGCCTCCCTCCCTGTCCCGGTGTCTCTTACCCGTCAGCGCCCAGTATGATTTGCCCACGTACTCCTGGGTGAGGACGAAGCAGACCAGGCCGATGCCACCGTTCATCAGCCCCACCAGGAGGCGGGACAGGGCGAACACCTCGTAGCTGGGCGCCAACGCCGTGGCGTAGCCGAACAACACCTCAAAAAACAGACCTGGGAGGGAGGGAGGGAGATAGGTAGAGGGGGGGGAGGGAGAAATGGGGGAGAATGTTAAAAGAGGGAAGTTGAGAGATAAGAGACTGGGTTGCTGTTCTCTGTTCTCCTCACCCGTCAGGAAGACGGGCCTCCTGCCGATCTTGTCCGAGAGCGGTCCGAAGAAGACATTCCCGACCAGAACCCCGGCGAAGAACAGCGACCCGGCCAGGCTGACCTTGTAGGCCTGCTGCTTGATCAGAAACCACTGAGGAGCAGACAGAGAGGAGAGTCCTGCTGAAACCACTTGAAGGAGCAGTCAGTGAGGCTATCACTGTCGGAGGGCAAAATGATAGGCTTGATAGGGTAATTGATCAATACTCATCAATTACTTGGTCAGCTGCTGAGTTTTCTGCTTTCCTGTTGTGGAACTGAAACTCCACCAGGGTTTCTGTTTTGTCCAAATGGATGGACTGCATTTATATAGCGCTTTTATCCAAAGTGCTTTACAATGTATGCCTCTCATTCACCCATTCACACACACACTCACACACCGATGGCAGTGAGCTACCATGCAAGGTGCTTCCTGACCATCGGGAGCAATTTGGGGTTCAGTGTCTTGCCCAAGGACACTTAAACATGTGGACTGGAGGAGCCGGGGATCGAACCTACGATCTTCGAGCGAGACGTCACCTCCAAACCAGTTATCAAGGAAACATGACTCAGAAGTAAGACCAAGTCGACTTCACTGCCATGTGAAGAACACCTCTCTACTTTTATTCAGAGTACAAGTGATATTATTTTGCAAATACTTTCATCATGGTGAGTTATGACAAAGCAAATGTCAAAGTAGTAGTATTATTCAGTATTTAGCGTGGAGCGTTGCCTCCTCACTAGATGTTTCTGTTCTGCTCTAGTCAACTAGCTGACTCATCTCTATTGTGAAAATGCAACTTTATTGTTTGTGTCAAATACAGGCCACCGTAGCTCAAGGGGTGGGGTCGTGTCACAGACTTGTGTAGGAGGAGATAACTTCCTTCCTACTGGTGGCCACTAGAGGTCAATAGAGGTCACAGGTTAAAGCAGATGTGGCGGCAGGCGCTCCCACCTCGGTCACGATGGAGTCCACGTCCTCGGTGAAGGTGACGTGCTGGAGGAGCTCCTGGTGGCTGGACAGGCTGCTGTACTTCTGGTCCACCTGGTACGTGGGGACAGCGCCAACCAGGACGATCAGCATGGACTGACAGGCCATATACACCTGGAACACATCCCATAATACTCTGATGACCAATACATCTACTGTATGTATTATATATTATAATATTATTAATATTAATATAATATTATTATATGTATAATAACACCAACGCTAGTACTGATACTACTACTAGTTAAACTACTCGTATAAATGCTACTACTGTTACTACTACTACTGATACTAGTAGTACTAGTACCACAACTACTGATACTACTACCAGTACAACTAGTACTGATACTGTTAAACTACTAGTATAAATACTACTACCGATACTAGTAGTACTAGTACAACAACTACTACTACTGTTACAACTACTACTGATAATAGTAGTACTACTAATACTGATACTACTACTAGCAATAAGCTTAGAAATGAGGAAACAGAAGAGACATCTACTGTGTTACATCTCAAATTGGATCGACTGATATCCAAGCTGAAACCAGTTCCCACTAGACTGGATCCCAGGGCGAGACTAGATTGAAAGGAATCTGGGCGGGACAGGTTCTACAACCCGTTAGCCATATGTATAGGAGAGTACATGAAGACACAGTAAAACAAACCAAATTAAACTGTCCTGTCTCACTGAGCTAATGTTGACATTAGGTTAGCAAACCTCCATATGGAAAGTAACTAGCCGCGGGAGAACAGTTGATACCACTAGCAGACATGTGTTTGGGTACTGACAGATACGAGCTGTCCAATGTTGCATCAATTCCGTCAACCGACATGCACGGTTAATAACTAGCTAGCTAGGCTCGGTTGGGATTAGCCCCTTATGGAGAGACAGGTGTCGAAAATCGGGTGACGACCCAGAACTGTCAGTTTAACGTTGCCTTGCTTGTCAGTAAAAATACGTACCTGGTATGACACAACTTAAACAAGTTACGAATCACTAGTTTATTCTGGTTAACTCTGTATACAGATGATCCAAGAAACATCACTTAACTTGGATCAATCTAAACTTTCCCACCGTCCACCGTGCTCATCACCGATTTATCTTTGCTGGAAGGAGATTGTGTGGTAAAAGAGGCGACCCATTCAATAACTTGAACTGTTATTGAACAGAGTGTTGCTTGGTGTGTTGGGTGTTGCCGAACCGAAAGGTGGCTCGTACCGATACGTAAAGGTGTTTGGTCGTGCCTTTTCATGTGTGTGTTTGTCGATAAGAGAGCCAATTTTAAACTGCCAGGTTTCCAAACGGACCTTGGCGTGACGTTCTCTCCCATAAAGAGAACGGCGCGTGACTGGGACAAGATTAGCTAAAATGTTAGAGCAGGCATTAGCAAAACGTCAAGGTAGCTGTAGGTTGACGTTAAAGTTGGATACGATAGTCAACCCCCCCGCCCCCCCGCCTCCCCGGCAGAGCCTCCAGAGCCACGTAACGCTGCTACATATGTTAGTTGTCACGTTACTGGGACTCGGACCTGGTCTCCTTGTTGCCCCCGAACAAGACAATGTTTAACTCGTCTGACCTGTAACAGCACCAAGGAGGCCACCGCCCGCTTCTGATACGGTCCAAACTCGCCAACAACTTGATAAGCTTCCTCCAGATCCATGCCAAGCGGGAGAGATGGACAGCTCTCTGGCTTAGCGTCACCAAACTGGAAATGACGACACGAAATGCTGAAATCACCGTTTCTTCCGTGTTTGCTTTGCCGCTGCCTTCAAGTGCTGACGGGAAGAACGGTAATTCCATAACTATGTCAACACCACATCAAAGTGTACGCCACAAGATTTAAAATATAAACAACTTCCGAGCAAAGCTTCCATGCACTAAAAAAAGACTTCATGAGTACATTCAGAAGAGCATTACAAAGAGCACTTGAAGTGCAGCTAAAAGCAATAACCAAACGCTGATGAAAAGTCAACCTTAATCACAGTTCTCATTTCTATTTTTTTCAAAGCTAGTTAAAACAGGCAATGGTTTAAGTTAAAACCGTCTCTATGCCCGATAGCCTGATGTCAATTATGATCCGCTGATGAATCAAATATTTTTTTTTTAAAAAGCAGTCAACTTTCTGTTGTACAAATGATCGTGGAGTTGGTAGACGTTCATCTTCTCCTTACATCATGTTTGTCATCAGTTTCTACTATAGCCTACATTAAATCCCATTCGCTGGTTTAGCCCAGACTCAGAGACGCAGACAGTAAATCCCTCAGTATTTCCCTGTTACGGGTTTAAAAAGTTGAACTCTTCCAGGAGTGTGTTCGTTTTGTATTGATAAAAAACAAAAAAGGACAAAAGTATATATAAAATTCTTTAATTTTAAATTCACAAGATTACTGAAACAAGTGATTAAAACGTTACAAAACACATGAAACATTAAAAAGTAATTCATTTTTAAAACACAATAATAAAATGTTTAGTTTAGTTCTGACAGCGGAGAGGCAGTTTGGATTTGTGAGGGGTCGACAGAGCTTCGTTTTCTGACACTTTTGGCTTGACACGAATCTTCGTCTCCTTCTTCCCAGTCTTCTTTTGCTGAAAAGAAAGTAAACGGCAAGAATTACAACATGTTTGTATGAAACCACAGCTGAAATGAAAGCACCAATCAAGTATTTCTCTGAAGTCATCTGAAGGGATTCCCTGGCACCGAACCTCAGTCTTAATTTTAAGCTTTCATATGCTTTCCTTTCTAACTTTAGTCCTCATTGCTTTTCCTCTTACACAATCTTGGTGGTATCACCTTTGGATAAAACCTTCTGCTAAATGATTGTCATGTAATGATATTTGCTGCTCACCTTGAAGAAAGGCATTCTGCTGTTCTCGTTGCAGACCAGGTTCTCGTCGATGAAGGACGGCTCTGTGGCCAAACTTTCATTACAGGTACTCAACTCGTCCTCCAGAGAGTCCTAACACAAGGAGACACCCTTCATCAGATTTATAAAACCATACTCTGCGTTCCCTCCAAACCAAACCGGGTTACAGGTTGCTGCAAAAGGGAAGAAGTTCATAAAGGTTCTGACTCATGGAGGCTTTCATCTCCTGCTCAAATGCCAAATGCAGATGTTCATTACTAACAGAAGAGCTCACAGCGATACAGCTGTTCCCGACAGGACGCAGTTCACTCGGCACTTGCCGCAGCACTTCAACCCTTCACTGGATGTTTGGGGAAGTCGGGCTCGCACGAATGACATAAGTGAGGTTTAATGTGAAATGAAGTTGTGTCTTCTAAACAATGGGTACCATTCATCAGGTCAAGCCATCAAGTTAAACTGAACACTAAATATGTTTTAATGCTGGTTATGGAATATACAGAAAATGGTCTACATGATTGTTCAGGATTTGGACCAGAAGATTGTCTGAAGGCTGGACGGGTGAGACGGGTGAGACAAACCTTCCATCCACATCCAAATAACTATCAACATTAGTCTGGCTTCACAGTGACTCCACCACTAGCTTCAGTTCAACTGAAAGCGAAAGAGACGCGCTGTGTGAACGTACATGGTCAACCTGGTGCGTTTCCTCCTCCTCCTCCAGCTCCTCCTCCATGTCGGCCTGCAGCTTCTCCTGCTGCCGCCTCAGGTCCTCCAGCAGCTCCAGGCGGCTCTGAGACTTCGCCAGCACCCTGGGATACACAAACTCCCTTCGCTGAGGAGTCGTACCTGAAGGGGACCAACGCTGGTTAGTGACGAGGAAGATTAACTGCATTCAAGATAATCAGCTAATCAGCAGAAGTCCATTTATTTCCTACAGAGCTACAGGTCAGTGTCATCAGCAGCAGGTTGATAATGAATAGCATAGCTAGAAGACTTTACTACTTTACCAGTAGGGGCGTCTTGCTGTAGCTCCTCCAGCAGGAAGCTGTGGACCAACCGTTGGCTTGTCTCCACCTGGGTCTGGAGTTCAGCCTGCTGTTGGTCCAGGGTGGCCCCGTCCACGGAGGTCTGGTCCTGGACGGCCAACAGAGCATGCCTCACCTCCTCCTGCCCTGCTGACAGCTCGCCCTCAGCGGCCTGGAGCTGCTGAGTACAGCGGACCTCCACACTCTGGACGGAGGACAGACAGGAGATCATAGTACCTCCAAGCTACGACCACTCCTAATGAACCACCACAGTTCTCTTTTCAGTCTTTGTTGGTTATTTGGTACCACATGAGTTTGAATGTTGTTGTTCTCCTCTGGCCAAACGAACCAAGTGAAGACGCTGTTGAGTTTGAATAGATCACTCAACAACCTTCCTCAGGTACAGTCGGTTACCTGTTGCAGGGCCTGGGCATCAGCAGAGTTCTTCCCCAGCAGGGTGAGCTGTTCCTGGGCTTGAGTCTCGGCCAGCTCCCTGGCTGTGGAGCTCCACTTGAGGTCACGATCCACCAGGCCTGAGGAGGTCAAGCATTCACAAAGTCACTGAGTGTTTCCCATTCACCCACAGAAACCTCCAGGGTACACAATGCTCCTTTTATTTTAAGAGGAGTTGAAAAAACTATTGGTAAAGCATCAGGACTCCTGGACTGAAGAAGGACCTCCAGCTGTCTAGACCACTTCAGTTTCTACAGACTTTGAGGTAATGATCTATTATCAATTTGACACAGTAATACCAATAATAGTAGTACCAAGAGTAATATTAGTATTGGTAGCAATAGCAGCAACACTATTATAACAGCCAACCAATATTACAAATAGTAGTAATAAAAGTAGTAGTAGATAATGTAGATAACAGTAGTAGTAGTAAGCCATCATGTCAGCAGAAGTCCTACCAGTGATGCAGTAGACAGTAATAGTTGGTAGTAGTAGTACTAATAATAGTAGTAGTTGGTAGTAGAAGTCCTACCAGTGATGGAGTAGACAGTAATAGTTGGTAGTCGTAGTACTAATAATAGTAGTAGTAGTTGGTAGTAGAAGTCCTACCAGTGATGGAGTAGACAGTAATAGTTGGTAGTAGTACTAATAATAGTAATAGTTGGTAGTAGAAGTCCTACCAGTGATGCAGCTGTGGAAGGAGGAGCAGTAGCCTGTGATCTCCTCCAGGGTCTGCTGGCTCTCCTCAGTGTTCAGGCGGAGAGAGGAGGCCAGGGAGGAGGAGGTGGAGGACAGGAGGTCAGCCTGGGCTGAGGCCTGGGACTCCACGGCGCCGCACCGCCTGCAGAGGGGAACACCAGTACAGTTCGTTTCATTGACCTGTAATCCTTCAATCCCAGTTTAACCAGTTCAGAGTTCAGGAGAGAGTTTTGATCCTAGTGGCTCTTATCCATTTGGTTTCATCGTCTAAATCATTTTGTAGCAGCGAGTCAGTTCAGCAGCAGATTCACCAACTTGAAGCCTCAGTCTCTGAAACAGATGCTCCTCTACTAGCTTTCTTTAAAGAGATTCATGGGACTCAAGACTTCAACTCAAATGTGTCTGAGGTTTAGATATGCGGACCGACGGCGTGTGACGGCGAAACGAGACTTTGACATGGAGCTTCAAACCTCCTAGTGTTGGAGAGGGATCGTCTTGTACTCACGTGTTGATGTTCTGCTGCAGGCCCTGTAGCGGTTTCTGCAGAGCCTTGGAAGCCGAGCGCAGATCAGCGTAGTCCTTCTGGGTCTCCATGGCCAGCAGGCTCAGCTGGTTCTGCAGACACTGGATGGTCTCCTTCATACCCTGGGGGGGCGTCACAGGAAGAGCAGTGATATCAGGCGTTTCCTTTACAGTCGTTGAGCCTGTGGCGACCCCGACAGAAGTCCGGTGTAAACCTGGGTAGTCAACCACCTGCCTCACTTCCGATCGTCTTACCGTCTGGTGTTTCTCCTCCATCCGTTTGATCTCATCCTCCAGCTTGTCGTGTTCAACCTGCAGGGTGCTAAGTTCCTGGACGGTGGTCTCCCTCAGGTCCGCCAGGTCTCGGACCAGGCCGCTGAAAAACACACCGGACTCCTTCATTGCCTCCACCTGAGGGAGAGAGACGACGAATATGTTGAGAACAAAAAAAAAGGTGCTGAAATAGACAATTATTCTTTTTGCACACTTGGCAAAATGGTGGAGCTCTCATTTTGGGGATTGTGACACATCCTGTGACCCAAGGTATAGAAGTGTCTCATCCCTGATCAACTGACCTGAATATACTTTGGCAAACAAACAAAAGAATGATGTGGAAATGAACAGACCTTGTTGGCCAGAGCCCACTGGGTCTCCACGGTGGTCCTCAGAGTATCGCTCAGCTCCTTCACAGCCCTCAGACCCATCAGAGTCTGAGCTACGAGAACCTCCTCCATGTCCCGCCCATGCTCCTCCTAAACCACAGATAGAAAACTCAATGAAAGCAGTCATCAATCAGTCTGATGACAGGCGGTGACACGCTGATCATTTAGTGACAAACGTGTTTAAAACCGAATTCTGTTCAGAAAAGTGATAATCTCGGATCTCCATCAGAGACAAAATGTTCATAGTTACAACCAGGTTTCAACCAACATAAAGTTTCTGATCTGAGCCTTTTATAAAATCGGTTATTGTCCGGTGAACCTAGAGCCTGGTGGCGGTCCAGTCCTTACCAGTAGCTGCAGCAGGCTGTCCTTGTTCTGCACACACAGCGCCTCCTGCTGTTGGACTTTGTCCTGGCAGCGAGCCACGCCCTCGGCCACCAGGTGCCTGACTCCGCCCACTACGGACTCCACAGTGGCCAGAGCTCCTTTCAACGCTGCCTCATTCGTCACAAGCAAACCATCTATGGAGGGAGGACCAAGAGGAAAACCTTAGTTATGATACAATGACGTTCATTTGTTCCATCGCTTAGGAGTGAATGCAAAAGAAAAGAACATCCCTTAACTGTAAAAATCAAAAAATAAAATAATTATCTCAAAAACCTTGGGCTCCAAATACTTCAACTAGAGACTTCCCACTTTAAAACTTTAGGAGATGTACTTCCAGCTACTTTCATCTAGTCCCATTTTCTCCAGGAAATGAATTTCCAGGTTCTGGTCTTACCTATGGCCTGAGAGTAGCTGCTGAGCATACTGTGGTGCTTGGTGCCTTGCTGCTGGATACAGTGCTGCATGGTGCTGAACGCTCCCTCTATACGCTGAGCAAAGCTCTGCTGGATCTGCCTGTTGTGGTGCTCCACCTTCAGTGACACATCAACTTCAATTGTTACTTAGTCATGACAGAGTATTCCTCCAATAGAATACTTTTTGCTGACATTGGAAAACTGCTTGAAGTACATTTCATCACCATCAGATGGCATGATGCTAAGTCACTGGGAACCTCTACCCAACAGGACAGTTTCACAACATTTCAAGATAAAGCCAGTGAGCGTCACCTTCTTCTTCCTGTCCAGCTTTTCATGGAGACCCGATACGTCACTGGTGCTGGCATCCACGGTGCTCAGCAGCTGGAGGAGGAAACAGACCACACAACCACAGAGTCAAACCCACACCAACAGGGGAGTACAAGAGGAAAAGGACAGGAAAAGGAGCACGTTGGTAGTGGTGGTAATAAAGCAGCGTCTCTACCTGGCCGGCGGTGTTGTAGAGGGACTCCTGGGCAGAAGTCAGTTCAGAGCAGATGAACTCCTCCTGAATCAGCTGCTCTTTGGTCTCCTGGAGGTTACGGCTTGTCTCCTCTAGCCTAGAATGAACAAATCCATCAAACCCCTGCGTTGGAATCCATCTTGCTTCCATATCACCCCCGGGTGCTTTCACCCAGTACTAGGAAGTATTCATCATTTAGCATTTCTGCGGTAGAGCGCTTGGTATGGTTTTTGTGTCGTCACTCACCTCTGCTGCTTCTCATCCAGGTCCACAGTGCACTGCTCCAGTCTGTTTTTACTGTTCCTCAAACAGCTCAGTCACCTGGGGGGAGGAAGGAGTATGGTATGACTATGGACCATGGAGCACCACTGAGTCATCATTTCAGGACTTTTGGATCCTAACTGGATGGTTTTTATTAAATTAATATGGTTTTTATCAATCCTTCCAACCTTTGGATTGGCTTTAACTTCTTGTGTGGAGAATATTTTCCACTAGTGACCATACAGACACCAGGATTAGAGACACTAGTCAGGTGAATCTACGGTGTCTCAGCGGGGAACAGCGGGGTTTTAAGAGCAGCAACTTCATCACTCCCACCACCGCCATGCACCAAGGAGACAAATTACACATATGACAAAAGAAATGTAGGTAGAGGACACTCTGGTCACGTACCTTCTTCAGTTCCTCTTCCATGGCAGCGATCCTCTCGGTGCACTCTGCCATCTGCTCCTCTTGAGAGGTGATCTGAGTCGCCATGCTCCTAACAAACACACTCATGTCAGATCTGAGGAGCAGCAGGATCGGGTACTACAGGTGACCGGTGTTCGTCTACTTCTTAACTCAGCTACAGTTTCTTTTCATTCATTTTGTAAGAGCAGGGGTCACATTTTTTAAAGAGTGTATTATCTATTGTAATGAAACTCGTCCCATGTCGACCTACTCATAGTTCTCTGATGACAGGTAAACGCCGTTCTTGTCCCGAGTGGCGGCCAGGTCACGCTTCAGACGCTCAATCTCCTCAGTGTATTCCTGGGGAAAGACAAAATGAAAGAATTAAAATCAGAATTAAAAATGCCTCTCATGTCCCTTGTTAGGTTTTTGCGATTAAAAGATTTCAGTGAATTTCGAGTTGCAACAGTACGACTGATAACCACACCATATCAATTTCATCAACATGTTTCATCTCATAACTTGGAAGCTGCAGAAGTCAATACTGTATACTGTGTATTTTTCTGTGTATAATGTATTTTTCAATATACTGCATGGACCTAGAAGCATGTACCTTGATGAGCGTCCTCTTGGTGAGTTTCTGGTTGACTTCAGGTTTGTTCATGATGTTCTTGGCTCTGCTGGCGTACTCCAGGGTGCTCAGAGTCTCCTACAGAGCACAGAGACAACACAGAGTTACATAGAGCTGACGAACTGCATAACAATCGATGTCTCTTTTCACCAAGAGTTCCTAAATAGAAACGAATGTTGTTTGAAAATAGAAAACAACAAGATGTACCTCCAGGTTGCTGGAAGAAGGGGACACAGTGGCGATGATGGAGGTCTTGGTCCGCCCCCCCAGCGAGTCCTGGAGGATTCGGGTCAGCTTGGACTCTCTGTGGGAACGGGAGTCAGGTCATCATTTATTGTCCCAAGGGGGAATGTCCAGCATCACTAACAGCGACACACACACACACACACACACACACACACACACACAAGGTGTTAGCAGGGCCGACCTGTAGGGGACGTGGGGCCTCTTCTCCACCAGGGCGGTGATCACCCGGCCCAGCGTCAGCAGAGACTGGTTGATGTTTCCGGCCTCGCGGGCTCGCTTGTCCACCGCACCCGAACGGCCGATGTTCTCACTGCCTGCCAGATCCACCTGGGAGGGGAGGGGAGGGGGGCATTGTAATGAACTTTGCTGTAAGTTATGCTTCATTTTGCATAATCATTTCATCTATTTCACATCAGTCTCACATTATACCTTTAAAATATCTCATTCCTTCTTCATTCAAAAGGACTCACCAGATTGAGCTTGCCGATCTTCAGCAGCTCCTCTCCGTCCAGGGTGATCTCCTTCATGTGAATGGTGACCGAGAACACAGAATGGGAGCGACTACCCAACAGAGAGAAAAAAGAGAAATGTTGAACAAACCAAGTCTACCAACAACATATGGAATATGACATATGGAAACATAACACTGCACGAATAAAACACGGGTGAGTCGGGGAGTCTGCAACAGCACCAACACCTGACCAATCAAAAAAAGCCCCTTATTGGTTTTGAACTGAATGACTGCATGTACCTGGAGTAAGCGTTCATGAGCGTCGATGCGGTCTTCCTCTTGGCTGATCCTCTCTCCAGGATCTGGTAGACCTCGTCCTTGTTGTGGACCGTCACCTCCTCCAGACCCTTCACCACCACACTACGCTGAGAGGCACAACAACACACCAACGGCTGTGACAACCTTTCATGTCAAGTTCTGTTCATGAGTGCAGGCAAACCAGCGAAAACACACATTGATAAACTAAAGCCACTGAGTTTGTTTGACCGTCACCTTGTTGCGCGGGTCGTCGAAGAGCTGCAGCCGTTCGCTGACGTCCTCGCTGGGGCTGAGCAGGTCAAACAGCTCTTCGTTGTAGATCTCCAGCAGGGAGACTTTGATGGAGAACTCGGTCCCGTTCTCCGACAGCTTCTCAAAGATCTGGTGCAGCGTTCTGGGAATGATGCCGGCCAGAGGGTCCTGGAGAAACAAACAGCAATCAGCAAGGAAAAGGCAGGAAATTCAGACAGAAGATATTGCTGCTTGTCCAAACGTACCTCTTCCCATGTGAACGTCTCACCAGGACTCCTCTCTCCCTCCATGGTGAAAGTCTTCCCTGTCCCAGTCTGCCCGTAGCTGAAAACAGCACAATGTACATTTAAGACATTTAGCCAACGCTCTTATCCACAGCAGACTTCTTCCTGTGACCCTACAATGATTATGTGTGATTGAGGAGTGCTAAGTAAACACATAAGTCTTGCAGAAAGCTTAATAACATGGATGTTGAAGGATGTTGAAGGAGGTGAGCTGTCAGTAAAGCCCCTCTCACATTCTCTCCTCACTTTCCAGTGGCTGGTAAATCCCAAAATTCAGCCACAGAATAGAAACAGCCTCCAAATCAAGTAGTCAACTGCCCCATCACCCACCCTCAACCAGCATTTGGTAGCCAGTCGTCAGTTTCCCACTCTGCTCACCGCAGCATCATCAACACTCCCAACAGCAATGGACCACTTACGCAAAGACAGTGCAGTTGTATCCCATGATGACTTCGTCCAGAATGGGGCAGACGACGCTCCTGTACACTTCGATCTGCTTGGCAGCCGGGCCGAACACCTGAAGAGACGGCAAGAGAAATCACAAGGGACAGGAAATGGTTACAGTGAAACTCCAAGTTTTGAAATATGAAATGTTCTTATCATGATTTGTTGAACAGATACTAGCGTCTAGTCCATACAGCTGCTTCAATACAGCAACAAACATCACAATATATGAAATAACGAGTACACAGCTACATAAAGCAGGTTGGCATATGAACTTTCAACACGTCCTTCCAGAAACACTCGGGAACAAAAACAAGCAAGGACATTTCATACAATTTGAAAACCTTTCCAGAGTGAAGGAACTCGGTGCTACTACATCCTCTTACCATGTCAAACGTATAAGTCTTTCGAGCTGCTTTGTCGTTCACCCCTCCTGTTCTTACAGTCACCTCCTTTCTGTTTTGATCGCAGTCCATAATGCCATGGGAAGTCTTGCGCTCCACTGTGTTGAAAGGTCTGGAAGAAAAGGTACAAGATACTGTCAAGGTCAGCGAAGAGTTGAGGAAGTTGGGAAAGAAACTAACTTTGGCCTGCAAAATGTCACCAGACACTTTCATTACTTCAAGTTAGCAGCCAATTGAGTTTTTAGATAAGAGTTAGACCTTCGACCGTGGTTGGTGACCTTGTTAAATGGCTGGTAGAGGAGATGTGGCAGCATGTGCCTGCTGACTGGAGTGACTTTACCTGGCTGTGATTCAAACCAGCAACATTACTAAACAATAACCCTGTTAGCATGCTGTGTTAGTGGGCAGACAAATAGCCAGTGGGATTCAGGTTTATCACCTCAGTTGGTGCAAGCTAAAGCCCCTTCACTGAGCTGCTGCTTGGGCCGGCATTAGCCGGTTTGCTAGTCAAACTCATACAAATGTAAAAAATATTTTATGATAAAATTTGAACCGAAATTGTGCCATGTTTACAGAAACTTTAATTTCAGTCGATGAGTTTTTATTGATGATAGTGTCCAGACACTATTATATAACGTTACAACTGCTCATTACAAAGTGTTTAGCACCATGTTACCACACAACATGTAGTATTTTTCTCTCCATACCTGCATCTGACAACGACTTGGATGTTTCTCCCCTTCTCGTCTCGTTTCAAGTTGTATTGTGAAGCCATGTTTGCAGAGCACCACACTTCTGCTAATTAAACCGCAAATACACACTTCAAATTAGCAGGTCAGAACACAAAAAACAACTTCGAAATGTAACATACATTTGACAGACAGTTCCCCGGTTAATATTGACAAGTAACGACATCAATGGTTAACATCTAATCATATGAGATATTTGATATTTGCTTTAAACCAAAGTAAAGTTAGCATCTTAGCTAGCGCTAGACAAATACCAATCGCTAATACTCCAGAGACAAACTATGTTATATTGTTAAAACTTACCAAATGCTGAAGTCTCCCCTTGTTCTTCTTGCTTTTAATGTCTGTTCGCGTTCTGTTTTAATCCCTTTAAAAACTGTTAAAGTTCACCAGATATTGATTCTTCCGACAACACAATCTGTCCCAAGACAACTGTCTGGCGCTCTAACTTCGGGTGAGGAACACTTCAAACTGCGCTTTTAAATTTCGAGTATCCAATAGAGAGAGAGGAACGCCTAAACAAACGACGCCGTTGGCCAGTGTTGCAAAGTAACGTCAGCGGCGTGAAGCATCACGGGAGTAGAATATGGCTGAAAGTGCATAATTCATACACTAGGTGGCGGCATTGTTCGGAAACTGTTTTCTTTATTTTCATTTATTGGGCTTTTATTGAACACGAATACTGCGGAGGGGGATTACTTCACACATTATTACTGATTTAGTGTAAAATAAGACAAAGCATGCAATATTTCCATTCATGATCAGAAAAAACAACAGCTGCTCATCAAGATATGGTTCAGTCAATGTTTTTAACAATCTTTTCTAATTAAAAGGATGTTGTATGTGCTTTAACATTTGTTAGTTTTGATGATGATTTATATTTATATATTTATATAAGACGAAGAAGGAAAACCAGACACTTGGAAATATGAATTAGTTGGATGTAGGAGTGTACCGCATTTTCTCTTTTTCTGTTTTTTTACGCCTTTCAGAAGGGAAAGCAACAGTATTTGCGTTTGTTGCAAAGAGTCTCTAACATGGAAATGTCTCGTGACATGACGTCTCTGTGTGGCCACTATGTGCGCAACACATACGCAACTCATATGCTCATAAAGCCACATGCACAAAATCACTGTAGTGTTCCTCACTGTGGTGTTCTTCACTGTGGTGTTAAACATCAGCACACACACACCTAATTATATGCTCATGAATACACATGCACCCCCCCCCCCACACACACACACACACACACACACACCCACACACCCACACAAATGCACACACACGGAGACAAAGAAAACAGCGCCACCTACAGAAACTCCAACTGCATAAACAGAAAATCCAAGAAGAAAGACGTCACAGTACTGGACACGCTGTTTGACAGGTGATCTCTGGGAAGACCAGTGAGGAACACCACAGTGAAGAACACCACAGTGAAGAACACCACAGTGAAGAACACTACAGTTAGGAACACTACAGTGAGGCTGAGACAACAATGGAGACTGGATAAAAAACACCACAGTGATGTCAGGACCAAGGACTCAGTGGACTCCAGTTTTAGTGTGCCTGAACAAATAACATTATGTGAAATGTTCATCATACATTATGTGATTCAATCAATCTATCGATCGATCGATCTATCTATCTATCATCTACCATCATCTTGTATGTGAAAACATATTTGGCAATAAAAAAAACTGTTTCTGAAATGACAGAAGGTCCTTGAACACATCATGTCCACCGCCAGGGCAGCAGTTGCCTTGCTCCAGGGCAAGGCAGGGCACTCCGGGCGACCCCGACACCTCCGGTCCTTGGGTCTGGTCCTCGGGTCCGGTCCTCTGGTCCTTTAGTCCTCTAGTCCCCCGCTCCTCCGGTCAGTCACTCTCTCTCTCCGATCCTTTTCATTACCATAACAATTTTAACTGCGAGGGTGGAAGCAAAGTGAGGTGGGAACAATCGTATTGTTTCTCCCCCCCTACACTCTCTCTCTCTCTCTCTTTCTCTCTCTCTCTCTCTCTCTCTCTCTCTCTTTTTGTCATTGGCAGCCCACTCAGACCCCGGGTGATGATGACCCTTTCCGGGGGCGAGCAAGAAATCCAGAGAGGGTAACTTTGTGCTGGACGGCCAAACGTTGGGCTGCCGTCACCTCAGGAAGCATCTCCGCTCGTTCTCTCCATCTATATCTTCCTTTCTTTCTATCTGACTGTTCCTCTCTCTCTCTCTCTATCTCTCTCTCTCGCTCTCTCTCTCCGTCGCTCTGAGGAGGCCTGGAAAAGCATCGACTTGGAGGAACACTGGAGGAGGAGAAGGATCTTGACTGGAGGTGAAAGTGAGTTTAATTCTTGTGCTTTTGTCACGTTTGTCCTGTATGGATGAAGCTCCTAGACTCAGTTTACCTTTATTTTGGAGGAAATAAACCTTAATGGAAGCAAATGGGAGACTATTAAATAGTATCAAAGTGATGTAAGTTACATGAAAACAACATGAATTAAGGCTTTTAAAATTGATTTTTTTTCCCCCTTATTGGTTGTTATTTGCCTCCTGACGATCAGTAGTTTAACACTACATCACTGTGTGTGAGGCAGAATTTATGGGTGAATATATCCAGGCCACATCTGAACACTAAAATACGTTAAAATACCTGGAAAGGTTTTGGTGTGTTTGTGTTCAGGCCTCGCTGCCACATTGTCAGATAAACACCTAAACGCAACACTATAATTATAAATGTTTCATTGAAAATATATTTATTATTTGCAAAGGTTTCTTTTTCCTGGTTTGTAATCTTCACATTCAGTCTCCACAAATTTAACCATTTATGAAATACTATTTTGCTATTTTGTGGGTAAAATATAAAAAGAAAGGTTTTTTTCAAAATATCATCCGTTTTATCCCAATTATCAATACTGAAGCTGGATGGTTTTAAAATCTATAAAATATAAAATCTATAAAATATAAAGTCAGTAAAAGTTATCTAGTGCCAAAGTTGATTTCAGTTTATTCATCATTTTGTCATGTTTTTTCAAATTGTGGATATTTCATATCAAATTTGGTTTTGAAATGAAACTCATTTCATTTCATGTGAATTTGTCTAAATGTCGTAGATTTGACTCCAGAGCAGAACAAGAGGAGATTCTGGTTGTAAATTTGTTCATAAAAACAATGAAAAACGCAAAATGGCAGGAAAAGATAGTTGACTCAACTTCTTCTTCGTCTGCTTTTTGTTCCTGGTGTTTGCTCGGTCCATCTGTAGTTTTGAGTCAGGAGGTTGAAGGAGCGTTCGCTTTAGTCACACCTTAAAATATTGTTTTCTACATCCATTCTTAGTCTGTTTCTGATCCACGTTGTGCTCATGTATTCTCAGAGTTTATGTTAAATATGATCTGATCTCAAGACTTTTTTCCTCCTTGGTCATAAAAACAACATCACATCTGACTGATTTGAACGTCGTACCGTCTTTTTAATTGCCAATTATATCAGAGGACAAGCTCTCGGTAATCCTGGTCCCAGAGATACTGTTGAGCCATTCACTCATTGATGAGTGTCTATTATCCAACACTCCACAGTCAATACATTTCCCATGAATATGCAATCGGTTCTATTGACGGAGGTTTCTGCTCCGCATCACCTCGACCTCCCAGACCCTGACCATCCGCTGGCGGCTGAAGAGTTTCCTCCCAGAATGAGATTTAATAAAAACCTTCTGATAGAATCGTGTTAGAATGATCCATGATGCTTTTTAAAGGGGAGATGCAGCTTGGTTGGCTAAACAACACTTTGACAGACGGGGTCGTCTGTACTTCAGAGGATTAAGTCTAAATTATAAATGATAACTCTTTATTTTAACCCCACCAGACCAACATGAGACATCCATCAAGTGAAAACCATCTTTTATTACAATCTGATTGATAGTACAGAATGATGTATGGTAGCTATCTAAAGGACGAGGGTGACTGGAGACCTCGGTTGGTAAATTGACCAAACCTTTGCAGACTGGGTCGTCTACATTTTACAGCCTGAAACAGGAACAATGAACATCAGGGGATTATTTTTAATGTTTCACAATAAAAGTCAACACAACGTCCAAATGACGATCTACTCTACTGCTGCTCCACATCGCTTTGTCCAAAAGAAACAATGAAACTTTATTGATCCTCTTGGGGACATCGGGCCGCTGCAGCAGCAAATAGTAAAATGATAGCAAAGACAAATACATTAAATAAGTATAAAGCAAACGGGGGTTGGAAGACACTCAGCCGACCTCAACACTATGAAGAAATCACAGATGGAAGGATGAAACAAGCAGGGAGCAGCAGCAGTGGAAGAGAGTGAAATATGTGCAGTATGAAACATGAGAAAATGAAGTAAACGTCTACAAAAGTTTTCCAGGAAGCAACAAAACGCTGCCTATTGTTTCAGCGCCGCCCAAGCACTTTATATCACAAAGCGTCTCCAGCGGGCCTCGAGGGTCAAGCAACAGACGAGCCAACCTTCAGCTCAGAGACAGAAAAACACCGCCGGGCCGCCGTCTTGTTTTTCCACGACAGCAGCAGTTTGGGTGCAAAATGGAAAAGAGGGTGCCAGGCGGTAGGCAGGCCGGCCGGCCGACCGAGCGTCGTTCGAGGATGAAGACAAAGATCCATATTAACAAAAACCACAGATGACAGATGATTAATCGGCGTGCTGGGGTCCGCCGAGCCGCCGGACCCCCGGCTGACACCCTGAGCCCACAAACACAAAACCAAACCCCCTCCGAGCCTCGGCGGCCTGGAGGAGCGTGGGCGAAGGGTGGAAGCAGGGCACCGTCCCCACGGAGCACTGGGGTGTGTGTGTGTGTGTGTGTGTGTGCGTGTGTGTGTGTCTGTGTGTGTGTGTGTGTGTGTGTGTGTGTGTGTGTGTGTGTGTGTGATAGATTGTCAGTGGGTTTGTGTGTTTGTGTGAAACACAGAGAGAGAGTGAGAGAGAGAGAAAGAAAGCGTGTGTGTTTGCTTCTTAGAAAGATTTAGAGTGAGAAAGAGTGTGCACGTGTGTGTGTGTGTGTGTGTGTGAGTTACAGAGACAGAAAGAGGGAATGTGTGTGTGTGGGAGGGGTTGTGTGTGTTTGTTAGAGAGATTCAGATTCGGAGTGAGAAAGTGTGTGCATGTGTGTGTGTTCTTTGCAATTCATTGCAATGAGTGTGTGTGATGTGTGAGAGAGAGAGAGTGCGTGTGTGTGTGTGTGTGTGTGTGTGTGTGTGTGTGTGTGTGTGGACCAAACCCCCATCTGCCACAGGGTGGGCGGCTCGCCACACAACGACAATACACACCAACATTTTTGTAACTGTGGGCGTTCAAAAGGCTCAGAGAGAGGGAGAGAGAGAGAGAGAGAGAGAGAGAGAGAGAGAGAGAGAGAGAGAGGGCGAGAGAGGGAGAGGGGGGGCATTGCAGTCCTCCACCAGAAGGCTTCAGTTCACTAAGTTACTAATCCACATATTAACCAACCAAACTGAGATCAGCCTTCTAGGGTTCGACTGACATGTTTCATCACTGAAGCTTCTGATAAATGAAGCATTGATGGTATTCTTTGCTGAAACAGCGCTTCTGTTGTCGTGGGAACTCGGCTGTGTTCACACTGCAGCTGAAAATGTCACACAGACGGCGGCGTTCGCACCACATGCCCTCAGACTCGGTTCCAAACTGCTGCTCATATCTGATGTTTTGGAAGAATGTTCCAGGACGTGACCCAGATCTGACACCAACATGAACCGCCACGATGAAAACACACAACAACAGAAGACGCCACATCTGTTGTTGTGCCGGCCTACGCTAGCATGGAGGGAGATCCACTATGGACGCTGCCGATCAGAAAGCTGTACCTGCTCTCAGGTGAATGATGTGACATTTGTTATCACGACAACGCTGATGAATTCTGATTTAAGCCTTCAGTGGCGTGCAGGTCCAAATGTCCCGACCAGATGAGGTCCAGACAGGAGCTGCCCAGTGCAGCGTTGGCTTCAGCGTGAACGTAGCCGTGGGTCCCCGGGTATACGACCCTCAGTTCAGTCACAACCAGAAGACAGTGTTACCGGTCTAACCTTGTTACCAGCAGGCCTCTAGCCTGGCTCTTCTTCTTTATTTAGACGTTATTTGTGCACAAATTCTCCAGTCAACCTCCATGATGGAGCCGGGCCTGGTTGCTAGGAGACAGGTGATGCAACCACGAAGCTGCAGCTCTGTGTTGTTGGTTTACTGACACTTCATGTCAGCGGGGACGCAGGGAGATTAAACCCCGGAAAAGGAAATGGGGAAGTTTTCCCACAAGGCAACACGGCCGATCATGTGAAGCCTTTACGGCGTTTCATTCTCTCCACACATGTTCCCTTTTGTTTGTCCACTGCCAACAGGGTCTGCTGTCTGTATCTCCCACGGTCCCTGTGATCAATATGGCAGCTGGAACAAGCCGTCAGCCATCTCATCTATCTATCTATCTATCTATCTATCTATCTATCTATCTATCTATCTATCTATCTATCTATCTATCTATCTATCTATCTATCTATCTATCTATCTATCTATCTATCTATCTATCCATCCATCCATCCATCCATCCATCTATCTATCTATCATCTCTCTCTATCTCTGTCTCTATTTACTCTATATGGCCAAAAGTCAGTGGACAGCCCTACTAGTTATTGAGTTCAGGCGTTTCATTGCTAACAGGTGCATCAAATCCAGCACATAGCGATAAAATCTCCATGGACAAACATTTAGAATGGGTGGTAAAGAGCTCAGAGACTTTAAACGTGGCACTGTCATAGGATGCCGTATTTCACCTATTAGACCACTGTCTATCTGTCTATCTATCTATCTATCTATCTATCTATCTATCTATCTATCTATCTATCTATCTATCTATCTATCTATCTATCTATCTATCTATCTGTCTGTCTGTCTGTCTGTCTGTCTATCTATCTGTCTGTCTGTCTGTCTGTCTGTCTGTCTGTCTGTCTATAGTGTCCTATATTGTAAGGCTCCTTGTGACTGAGGTTTACCAGGAGAAAAACATTACTCACTGCCCATTTGACTCTCAGCGGCGCTGTTGTCAGACAAAAACCACCAATCACGTAAACAACAGAAGGCTTTCTCCCTGGCCGGCCATGTATTTTGTATTTTTGAAAATTGACAATGTGTTTACAACGGACTTCGAGGTCCCAGGGGTCAAGAAAGTCATGCCACTTGTAAGATGTCCTGGAAGAGTGTGTGTGTGTGTGTGTGTGTGTGTGTGTGTGTGTGTGTGTGTGCAGGCTGTACATCTTCATCAGAGCTAATGACTAAATTGCATGTTTCGACACTGCAGCATCTATATTTCTATATTTGCCATCTATTTTTCAAACAACAAAGAGCATTGTTCACCATAACAGGGGTAATGCAGCAGTTCCTTTGAGCTTTCATGGGAATTATGTCATTACTCTGTTACTAATGGCCCCATATATCTGAGCCAACAGCAGCAGGCTTCGTCCAGAGCTCCTTTTGACAAGGCAGAAAGGAAACAAATTGCTGGTGCGGTGTGTGGGCTCTCTTGGCACAAAGACAAGATAAAATAATTCGGTAACACAATTTCCCCGGATATAATCCATATTAGTAGAAAGAGTTCCTCTCACCTCACCGGATGAATCCATTTATGGTGACGTGTGACCGGAATTCCGAATGATGGAGCTTTTTTATTTTTTAATCAATATTTTTCGCAGCAGGAGCACGTGCTTTCTGCAAAACGGGTCAATTTAAAATAATAATTCAGATAAATATAACCGTTGCAATTGATTTGTTTAATCCGTGCATGTAAATTGAAATTGTTTTTTTGATGTCGTCACATCGAGGCCCAATCCCATTTCTGGAGTTCCCTTTATTAATAAACCTCAAGTCCTTATATGGTAAATGACGTAACGGGACAACCAGAGATTCCCTTTATAACCATAGTGCAGTTTCCAGGCGTTAGATGAGATGAGAAGCGAAGCAGACAAGGGTTAAAAGACTTCAGGTTTCAGCGGTGATACAGCAGGAAACAATAAAGAAGAAACGTTTTAAAATGGTTGAGAAATAGACAGCAAATCGGAGAAGTATCGATCGGATTATCAGTTTGAAGTTGCCTCCTCTCCGTCCCAAAGGCAACAACATGACTGCTAAAATAGTTGATGAAGTTTCTGCATCTATCCGCAGTATTGTGGATAGTATTCCTAAAGACATCTACACGGTGGAGGGGGGGTTATCTTCAGAGACGACGGCTGTGTTTAAAGAAGAGTCTGTAGGGGAGGAGAAGTCAAATGAAGATGAAAGGGGTAAGACTAGCTTTGGCAGTTTAAAACCTAAAAACAAAATGCACCAAAAAAACGTAAATGAAATGTGCAATCTAGAATAACATGAACGTGGTGTAATAACTGAAAGCAGATGACGGAATGAATAAGATAACAAAGTAATTGCGTAATACCTTGATATCCATTTGTGAAAAATGCTGACTGCGCCTTAAAATGAGAAGCACCGCACGACATTCAGAAGGAGACATGTCCACTTTATTCCGATCTAAAGTATCTTCTAACCTGCTGTCCTTTCCTCCTCGCAGGGGACCTTTTGTTGGAGGACAAGAGCGCACCTGAGCTGCCTTTCCAGGGCAACTTGACGCAGTACGTGGCAACTTTACGCACGCATCCCGTGGCGTTTACCGGGAGGTTCTCGGTTGATTCCAGAGGGGTGGGAGCTCCGTGGCCCCCCGGGGATATTATTAACTTGGTCAGCGCTGACATCAACACTCCGGGACCCGGCACGGGGTCTGCATCCCTGTCAACATCGCCCAACATTTACGCAGCAGGTGACGCATTGGACGCGGGGGACTGCACCATGGCGCACGGCCAGCCGGATATCAGTCACATGTACGGGGCCCCTCACCCGGCCCCATCTTACTCCTGCAGCGGGGAAATGTACCAGGACCCGTCGGCGGGGGGATACCTGGCCACGTCCACCTGCGCCGTGTCCTACCACCCACCGCCATCCTACAGCTCTGCGCCCAAACCGACGGTCGACAGCGCGGCTCTGCTCTCCATCATGCCCGAGTACGGAGGCTTCTACCAGCAGGGCTGCCAGAGAGACATCCAGGCGGCTTTCCCCGAGAGGAAAACCTTACCGTACCCCCTAGACTCTCTGAGGGTGGCTCCGCCTCTCACACCTCTCAACACCATCAGGAACTTTACGCTCGGCGCGCCGACACCGACCGCCGAGGGCCCCATGGCCGCCGCTTTCACCAGCCACCAGAGCCTACCTCTCAGACCGATTCTGAGACCGAGGAAGTACCCGAACCGACCGAGCAAGACGCCCGTCCACCAGAGGCCGTACCCGTGCCCGGCAGAGAGCTGCGACCGGAGGTTCTCTCGGTCGGACGAGCTCAGCCGGCACCTCCGCATCCACACTGGACACAAACCGTTCCAGTGCCGGATCTGTATGCGAAACTTCAGCCGCAGCGACCACCTCACCACTCACATCCGCACACACACCGGGGAGAAACCCTTCTCCTGCGACCAGTGCGGGAGGAAGTTCGCCAGGAGTGACGAAAGGAGGAGACACATGAAGATCCACCTCAGACAGAAGGATAAGAAGTCCTCGTCGTCCTAGGGGGATGTGAACCCTCAAAATGTAAACAGCATGGGCACTTGCCATAACCTACCTTAGAGTCCAACTTTGATCTGATACTTTTTACCACCATGGAGAGAAAAGAATAAGAAAAAATCAGGACCAGCCCCCCCCCCCCCCCCCCCCCAACCTGTTTGGTTATCTCTATTTATCACATTGACCAAATAGTTATATGTTGTCAGTTATGAGTAATTGCCTCAATTTGTCCCCAGAAATGTAATTCCACAGAAGCAGGTTTGTAGGTTTTGGTGGTAAATGGTATTAATTGCAGGGACTTTGTCATAACTTGTGGTTTTGAATGAAGCCTCCTGTTCTTGTGGCTCCAAAACAAGACTTCTGCATTTGGATGGTGTGCCAAGATGTGCCCATGTGGCATTATGTCTACTGTATGTGCTTCAGGCTCTCAGGGATTAAACTACAGTTCAGACCCAAACAAACCGGTGGAGGTTGAAGAATCAACTCAATCTGAAAGATGGACCCCCCCCCCCCCACACACACACACACACACACACACACACACACACACACACACACACACAGGTGGTGATAAACAAACCAACAGACATCAGAACACAGTGATGGATCGGGGACAGTCATGGTGGTGGAGGAACACACACACACACACACACACACACACACACTTCCCACCCCATGCACCCATCTCAAATCAGAATCACGGTCAGGATCATTTCTTTCACCAAGTTTAATAAATGTTGATTGATTTGTCATCACTGGATTTATTCAACTGTTGCTGATAGTAATGTGACCCCACCAGCTGTCTGTGTGTGTTGATCACCCTACCCTATTGAATCAGGTGCACTCTACATCCTCGTCAGAGTTGGGACTACCTGTTGTACCTCGATAGGGCCGCCTTAAGCCTTCCAGGTTGACATTGTGGCCCCTCCTTCAGACTTACAGGAAAATATATCCTAATTGGTCTCTGTGAATCTCTACAAAATGAAAACATACAAATAAGTCATGCACACATTAACAGACCTAATTAACGCTACCTGGAATTGATTTTAAGACCAAAACAAAGAAACCAAGCTGGCAAAAATCAAACTATCTTTTGATTGAACAACTGATGAAAGATGTGAAACTATAAATGGGCAGAATAAGAAAAAGGAAATGAATTGTTAAGGGGCTTGAAGTGAAGAGTGGACAAAGAAACATAGTGAAAAAATCATTACATAGTGAAAAAATAAGGATATTGTGGATTTAGGACATTTTAATACTTTTTAAGACCTTAAATTAGATAATTTATTTTAAGACTATTTCAGAGTTTTTAAGGACTCGCTGACTCGCTGATTGTCAGGATTTCAATTGACAAAATTATGTTTTTTGCTATAGTAATGCTGCTATAGTGTAAAGTTACTGGGTTCTGCTCCATGAGGAGACCAAAAACCAAAACCCTCCCAAACTGACTCCTCTCAAACCTGGGATCCTCTTTCCATATAAACTTTGTGTATATACATCTAGAGTTTGAGTTTTAGGTGGAATATTTACTTTCAACAACTTTTCTACCCTAACGTAAGAACTGTCTATTTCTCCAGTCAAATCTTTCCTCAATACTGTAGGGTTTTGTATGAAAAAATGTCTGTTTGTTTGTTGATGATGGAGCCATCTTTTTTACTGTTGGATTACAGATTGAGCCTTTAATGGTGACAATATCAGATGGGACTCAAAGTTTATGCCGTGCAATGTGCCATTCAGGGTTTTATTTCATTCCAAAAATCAATACTTTCTCCAGGATTTGATGATTTTGTTCGATATGCAATATGTTGTACATTAATAATGACTGTAAACGACCCACATTGACCTCGTGATGAGCATTATTCTTCAAAATACAAAAGTCACGACTGAATGATAGTGCTTCTGTGTCTACGCATCATTTATAGCCATGTGTATCAAGACTTTCTTTCCAGGCTTTATTAGTGTAATTCAAACTTTTCAAGACTTCATTCAATTTTCATCAGTAGGAACCCGAAGCCTAGCCATCGTTAAAACCCTGTACCCAGAGTGTCCACTGAAATCAACTTTCACAGATGAGGCAGCCAAATATCTCAACTGGCAACATTTGAAAGGATAACAAAAGCATAAAATAGATGTTTAGATTGGGTTTACAGATGATCTAATGATGTGAACATGAAGCCTGCTAGTACTTCCTGTTTTTTTTCTTTCATTTCTTCATGTATGTAAAGGCCTGTTGCTGCTCGTTAAGATCTGACCAGCATTTCAACCTGTTGAATGTAAGATAGGAAGGAGGAGACCGTCGTCACTGGATAGGTAAAGATGCTTTGGTGTTAATAGAACTATGATGCAATGAGTCGAGCACTAAAGCTTTTGCTGGACTGATGCTTCTTGCCAATACAAATAAATGTTGACTTCTAGAGTTCTGGTCGCTGCCTTGCTGCTCTTCAGCTTGAGTTGAAGGACAGTGCCGATGTGTCTGATAAGTGGATCCATGGTAGCTGGTGGCTAGAGAGCAGAAGGTCACAGGTTCCATCCTTGATTGCTGTCCAAGTGCCCTTGAGCAAGAACCTCTACCTGCTCCAGGCTGCTGCTGGCTTCCCCTGTTCTCTGGATCTTCTGGTGAAAAGCATCCATCTATAGAGTTCACAGTTCTGTCACACATCTCCTATCAACTACATCTCCACAAATAATATTTTATAATATTTCACAACTGGACAAGAACCAGTTGACTATCTGAACCAGGTTTTTGTGGTGTGTCTGTAGATCATCCAGTAACGTTCTCAGTAAAAGTGATCAGTGTGATCAGGTAGATTTGTCTACAAATGTAGGTTACTGTGACTCAGTAAACTGTCTTGTCTTTAGCCCTAGTCTCTCCTCCAAAACACTCTGAGTTGGAGCTGGAGAAGAGTCAGCTCAGTTCACCTGAACAAACTGGTAGCTAGCTAGCTAGCCACCAGGCTAGTTTAGTTACTGTTAACATGGGACTACTAGCCACTGCTAGCTTCTACTAGCTACGTTAGCTAGTGTGCTAACCAGATGCAACCTGCTGGTCACAAGCCTGCTGCTCTAGACTTCAGTACCGCTGAACAGACAAACTCAAATCAAATAAAGTCGACATGTTTAGAAAAAATGAACACCACATTTTATGTGAATGGACAGAACATCTTCATTACAGGCAAGATGCTGATACCAGCGACTGTCTAGGAGACAATGAACTGAAGTGCTTTTACTTTACATGAGCAGAAAGGAGGTCTATACCCTCCACTCCCACAGTGACACCATATACAGTCAGTCAGCCATTTGTTGTTCTGTGGTGGAAATGTTCTTTGGACAATTTGAAGTTTGATTTCAAAACGCTAAAGATTAATTTTAAATCTGCCACCAAAAGTCATCAGTAAACATTTCATATGATTTTATTCCATTGAAACCGAACCAAACTTTAACTGTAACCCACAACGTGCTTCACAGTCACTTTCTAATTTTTAAATTTATACTTCATGTTGATTTATTATTGATTAAACTTCTAACATGCACCGTACTCATTCACTGCTTTAAGCTGGGCTTAGCAACAGCACATCTTTTATGGTTGCAAAACCAGACCTCATCATCAGTTTTCACTTCATTATAAACCCAAACCCAACACTTTGACCCCAACCTCAGTGAAAAATCATCTTTTTTTTCCTGCGGTCATAATTTGTAGTAAGAAGCACGGATCCATGTGCATCCACCATGCACTTTCATTTCCTTTCAAATAATTTCCTGGAAATCAATCATCAATGGAAATCACATCTTAGTTGTGAGAATTAACTGTCTGTCTACACTACTACAGTCCTAACATGGAGCTGTCAGCGAGTGAAAACATGATTCTTATTCAGTTTTGGTTATTTTCCTCACACGGTCGTTCAGGAGTTGAACCACTTGGCAGAGCCTGGCGCCCAGGAAGACAGGTACAATACATGGCCAGAGTCCCAGCAAGGCCATGGGCAGCATTTAGTGGCGCTGTAGATCATCAAATTACCCTAAGAACTCTGACTGAAACTCATCTGTCACATGGCTTTTGCTTCTCCCTGTATTCCATGTATTCCCTTCATCATAATTCCAGCGGTCCCGATTGTAAAACCCAGAGTAGAAACAACGCCGTGGTGACAAAACCCTGCTCTCCGTGCAACAGCTAATGTCATACCAATGCAAGTTAGTTAGCATAGAGCATTAGCAACTGTAAGTGCAACTTTAGATTTCACAATTTAGATTTAATCATTTAAATTTTGACTCATTTAAGGTCGTGCAATTGTGAAAATCAAACTTAAGTGTATTTTTGCAGATTATAAACATGTTAAAAGTAAAGCCGTTTATGTGGCTTCCTACTTGGAATTCCGACTTGAAGAGCCGAAAGGAGGAAGTCGCAATTTCCGACTTTCCAACGTCTCAAGAACGCAGCATCGGTACCCACTATGCCTCCACACTGATAACAGTCATCTGTCATTTGCATCCGAATGCCTCACAGCATCATGAGTTTATGAGGCAGCCGCAGGAGGAATCCAACCCCAAACCTTGCCAGTGTTAGTGCCTTGCTCAACCCACTGAAACCTGCTGATTCCTGTCCCTCGTGGCAGTAACACTGTCAATACATGCCACTTCCACTGTCTAAAACATTTAATTACATATAATTTCCTTCAGATCTGAAAAGCTAAAGCAGCCCACTCGTTCCAGCTGTCAATCATCAACACAAACGGAGTGACATCATGTTCTCCTGAGGATTACTTCATCATAAACTCACAGACCATAACATCCACAAGGTTCCTGTCTAGACCTTCATACCAGAATGCAGGTGATATTTTGGGTAACAAGGATGGGGAGTTATAACAGGGGCAGCTTTAAAGTGGGTGGCATTACTGAGTCAGGGGTTATTATATATCATGAAAATATGATTTCCAAACACTATACATTCACTTTGGGGGGTGGGGGTGGGGGGCTCCTGAGGAGGTTCATCATTGTGACACAGAAGATTCAGTGTCAAGCAGGCAACAGAGTTAGATTATCTAATTTTGTGCTGTAAATCATTTTCTGACAATTTGTGTTTGATTTGTAAAATGCTGATATCTCTTCCTGCTACTGAACTCCAAAACTGACCATGTTCCTCCCAAAGTCTATACACTATAATAGACTGTCAAAAGGATCAATGACTGAATTGGAGCAGAGTGATCTTTCATGTAGCCCAGTTTGTCCACCCAAGTCCAAAGTCTTGGCCTGGTGCCACTCCAGAGTCCCTGGCACGGACCGGCCCGGGCCTGGAAGACCTTCAGAGGGAGACCTCGGGGCCCGGGTAAGGCTCCCCGCCGCACCAGAAATCAGAAGGTTGTGAGATCTCCATCAGCCAGACCTCCTTCTGCTGCTCCTTCTGCGCCTCCTCAGTCTTTTTACCCTCCGCTTCTGTCGACGGTAAAACTTTGTAGTAATGACAGTCCCTGCCGTCATCCGGGTCGTACGGCGGAGCCAGAATGTCCAAGAAAGCCGTCGGTCCGTCCACGGCGTCGATCTGGTGCAGGTTGTCCCGGTCCGGCTCGAGCACACACGGGCCGCTCTCCTCCGTGTACTCCGCGGCGGAGCGCCGCACAGAGCGCCGCAGGGCGCCTCTCTGTGCCGGGGGAGCTGCCTGGGGGTCTCCGGCCGGTTTGTCCAACCTGTCGAAGCAGCTGATCCTGACCTTGCCGTACATGACTTTGAGCACGCCGTGCATCCCCGGGTGGTCGTGCAGAGGGATGGAAGCCCCGTCTTTCAGCAGAAACACCCCCATGCTGAATTCGTCCGTCTCACATATATGCATGTAGGTTACCGGAGGGGTGCCGTGGTAAGGGTGCGGGGGAACACCGGGGGAGCTGTCGAGTCTCCGGGGGACGAGCTTCAGGTCCGCCGCTCTCACTTCCGTTATCAGGCTCCGCAGTTTGCTGTGGTTTTCCAGGAAGGCTTTCCCGGCTTCGCCCACCGGAGGAGCGTCTCTGAACGTCACCAGCGCCTGTCGGGCTATTCTCTGAACGATGGAGATCATGTTGTTGTCCCTGGGCATCATACCGAACCATGAACCGCCGGTGCCCGGTTTACACTTGTCGCTTGCTAGCGGTAGCCCTTAGCTAACGCCAAAGATGGTTTCATAAGTAGATGACTCGCTCAATGGCCAAAAAACTGTCCAATTCCGGTTATGAAAATGGGCGTTAACCCTCACGCATGCGCTTTTTTATTTTAACCACAGCAACCGATCTGGAGCAGGTCAACAAAACTAGCTCAGGTGTTAGCAATGCTTACTCACCGGAGTTCTGGTGTGTTCTTGCTTTTCAAATTGTTGTCACACCAGATATTAACACCTGCATGCTCCTAATATACAGCGTGAACAACTAATACCAGACATCGTTTGATGTATTAGTTTTTGATAAATGATGAAACAGTTCTTTGTAGTGGACTCAGACTTTTGGACCCCACTGTATCGGTCTCGCTGCTGGTCCGGTGCAGTGACGTCTGGGGTACCCGGAAATGGAGGCGGAGTGAGAGTTCTTCGCTTTTCTCTCGCTTATCTGACTATCCTGTAGCTCTACCACGTTTATCACACACTCCGAGTTGACAGCTTTCTGCTGTTCATTGATGCTCTGTCTTTTGGCACACGAACGCGTCAAGCTTCACGTGGAGAAACACCAGATCAAAGTCTCGTGATCAAAGTGGATTTGGGTGAACACAGCGGACTTTGCCGCTTTCAACACCCCATTTTTGAATGGCTGTCAAACACGTCCGCACCAGACAGAGTTTACCCTTAGTGCATTGTGGGATATGTAGTCAGTATGTAGTCAACTGCTGTGCGCGCAGATGTAATATTTCAGTTCAATATTTCAAAATACATTTGGTATTATTTTCACATTCCTTTTACCACCAAGTGTGTTTTTCATGGATTTACAGATTACTTGTTCCCGATCACCTCTAGTGACAGGAAGGAAGCATGATAATATTCTCTTATTAAGGATATTAAATATTATCTTCATGTGTAAACGTCATATCCCGTGTACAACAACCCAGATAACCCAGAACCCTCATATGTGACTAAAACATGATTGTCCTGAAGAACCAGTTTTCCTTTCATGACATCATTTAGAAAGCAGCTGTCAATCTCCTCCACTGCTGGGAACCAAACTCCTCAGTAGGATTTTGTCCCATTTGGTCATCGGCCTGACGTCGGCTGTAACACACTGTTTTCTTGTGTGTCAGAAATAAGCCCTGCTCCCACAAAATCAACAGCCAGTCATGATGTGAATCATCTGTTGCGGCCTCAGTGTTTAGAGTTTCAATCTGAAGTAGGCAGCACCACACACACACACACACACACACACGCACACACACGCATTGAAGTGTGAGGCAACATCTAGCCTCTTTTGTGAAACCTAAAATAGGAAAGCATCCCTGTCCAAGATGTCACCCTCTCCCACGTCTCCTCCTTCCTCTCCAGCTCCTCTTCACCCCGACACCCACCTACTCAGTCTGCTTGATGCTCAAAAAACATCCTACTTTGTGTTTGAGTGTCCAAGTGAAATTCTCTGTAAGTTGTTGTTTTTGGTAGGAAGCGAAGTCAGGCCGTAAATAGACGCAGTGATTCACCATCAGGACGCTTTTAGGTCTGAAGCCGAGCCAAACGTCCTTGTAGTTGAGGTCCTGATCTCATCCAAACCAAACAAACAGGAGGAAGTATTACTGCAAAAGGCTGTTGCTCTCTGACACACACACACACACACACACACACACACACGTATCAGCTATATTATTTACATTTACATTTTTTTTCATGACATGTCCGATATGTCATCGTGTCATGAATTTCGGACGTGTGTGGACCGAAGCAGCAACCATGCCACTGATCCACTGATCAGTGGTCAAAACATCAAAATCATTATATTCAAAAACAATCAACTTTTAAATTCATAAATAAAAAATGGCATGTGGACGGGTTAGACTCAAAGCAACGAGGCGTCGTCCGGTTCTCCCGCTTCTTCCTAAGTGACCTGAACGTGGCGTGAACGCTCCCGTCCGGTGACATCATCTAAACTCATTTGCATGCAAAAAGGATTATGGGGGATTAAAACTGCAGCAAAGGTGAAGATTCATAGTCAGTGTCAGATTGTCTCAATAATCCTACTTCTACTTTGTTTTATTATTATTATCTATCGCTCAATAAAGAACAGAGTTGATCCGTGCACGACGACGTTCACCACCATGATGAAGTTTAGCTGCTATTTTCTGTACCAGGATTAGACCTGTGGATTAGAAGTGGTGGTTGGTTTGGATTGGTTCCCTCAGATGCTTCAATATGAGCAGACATAAAATGTGTTTGTGGCCTCGTCTGGTCTGCAGGGTATAGACAGGAAACAGGCGACTACCCCCGAGAGATGCCTGACAGCCAGCAACCCTTCATATGGAGTCTGAAGAACACGATGTTGAGTTTCCCTGCCCAGGAACAACTGAGTGTGTTGAGCAGGACACCAACACTGCCGGGGGGCTGGCTGGTGGTTTTATTTTCTGTGTAGCTCAAAGAAAGCAAAGAAAGAAATCAGTTTAAAGACGGAGAGGAGACAAATGTGTGCGATCTAATACGAGAAATCTGGAAAAAAAAACAGAAAACCGAATCAATACTTTGGTTTTTAGCTCCTGTGCAGTACGATATTTTCTGCTTCTCTGCTCATGATGAATAATAGAGAACAAGAAAGTCCCACCTCTTTACTTTTTGGCACAAAAGGAGGTAAAGAGTGTCCGACTTTCTTTCCTTTCTTATTTGCTGCAGTAGTTTTCTTCTTCCTGTGGACACAAAACCCAGTAACTGTTCCCCTCGGTGTTTTGGAGAAAAGCTCACCGGCATCGCTCCTCTCGCTGTCCCGTTATAAACCCGTCACCTCTGGCCCGGGAGCGCTAGGGTGACGACCGGTAGATGTTTACGTGACGGTCAGTTTGTGAACGCGTCGTTTGCTTTTGACACTTTTTGCGATGGTCCGACGTCAAACTCCTCCGCTGACGGACCGAACAAAGAGCGTGATGAGCGACGCGACACGCTGTGTGAGCAGTGACGTCAGAGCGTCGCGTTATCGTGTTTACCCTCCGTGGACCAGAACACAACACGCCATTTAACATGTTGTTGTGCCCTGAAGTTCATCTCCCAGACATTTTCCCAACAGACTAAATGTTTTGTTGAAATATAAAAAAAAATTGCATTTTATTCCAAAATGAGGAATCTCAAGATTGTACAAAATAGTTCTGAAGTACTGACGGATGAACAGACAAAGAAAAGAGCGCCACCTACAGGAACTCAAACTCCATCAACAGAAAATCCAAGGAGAAAGACGTCACAGTACTGGACACACTGTTTGATTGACAGGTGATCTCTGGGAAGAGCAGTGAGGAACACCACAGTGAGGAACACCACAGTGAAGAACACCACAGTGAAGAACACCACAGTGAGGAACACCACAGTGAGGAACACCACAGTGAAGAACACCACAATGAGGAAGATGGAGACTGATAAACTAGGAACTCGAGGATTACCAACTACCAGTGTTGACGAAGATCCTTTAGTATTATTAACTGATTAAATGATTTCTCTTTATAAAGACTAAAGAGACTAACTCAACACACTGCTGTCTTTACTGAACTCAACACTCTGCTGTCTTTACTGAACTCAACACACTGCTGTCTTTACTGAACTCAACACACTGCTGTCTTTACTGAACTCAACACTCTGCTGTCTTTACTGAACTCAACACTCTGCTGTCTTTACTGAACTCAACACACTGCTGTCTTTACTGAACTCTCCAGCCTGTGGAGCTTTTGGAAGACTTGAGGAATGGTCACCACCGGCTGTGTGAAACTGTGTTGTCATGGTAATCACTTCCTAATGTCCTTTCTCTCTCTCTCTCTCTCTCTCTCTCACACACACACACACACAGCTGGTTAAATGTTGCATCGGGTATAATTAGCTGATGACAACTAGAGAAAGAAACATTGGAACATTCTCATTGTGTGTGTGTGTGTGTGTGTGTGTGTTGCACCACCTACAGTCATATTATTAGCTGCCGGCAAATAAAGCCAGTGTTGGGACATTGTCGTCATCATGGTGTATTTCTATGTGTGTGTGTGTGTGTGTGTCAGAAGGCAGGAGGACGTGGCTCTGTGTCATCCTCCAAAGCTCTAAATAACCCGAGTGAGAAGGAGGCATCGCTGGTGTCCGCTGACTAACATGTCCTTTCTTCTCTTCATCATCATCATTTCCTGCACGATTTTCATTTCAGACATTTTGGCTGCTGTAACTGAATCAGAGCATAAAACTAATCTCTCCTCCACTGACTCACAGCAATAAAGACGCTATGTGTCACATTTAAGACTGTCACATTAAGACTACATTGCCCATAAGCCCCTAGTGCTTCCTGTCCCCTCTCCCTGAAGAGGATCAACACGTTGGAGGGGATTTCTCCATCTTCTTTTCTCTCCTTCCTCCATCTGCCGTTGTCAGAAACTCTTTAGCTTTAGCTCCGTTAGCGCTGGAAGAACAGCGCCCTCTTCCTGGTTTGTGCCGTAAAGCAATCCAGCAGATTTCCCTCCAAATCGACCCGGTGGGCACAATGTAGAGTACAGAGTAGAGGCTGGTAGAGGCTGACAGGCTGGTAGAGGCTGACAGGCTGCTGATGGTGGAGTTATACTGATGACTCCACGTAGCACCTTTAACTCCAGTGGTTATACCAACGCCTTTCTCTCTCTGATTTTCCATTTCAGATTTTTTGCCAGACCCTAATTTTTTTTTGTGTTAAAGTTCAATATCACGTATGGTGATTATAGCTGAGAAATATAATATAACAATCTGTCAACTAGCCCACATCACTCCATACCTGAACATTATTCTACACTACAACTAATATCGCAGTTGTGATGTGATGAGGCGGACAGACAGAACAACTATAATCTTTCATATTTTGACGTTTTGCGTAACTCTGAACCGTTTCAATAACTGGAAATGATCAAAGTGATTTTCCAAAGTATTCTATTCATTTCAGATGTTTCCTAAAATGTTCAATGTTAAACAGATGACACTCTGCAGCCACACTTACTGACTGAGACACACCAGCAGTTCCCCTTATTACATCATTACATCACAACGGAAAACCAGACTGTGGATCATACCCATAGTAGGTCCAGTACTGGTCCAGCACGGTACTGGTGTGATGGAAGAGAACATGCAGAAAGAGGAAAGGGAACTGTGACTGTTTCTACCATCGTGGGATAAAACAACTTCAGAGTGTCTGAGAAGATACTGAGGAATGATTCATCTTTCTGTTACTCACATATAAAAGATGCTGCGATGCTTTATTTGGACGGTCAGGTGACAGAAAGCAGAAGTTCCACTAAGTGTCACTTGCCTATTTGCTGAATGCAGAATGTGTGTCTCTAACCTCAACATTCAAAATCTATTGGCTGCTTCTTATACTATCGTGGGAATCAGATGAAACTCTTCGGTTCATCTCCCCAGAGCTTATTTATGTGAAAAGGGAGACATCCAGTGGTCATTTGTGAGAACTGCAAAGTGATATTTGGTCTTAGATGTTTATATTTTTGTTTTGTTACATCAAAGTTTTAATTTCATATTTTGAAGCATCTTTTTTACATGTGCCTAAGACTTTTGCACAGTACTGTATATGAGCATTTTTTACATATTGTCTATGGTGCGGCAAATATTGTGCAAATGTTTTTACCTTAGGTGAACGTTTCCAAAGTCCATATTGGAGTTGGGCCCAAGAAACCCTTTCTGAACCCAAGATGAAATGTCAAAATATCACAGTTGTCATCGGAAAATGTGGCTGTTTTTTTTTTTCTAAAGAAAACTTCCATAAAACAAAAATATAAAATAAAAGCGACTTTGTAAATAAAAGCAAATACAAATAAAAGCAAATAAAATAAAAAATAAAAGCAAATAAAATAAAAAATAAAAGCAAATAAAATAAAAATAAAAGTAAATAAAAATAAAAGCGTATACTTTGCGAGGATACAGGTTTTACCCTGACAGCAGTGATCTTCTTTCCACCCACACAAAACAAAAATAAATAATCTTGGTGTCATTTTGTTCTTTAATCTTTCATGATACCACACAGACCGACACGTTTCAACAAAGAAAGTATTCCAGTTCTTCACAGTATTGCATTTTGCACAGTGTTATGCAGACTACAGTGTTTTTAAGTGAAGGCACAAAACTAGTGGTTACTTCTGCAAACGAAATCCCTACCGACAGACGTTATGAACCGAAGACACCAAACTGGGCCGCCGCAACAGTATCACAGAACATAAAACTAACTCTGTCTCTACTGACGCACAGCAATAAAGGTAGTAGTGTCATCAACAAACTCACTTCACCTCCAGTTTAACACTTTGAACCCACTCCTCGAGCAACAGTCCCTCTGGGTCTCAGGGCTCCTACACATTTACCATTTCAAAACTTTTTCCCATTTTTTCCTTCATTTCTTGACTGGATTTTAACGTTTTGGTCGATGTCCAATATGAAACATGCTGGTATCAGCTGATCAATTAGGCCACATCGCTCCACAGACGATTGATTATTCTTCTAATAGATACAACACTTGGTTTATAAATATATTGAATCGGTCAAATGTACAGCAGAAATCTTCCATACTTTCCCCAGACCTTTTTCAAGAAACATTACCAGAAATGTTCAAATAAATTTCCCAGACTTTTCCCAAGCTGTGTAGGAACCCTGCTGATTGTCCAGTATGTAACACACTCTCCAAACTAAGTGCTCTTGGTTGGTTTAGTGCAACTCTCCTCCCTCGAACACCGTTAAAATAGACCTCGCTCTGCTACAAAAGTACACATATTAGTACAAGATATCAGTATTTTATAAGTACTTTGACTTTTTTTTTGCTACATATGAAGCATGCTGTCACAGTAACACAATAGCTACATATGTAGTAGTAGTAGGCTGCCTCATGCATCTTCCACCTTCCAGAGACTCTGGAGACACGCAAGACAGTACAACAGGGACGTACCTGAAGTACTGCGCTCACAGGCGCGCACACACACACACACACAGTCTCACACACACACACACACACACAACGCTGCTGTTTGCACGAAAACCCCAAAACTCCACTACTGGTGATTCTGGTTGAATGACTTGGAGTCCTGCATGACTTTATCCTGCAGAAGCAATGCAGACAATTGTCTTGAACGTGAACCAGTATAAAACACATAAAAACATCCCTTATTCATGGGCAGTAGCGAAGGTTTCTACTGTTCCATAGTAAAATAATGACCATGAATTAACACTGTATATCTTCAAGGGCTGATCGGGTTATTGATCACCAATGATCCGATTTCTTGGCCAGCTGCTGAGATTTATGGCTTTCAAAACAAAAATAAAGACTCCCACCCAGTAGTTAGCATGGAGATAGATTAGCTCTTCACTAGACCTCTGATTGGCTAGCTTATTTATGTCCATTACAGGCCACCGTAACTCAGGGGATTCGCTCTACCAGAGACTTGTGTAGGAGATGATCAGTTCCTATCCATGTTCTTGTAATTCCTACTGGTTGCCACTAGAGGCCGATAGAGGTCCTCCTGGAGATGGAGAAGAGGTGCAGCAAGCATGCACCAAAAACAGGGACTTGCACAATAGCATCATGTCTCCAGTGTGGGTCTCTATGTGTGTCAACAACTGACAGCCTCTAAAATGTGACTATTTTGTTAGCAAACCTACTCGAACCAGAAACATTTTACAAATGGTGGATCTCTAATTTTAAACTGAAACTCTTGGACTCCTGGTGATCATGTGACCTGTTGAAATGCCGGTCTTATAATAAAAAAAATGCACAGGACAAGTGAACTCAGTGGAGATGTGGGGTTTTCATCCGATAGCAGCGATATCGAGGCTTAAAATCATCAGAGCCTGAATTCCCAAAGCGCCAAAGGTTTGGATCTCCAGGAAACTCAGGAGGCGATTTGTCCAAACTTATGTGGAACAGGGATTTATGTGGAGGAACAAGGAAACCCTGTAACCTCCATGTCTTCTCTTTTGGGCCCGGACACGTTCAGAAGCCTTTTCCAAAAAGGCGTGGTTGTCAATCGAAGGCTGTTTTTCTGAAGGAAACATTTCAATTTAAGAGGAAACTTCACTTTGTCTTTTCCCTGTCTGACTTGGTTTGTGAAGTATGGCTTCAAAAAAAGCAACAAAACAGTTTTTTGGCAACTTCCAATAAATTTGGAGCAAATCGTGACGTAACTGCTGGTCTTGGAAAAACAAAAATGAAACTTTGCATGAAGTAAAACAAGGTTGTGTTTGCTACCCAGCTAACTACCGTAGGACTACTACTTCCACTTGAGGACACAAAATATCTCTGTACAAAATATCAATAACACCATCAACAAAACCGAAACCAACAATAGCAAATATACATTTTACATTGAATACCTTCACAGATACATTCTCGTTATTGGATGTAAACAAGAACAATGATACACAGGCTGTCATGAGTCGATAATACTGCAAGTCACTTTGGATGAGAGCGTCTGGTGGTAGGAGGATCTCCACCCGTTTCCATGTGAATGAGAGCGTGTTCAAGCCCGACAATGAGAACAAAAGGCCTTAAAACACGGCAGCTCAGCATCAAGAGTACATTCTGTATGTGGTGGCCGGCAGACCGGCGCCAAACAGCATTGGGTTTGTTTCATCCAGTGATGTAGCGGGAAACAGAAAGGAGGGAAAACTCAGCATCATAAGGCAAACCACCAACGTAAGAAAAACAAGTATTTTTTCAAACCCACCCTGATATTACTACGACGTGTACGATGGATTAAGGCCATAAAAATCTGTCAGCCTTAGAAAACGGTGGAGAAACTATCCACTACATCGCTGGTTTTACCCTACGGTCGGTACCAGACGGGAGGGGTCAGCCATGTGACCATGAGGGCCGGAAATTACTTTTTTGTTAGGAAAGTATTTGAAAGTATTTGAAAGCCAATTTAGCCTTGTTTTCTGTCTGTCAACGTAGCTGACAGGATCTGAACGGTCCTGCTGCGGTAACCCCACCCACCTGGCGCTGCAAGCAGGTTAAAAACAAACACAAATAATGATTTGGCGGAGGTCTGGTGTCCTGCATGAACGCTGGTCATCCAACTCCTGTCTGTGCTAACAGACGTTTCACCACTCAACACCTCCATTACAAAATAATGATCATCTATAAATCAGATTACTGATGATCAATACAGCTAACACTGCATGATACAGCTAACACTGCATGAGCTGATCACTGATCAGTGATCAGCTCATGCAACATCAGTTCATGTTTGTTGTTGTGCGCATCCGTCTGGAGGGGTCCAGAGTGAACATATGTCGTGGTTGGCCCTTTGACACACACACACACACACACACACACACACACACACACACACACACACACACACACACACACACACACACACACACACACACACACACACACACACACACACACACACACACACACACACACACACACACACACACACACACACACACACACACACACACACACACACGTTTTGGGGGAAATTGTCCAGTCGGTCAACTCGGCCGTGACGGGATGAGAACACACACCAACATCATCCTCGTGACCCCGGTATTGTTGCTCCGGTGTTCCATGCTAACACTTGTGCACGCTAAAGTGTTAGCATGGGGCCTACTATCGCCAATCTAGCCAAAACTTGGTATGTTCCTTTAAGAGGAGACAGTCCTGTAACAGAAAGGTCACAGGTCCAACCCCTAGCTGCCACTCTATTGGAGCGTCAGCTAAATGTAGTGTCAGTGTGTCAATATTTGGCTGAGAAAGCACAGACAGACGTAAGATGGCGACGGATCGGGAGCCTTTGACTTTGTGTGTTGCAGACGTAGAGTCGGACCAGAGGAGAGGACGTGTCATCGACATCGCTGGGGTCAATTTACTTTGAAATGTAGTTACTTCAAAATAAAACTGAAAACTTGTTTCCATGATAAAATTCTTATACCTAATCTGCAATTAAATCCTTAATCCAGTAGATGAATAGTTCACGTTGATTTTAAAGTAGCTGTGATGTAACGTGATATTAAAGTAAACTGACCCTCAACCTGTTGCTGAAGTATCTTGAGTAACTCTTTAAAATGGCCTTAGTTCAGAGAAATAACCTACCCAGAAGTCCCATGACTCCCCAGCAGCTGGTTGATTGGTTGAGTTTTGGTAACCTGTCATCCCACCAGGTTAGAAAGTCCAAACCAACCTGGTTCCAGTCTGTAACTTGATCTACCATGATGGACTTGTCTGCTCTTCTCTGGTGTTCATACCAGTTAAGAACACATGAAGAAACATCTGAACATGACTGACCAAGTCTCCTTCTACCCATAATGCCTTGTGTTCTGGGGTGGTTTCCTGTAGCTGGTTGGATCCCGTTCTCTCTCCTAACGAACCACCAGTTCTCTTCTACCCATAATGCCTTGTGTTCTGGGGTGGTTTCCTGTAGCTGATTGGATTCCGTTCTCTCTCCTAACGAACCACCACAGTTCTCTTCTACCCATAATGCCTTGTGTTCTGGGGTGGTTTCCTGTAGCTGGTTGGATCCCGTTCTCTCTCCTAACGAACCACCACAGTTCTCTTGTTAGAGGACTGAGACGTTTTCAGGCGTCTCGTCGGTTATTTTGTTGAATGTTGTTGTTCTCACCTGGAGACCAACCAGCTAAAGGAGGAAGCGTTCGCTGTGAATGCAGCCTCATTGTCTGCTTACAATACCGGTAGGTTAAAACACTGGAAAAAGGTCATTGTGAAGTGTCACCACCTAACCCGTCTCTCCCCGGTGCATCTCTACGGCTCTAAGCCTCGTACCCGGCGGACCGGCGCCGCTGGTGGTTCCAGATGTCATCTCTGTGTTCGGGTCGGCAGAACAGCCTGGATGAGTGGGCCAGGCGCTCCCGGTGCTCCCGGTCCCGGTCTCGGCCCGGTTTAGAGAACGGCGGACGGCCTCCAAACTGGGAGGAGGAATGGGATCTGTTGTCGTGGAAACCGGAGGAGGAGAGCTGACCCCCTGCTGACCTGGAAGCAATGTGATGGAACAGGAAGTGGATGAGAACTCAAAAAGAATCAATTCATTGGTTTTAATGGGCCTGGAGAACCAGATGAGGAGGAGCTGCTCACCTGCTTTTAGTGATTCTGTGAGGTCCGTTGTCAGTCGGCTGCTGGTGCTGCTGGGAGGAGGAAGAGGAGTCAGAGACTAGCACAGTACTAGTCCTTTAACAGCCCTCGACAATAAGCACTGGCCCGGCGGTGTTTTGAGCGGTCCGGGCCAGTCCAGGCCAGTAAACTGTGCTAACAGCCGTTTCACCACTCAACACCTCCATTACAAAATAATGATCATCTATAAATCAGATTACTGATGATCAATACAGCTAACACTGCAATGTTAGCTGTATTGCCCGCTGGGCCACCACATTTTTCCAACCTTATCGATGCTCAAATAATGAAAATCTTCATGTCAAAATCGGTAAACTTTCTTTCAATCCGCCATTTTGATGGCCGCTCCGCTAACTTTGGAAAATCGATTTTTTACGGCACACTCCGACAGTGGGAACAACCGGGCAAACTCATTAAATGGTCGCTGACATTCACAATTAAGTAGACATGGCTTTTCGCCTGAAGCCTCCTGCTCCCGGACAGTCGCCCGGGGTAAAGACGAAGAGGAAGATTGATGATGTACAGAGCAAAGAGACTGCAGTGGTTTACGAGCAGAAGAAGAGGAGGAGGATGTTCAAGACTTCGTGGCTAAGCAGATGGAGTTGGCTGGAGCAAGATGGCGAGAAGGCGAGATGTCGGTCCTGTAGGGCCCACCCGGAGCTTGCTAACAAGTAAGTACTTTAGAACGTGTATGGTCCTGGTAGAATCTGACCGATTTGAAGTCAGTTTAAATTCTAACCAGCTTGCCTTTGTGGAAACCATTACGGTGACAACGTTAGCAAAGGAGTCATACATTTTCACGTTTTTAGCATGAATAAAATTGATAAATTTTCAGGTTGACTATGTTCCCAGATTATAGCCAAAGGGGAAATGCAGTTTTGACCTTTTTAGCATGAATGAATTTGTTTTATTTTTTCAGCTTGATTTTGATCCCAGCAAAGGTTCCGTGCATTTTCAGGAATAATATCATAGGCGCTGAAAGTAGGGGTGCTGAGGGTGCTGCAGCACCCCTTCTGGTTGTTAGTGGAAATTTAGTGTCAGAATACTGTATTGTATAATTTTCAATAAAGACAGAAAAAGCTGATGCGCGCATCTGTGTCAATGGTGTAAAACTGCAGAAAACACCAGGATTTGCAGGCGTTGTTGTGGGGCTGGATGTAACTACGTATGGCTTATCTGACCGTCCTCTGTAACGATTGGTATTTGGTAGGCTACAATATATGAATCAGTGTTGAGCAAATTACTTTTAGAATTTATAATTCAAAATGTGTTCATTATAAAAATATATTCGCTGTTTTCTGATCGTTCAAAAAGACGGATAATTATAACCTCAAAATAGTTTGTTTTTTTTGAAACATATTGTATTGTTGCAACGTTATTTATGTGAGAAATTAATTGGTGTTGTTGTCTCCAAAGCGCATTCTGTTCATAAACATGATGTCATCGCTTTACCAGCGCAAACTATTTGTCGTTTCGAATTTCAGCACCCTGAACTCAAAACATCTTCCCGCACCTATGAATAATATTGCTTTTATTTTATTCAGGTTGTTGTTGTTGTTATTGGTAAGTGCATGCTAGATTTTAGTGCAAATAAGGCAGAGGTAACAATCACAAAAAGCCATGTCTAAACTACTGAAAGCAAGCTAGCACATAAAAGCAAGCTATATGAAGTGCATGCACTATCAACATGGCGGGTTACATGAACGGAAATAATATTTCGATTCGCAAAAAAAAACCCGGTGTCCGCACACCTGGTTTTAGAGCAGGGCCACCAACTTTTGAGCAGGGCCACCAACTTCTCAAATCTACTGGCCCTGTGGGCCACCAACTTAAAAAGCTTATTGTCAAGGGCTGTTTAACCGACTACTAGCACAATACTAGTCCTTGGACTAGCAGAGTACTAGTCCTTTAACTACCAACTACTAGCAGAGTGTGTGTGTGTGGAAGTGTATACATACATGCATGCATACTATTATATGTGTGTGTGTGTGTGTGTGTGTGTGTGTGTTCTACCCTGTAGTGGTTGCAGCGCGGCGGGCTGCTGTTTCCTTGGTAATACTCCACCAGCCTCTCGGCCAGAGCGATGCGTCTCAGCAGGTTCTCGATGAAGCGCTGGATCCGGACCTTACCGCATGTCTCCTGGCGGGCCGCCGCCTCTAGAAACTTCTGGATGGTTATCACCTCCCTGGAACAACAACGCCATTCAGCCGCCTCCGTTAACTCCTTCGCGGGACTTCGCTTCACTACTTTGTTCCAAGCCAGCCAGGGCTTGGAAACAAAAGTCACACGACTCACGAGCAGTCCGGTCGAACCTCACACCGCTTACCTCTCTCGCCGCTCCAGCTCGTTCTCGGAGGCGTTGAGCTGCTCCCTCAGCGTGGCGATCACCATGACGGCCACGTCGACCTGCCGGCTCAGCGACCGCTCCCTGTCGGCCACTTCCTGCCTCTCCTGGGCCAGGTGCTGCGAGTGAGCGCGCTCACACAGGAGCTCGGTGTCGGTCTGGGCCAGCTCGGTGCTCACCCGGGCCAGCCGCCGCTGCATGGTGCTGTCCGCCGCCCGCAGGATGCTGGCCAGGCGGCGACGCACCGCGGCCGAGGCTGCCGCCGCCTCCAGCCCAGCATACAAGTTCTGTCCTGGGGGTACGGTGGAGGAGAGGAGGGTGAGGACTAAAGTCATAATCCGAACTATATTTACATTGATTGATATTATGATCATTATTGATCCAGATTATTAGTCTTGATGATCTAAAGACAAAATTATTTTACTGCACTTTTGCTCTTACATCAACATCTTGACTGTTTTCAACTACAGCAGAAATTAAAGGTTTCAATATGGCCGATATTGATATATACGGTTATTGATTGTGAAAACACAGTATTTTGCAGGTCTTCATACATGTTTTCCTGCTTGTTATCAATGCAATCATTTGATCAGAGTAAGTTTTAGTTTTTTCAAATGGCGGATCGTTTTAAAGCTGCACGTTTTGTAAAAATCCACTTATTTTATCAGCCTAACTCACAAACTGGGACTGCAAAAGAGAAGAGCCAATCCCCACTACTGTAGACTCCATACATTTGGTCTATGTATTCAAACTCATCTCAGGTGATTTCATCGCCACACAGGAAGTGACGACTCCAAACTGAAGAGTGAATCCAAAAGTGTCTCCTAAACAGCAGCGAGACCTCTTCACCTCCTCCACCCACCACACACTGAGAAGAAGACACTTTACTGATGTCACCACACAGGTTTTCTGGGTAATGAAGTCCTTCAAACCTTCAAGAATTCAGTTATCTCCCGCTGCCACTTGGGGCCGCCAAAGAGCAAAGTTGCCTAGTGCAGCTTTAACCTGTCAGACCACCAGAGGGGTTATCAGTTATCACTAACAGAAAAATACAATAAAGAACATTTCTGACACTCTGCTGTATTACTCTGTTAAACCCCGTGCCTCAAACAAAGCGATGAAGGGATATGAAGATGTAACCATGGGAGTTCACCCTACCTACGGTGTCTGGGGAGGCCCCTGGGCCCGGGTCTGGTGGGGGGCCAAGAGGAGCAGGAGGAGGGAAGGGGAGGTGATGGTGGTTGAGGTGGTGCTGGCTTCGATCGGACTTTTTGGGGAACAATTTGATATCCTCCTCATGTCTACCGGTGTCTCCCTCTTCCCCATCTTCCTCTTCATCCCCAACATCTTCATCCTCAGTCCCCCCATCCTCTTCCTCCTCCTCATCCTCCTGCGTCCCCACCCCTACACTCTGGGTGCGCCTCCTCTCCGAGCTGTAAGAGTGGAGGTAGCCGCTGTCTCTGCAGTCACTGAGGGAGCGCACGTGGAGCGCCCGCCCACCGCTATGCTGCCCCCTGCGTGTCGGGAGGCTCATGTCGTGCCAGGGGATCGCCATGGCGGTCGGATCAGGGAGCTTCCCGGTGATGCTGAAGCTCCCGGCGGCCTCGTCCGGTGAGCGGTACGAGTGGCGGTACTCCAGGTGGGCCCGCAGGGAGGCCAGGCTGTGGAAGCGCTCCTGCTCGCCACAGCGGGGGCACCGGAAGGGGAAGTCGGAGGAGGTGGAGGAGGAGGAGACGGACTCGGTGGCGGCTCTGCAGACCTGGCTGTTCCTCTCCAGGAGGAAAGAACCAGAACCTCTGGAACACAACTTCTGCTGCATCACTCTACAGCTCCTGGAAGACAAAAAGAATAGACCGGTCAGAATAGAAAACAATTCAATAGAATAGAACAGAATAGAAAACCTATAAATCATATTGGCATAATGACTACATGAAGTGATGAATTACTATCATTAGACTCCTCCCATACAGCGTCCTGACTGGTCAAAGGACCAATCAGACTGAATTCAGACTACAACTAGCTTAGCAGGACTTGAGCATGATTAAGTCAAACAATTAATTTAATAAATTCTGGGATCTTAATATAATTACCCACATTACATTGCTATATTTGCATGCATCAATCATTCAAATCAATCAGTCAGTCAATCAATTAGTGAATCAATCAAAATGGATCATAACTAAATCTGACCCTGCATGATCTGGTCCGATTTCTAGTCAGCCAACATGAATAAAGCCACGAGGACAGATTGGGAGACAGCAGGTGACCTGAGCAGCAACGGATTTACCTTCCTGAGCAACACACACACGCACGCACGCACGCACGCACGCACGCACGCACACTCAGGACATTTTCTATTCTGTTGTTTCTATTCCCTGTGTAGTTAATTCTGCACCAGAATAACGGCGTAACAGGTCAATTATACCAACAGTGTTTAGCATTAGCCAACTAGCCTCACCTGGCTGCTGGCTTGCATGGCTTAGCTTAGCCACCCAGCTAGCACACTGGAACATTCGCTGAATCATTACAACACAACGACAGAGTGAATATGATGTTCTTACGGCGTCTGACGTCCCAGTAGCTTACAGACCTCTACTGTCCATACATGTCATGTCGCAGATAGACAGCAGCCTGCATGATGTCATTCATTGAGGAGAGAGAAAAAGGACCAGCGGCAAGCTAGACGGAATTAAAAGACATTACTTCCGGTTAGCGCTTTCTAAATAAAATTGATTAAATTGTGCTTCCTGTCTGGAGTTTCAAAATACAGTAATACCACAATATATTTTAAAAATATAATAGAAAAATAAATTACTATTATTATTACTATTATTATTATTATTATTATTATTATACAACTAAATTAAATTAAATAACCCAATAGTAGAAGACTGTTTGTACTGAGTATTCCCAGTGCTCTCTGTTGATGCTTAAGAAACTCCTTAAGCAGTATTTCATATATTTTAGACTCTTTATACGAATTGATTTGCTCAGGGGCCTGTTCCAAGAAGCAGGTTCAGCAAACTCTGAGTCTAACCCTGCACTCTGAATTGATTCATTCCGAGATGGCCAAGTCTGAGTTTTCGGTTCCAGCACGGCTGATTTGAGTTAGTTCAATCAACTTTGAGTATGTTCACCTTGAGTTAAGCGCGTGCGCGACGACAATAAAAAGCCATCATCAATGGAGGTCCAATACTACGATTCACCATGGCAACCAGCAAGCAGAAGGGTTGTAAAGGAGAGGGAATTGGCGTGGGAGAGAATCGCTGCCCGAGTCAATGCGTACGTTTGAATGCAGTAGTGTATTCATTTAACATTAACTACACTTTCTTATAATATTACCTACATGTGAGAAAGTAGTGGAATAGTATTGGGGAAAAATATTTTCATTTAGGTGCAATCCCACGGGCACAAAGCGCACTTGGCAGCAGCTGAAATTGAAATATAAAAACATCACAATAGAAGAATAGATGGTGGTGTAGTGGTTAGCACTGTCGTCTCACAGCAAGAAGGTTCTAGGTTCAATTCCACCTCCGGGGCCTTTCTGTGTAGAATTTGCATGTTCTCCCTGTGCCTGCGTGGGTTCCCTTTGGGTTCTCCGGTTTCCTCCCACAGTCCAAAAACATGCGGCTTAGGATAATTGGTGACTCTAAAAATTGCCCGTAGATGTGAGTGTGAGCGGCTGTTTGTCTCTATGTGTTGGCCCTGTGATGTACTGGCAACCTGGCGTCTACTAAATGACTCTATTGTGATGTTTTTATATTTCAATTTCACTCACAGTTAACAGTTGTGCATGTTAACTGATCTGCAGGGCATTTGGGTGTAGGACAATGGGCTGTGATGGGTGAATGGTTAAGGTGTTATACCTGAATTCCATAGTGGTTTCCCCATGCAGGTTCAAACCCTGCTCATAACAGTCTACTGTGCAATGTTGCTTGATGTTATGATCAGTGGGTGGAGCAATGCAGTTTTATAACTAGAAAGGCCAATCCCATTCAAAACAACATTTTTTATTGGCCATTTGGCTGCTTACCTAAGCTGGGCCTTGCCTGGGCTGGGGGCCATCTCATAGTTGGACGTACTCTGAGAAACACTAGGTTACTAGATGAATGGTTTATCATTAGTCAGTTAGGATTGTAAAGGTCAGCCTTGGAATCTGTTCCCATCTGAGCAGACCCAACAGACCTAGAGTCCTAACAGTGGAGGGAAATGAAGAAAATGTTTATAAAATCTCAGGAGAGACGCAGGATTCAAATGTGTTTCTGGCAATGCATATTTCAAAATATTTTTACTTTTATGGGTAGAATTACCATTTTTCAGGAAATTTAATTTAACATTTTGTTGAACCAGCCTCCAAAATAACCCACTAAATCTGTTTGGGTTCCAAGAAAAATTGTTTGGAGATTGTGGGTCCACAGAGAAAAAGTCTGAATGACCACTGTTGTAGTTTGATCTTGGCTTTAGTTGGCTGACTTGGCAGCCTGACATGACCAGCTGAGTCACAGATGTACTTCAAAGTGTCCTCTCTGTAACTGCACTTTGGGGAAGGAAGCCATTTCTTTTTGTTGTTCTTGTCCTCTTTTGCCCTTTATAGTTCATTTCTATTTTTCTGACTTGACACAACCAAATAACTCTCTATACTCAAGTCTGGCAGTTATACGCATATATTATTTTAGGATCTGTTTTTGTTTGTTTTTAATTGAACCTTTTCAAAAATATTAGTAATAATCAAAAAAAAGTTTGAATGTTGGATTATTATGGATTACTATTTTTATTTACTTGTATATGTATCTATTCATAATTTCTTCAATGGTCTGTTTTATCTGTTTTTGATATTAGGCAGGGAAATGTCCTTCCATTGCTGCATTCAACACTTATGGGAAAGTAGGGAAGATATGAGCTTCTACTTGAAAATAGCGTTCACCTCAGCTTTCAGATGGCAAATACTAATCAGGGACTCGGGTTTTCTCACACTGTTGTTAAGTGTAGGGAATGATTTATTTCAAATAAAACGTAGAAAATGATCAAAATGATGATTTTCATCACATAAGGCGTTTTATCACAGGTTTTATTATACTACGGCACCAGTCATATTTCGCTCGTGGTTGACACTGCAATGTTGAGTAAGCTGTAAAACATTAACTGAAATACATCTTTCACTAAATGCGTGTGTGTTAAGTGTGGAAGTATTGATAATTCCCATACCACTTAAATGCAGCACACAGCCAGACGTGCACTTCTCTTACCCAATCGCAGCCGAATCTTGAAAAGTATCTCAGCCGCGATTGGCTCTCCACCATGTCAGTCATCTTAGGGCGTTGCCATTTTCTCCAGCTGTCAGATTCAGAAGCGGAGCTCTTTTTCCCAAGCGATAAAAACACAAGCTTGCCCAGCCAGCAAGAAACATGAAGCTCGTACATTTCTGGGCGAAGGCGGTCCTCTAAGAAACAGAAGTAAGCGAGTCATTTTCTAAACAAATCCGCGTAAATAATATGTTCGTGCCAGATGTGTAAGGTATAGTTCATAGCGACGACGCATTTTCATAACGCATTTTATCCCCTGATGTTGTTTTTAGCATGCATCTAGCTAACGGCGCTAATGTCAGATGGGAGTGTCTGTAATGCTGTCAAGGAGCATTTGGGTGATTTTGCGTAACGTGACATCAGTTTGGTTTTAGTTTGCTGTAATACCACAGGATTGAAGTTACCTTCTCAGCTTTGAAACACCAGCGGATTGGCTTGATTGTGCTAGCTAACGTTGTCTATGCGTCAGTAAGTGTGACAAAAACCAAAGTATGCCAGTCTTAAGGTTTATTTTGTGATCCATTGGGTTAGGGTAAGGGTTTGTGATCCATTTGTATCCGATGTTCCTTCACCAATGGATTTGCAACGGAACAGCTCAGGACACAAGAGCTGCAAAGCTGCATTTATTGACAGAGATTCACTGGAAGAAATGGAATATATTGCACATTTTTGTCTTGTAACACAGCTTTCTCTCTCTATGTGTTTCTCACTCTTTCTTTCTTCTGTCTCTTTCTCCCTTTCTGTCTCTCTGTTTTCACTCTCTCTCCTAACCTTTCCCTCCCTCCCTCCAGAGTGCTGGTACTCAGGTCACCATCACCTGACCTCTCTAAAACCCCCTTATCATCATCGCCATGGAGACCGCCAACAACTATGTGCTGTTCCATGGGAAGAACATATCCCATAATTCTCTTGCCTCTTCCGCCGGGCCCCACATGTCCATCGACAAGCTGTTCCCGGCTCTCCTCGAGTGCTTTGGCATCATACTGTGGGGCTATATAGCCGGCAGGTAGGGGTGTAACTTAAGGTCCAACTTCAACACTCACTGGTCCCTAGATAGCCCTAACCCTAGATAATCTACAGGGACTTTAAAGACACGTTAAACCTTTCCACATCTCAACACAAGTATTTTCCTGTGCCTGCCTGCAGGACGGATATGATCACAGAGGTCCAGGCGAAGGGTCTGGGGAACTTCGTGTCCAAGTTCGCCCTGCCAGCTCTGCTTTTCAAGAACATGGTGCTGCTGGACTTTGGCGACGTTGTCTGGGCTTTTCTGTGGAGCGTATTGGTCGCTAAGGTGTGTGTATACATGTTCAAGTTTCCTGTGTACTGTGTGTATTCTATAGGGTTCCCACTGGGGTATCGTGGGATTTTGAGTTTTTGTGTTTTCCAGACAGGGAAAGTCAGAGAAATTGTTATTAACAAACATTTTTTGCTGACAGAAGCGTGGCGTTCTGGAAAGTCATGGAAAAGTGATGCTCCCCTCCCGTGTGTGTGTGTGTGTGTGTGTGTGTGTGTGTGTGTGTGTGTGTGTGTGTAGGTGACGGTGTTTGTGTTGGTGTGTGTGCTGACCCTGATGGTGGCCAGTCCAGACAGCAGATACAGCAAGGCCGGCCTGTACGCCATCTTCGCCACGCAGAGCAACGACTTCGCCTTAGGATACCCCATAGGTGAGACACACACACACACACACACACACACACACACACACACACACACACACACACACACACTTCTCCTCTCTTATCATCACCCCACACCTCTTCTCCTTCTCTCGCTCTCTCACTCGTCCTCTCTCTTCCTCTCTCGCTCCCTCTCCCTCTCTCATTGTCCCTCTTTCTCCCTCCCTCCCTCTCTCTCTGTCTCTCCCTCCCTCTCTTGTCCCCACCCACACCCCCCCCCCTCTCTCCCTCCCTCTCTTGTCCCCACCCACACCTCCCCCCTCCCTCCCTCCCTCTCCCTCTCTAGTTGATGCTCTGTACAGGACCACATATCCAGGGTATGTCCAGTACATCTATCTAGTAGCACCGGTCTCTCTCATGTTCCTCAATCCCATTGGCTTCGCTCTTTGTGAGGTGCAGAGGTGGAGGCAGGCCGGCCAACCACAGCGCGGCACTCTTGGCATCCTGGGAGTTGTAGTCCTACAGGTATATACAGATTACACAACCTTACACTGCAGGAGCCAAATAATCTTTATATTGATAAGAGAATACAAGTTTCCTCAGTTTAAAACTTTAGGTAAAGAGGGAATCTCTTTACCTAATCTCTTCATCTCTCTCTCTCTCTCTCTCTCTCTCTCTCTCTCTCTCTCTCTCTCTCTCTCTCTCTCTCTCTCTCTCTCTCTCTCTCTCTCTCTCTCTCTCTCTCTCTCTCTCTCTCTCTCTCTCTCTCCAGGTATTGAAGAACCCTATAGTGTTCATGGTAATGGTGGGAATCATCTCCCACTTTGCCCTGGGCCAGCGGATCCCTGCTGTGCTGGCGGAGTTCATAGACGGCCTGGCTAACTCTTTCGGAGGCGCAGCCTTGTTCTACCTTGGCCTCACTATGGTGGGCTTTTACAGTTTAGCTTAGTAAAATTGATTTTGATTGGCTGGATTCCTTTGTTTAGTGAGGCTTAGTTTGATTTACTTCAATTCTTAAAAGCATGTGCAAAACCAGCGAAGAACAACAATGAAGTCTGTGAAAACCTGAAGGATCTCATCACAGTGAAGTCTCTTGTTTCTGCGGCAGGTCGGCCAGCTGAGAAAACTAACCAGAGACACCGGAGTCGCCCTGATACTGCTTATCACAGCCAAACTGTAAGTAGGACTGTGAAGGGAGGAGGTCTTCTGATAGCAGGAGAGAGGAACGGCTGTGTCTGTGCATGTGTGTTTGGTTTGTATGATGTCAATACTACCAAACTCTGAACCACACTAGGACTAGGACTAGGACCCGAGTGTCAACATTTTGAAGAATATAAGTTACTAAAGGAGGAGCGCTTGCCAGTTTGAGCCGTTACCATGGCAGGAAACTAACCTTTTTTGTCCTGTGCAACCCAGAATTCCCTTCAACTGTTTTACCAATCAACTGGATCTTTAGAGAACCCATGCATACATGAGCGTTGGTTATATTGTATTATATTTATATTATTATATATATAAGGTAGTTGGTAGAGTAGACAAACTAACCAGCTACAGACAGTTTATCAGTACTAACTTCCTTCCCCAGAGCTGCTCCAACCATCACTTAGTAATGAAGTAGTTTTCTCTGACACTCCAAAGTCAGTTTCTGTCTGATTTTGTCTCCCTCTCTCCCCCTCTCTCTCTTCCTCTCTCTCTACCTCTCCCTCTCCAGCCTGGTGATGCCTCTGGTCTGTAAGGATATGGTGGATATATTGGACATAGGAGATAACAGCACTAGCGCCAACCACACCAGTTTGTCGAACTTTGCTTTCCTGTATGGCGTCTTCCCCACTGCGCCCAGTGTGGCCATCTATGCTGCTCAGTACAATATGGAGCTGGAGGTGGTGAGTAATATTGAGGGTCATCATTCCACCATTGGGGAAGCAGCAGGATGAAGATGTTGAGTCCGGTAGTGGACGAAGGCAAAGCACGCCACATGATGGTTTCTGTACCTTCAGAGCAGAAACCAGGTTAACATGAACGTACGATGCCACTGTGTCTGGAGGAGTAATGTAGAGTAAAGTATGATAACGGAAGCCTTATGTCAAAGCAACGTAAAGTCAAATCCTGCATGGGGAAATCAAAAAAAGTTGGCGATGCGTTTCAGACGTGCGTTTCACCAGGCGTGTTCATTGGGGTGTGACAAAAAAACAGGCAATGCACGAAGGGGGCGTCCTGGTGGTTTCTGGGTAACACATGCGGCACATACTAATATCTCAGACATCCTCAGTTCAAATCTGGCCTGGGACCCTTGTCACCCAGCTCTCTCGCCGACACTTCCTGTTTTGCTCTACTGTGAACTGTCCAGTAAGGCATTGTGTGGCATCCTGTGTACACGTTATCGGTCTGCTTTGCCTTTTCAAATCTCTGTGTGTCCCCGTCCAGGTAACGTCGGGGATGGTGATCAGTACGTTTCTGTCTGCGCCCATCATGTACGTGTCGGCGTGGCTGTTGACCATCCCTCTGATGGACCCCACCCCCCTCGTGACAGAGCTGCAGAACGTCAGCTTCAATATCAGCATCGTCTGCCTCGTAGCGCTGGTAAGGGTGTCGGTGTATGGCCGGTGTCAATCTATATCAAACATGATGACATTAGATGAAAGAGTGTGTGTGTGTGTATGTGTTTGTGTTTCAGGTGTGGACCATAGTGGTGATGTTGCTCAGTAAGAAGTTTAACAGACTTCCTCATCTCTTTGCCTTGAATCTCTTCCTGGCTCAGGTCAGTCTCCGGTGATGTGCAGTAATTTAAGTGTCTGGCCAGATGGCAAATGTAAAATGTAGTGATCCTGCTTTTTTACTCTACTCTACTCTACTCTACTCTACTCTACTCTACTCTACTCTTCTCCAGTTCCTGGTTTGTGTCAGTATGATCCTGTGGAACTTTCAGGTGAAACAGGAGGACAATGTTGTTGGCCAAGTCCTCACCTTCACCCTGCTCTATGGATCTCTATACAGCACATACATATGGACAGGTGTGTGTGTCTGTCTGTGTCTGTGTCTGTGTCTGTGTCTGTGTCTGTGTCTGTGTCTGTGTCTGTGTCTGTGTCTGTGTCTGTGTCTGTGTCTGTGTCTGTGTCTGTGTCTGTGTCTGTGGAGATGGACAGCTCGGTTTTTGTCATATAAGCTACCTTTTGTTTTTGTGTGTTTCAGGTTTAATCCCTCTCTGTCTGGCTCTGACTAACAGAGATGACCTGTTGAGGCTCCGACCAGGAGTCTTCATGATACTGGGTTGGGGGTAGGTCAACACACTCACTTTTGGCATTCACACCAGATCCACACGGCCCATCCTGGTACTTGATACAGCATTGCTGCCAGTCTGTCTACATACCTGTTACCCGATTGGCCTGATGGGGGCGCTATAAGTAACGGCAAACTTTCTAACTTTGAAAGGCCAGCAAGTTGTGGTTGCTGTAGTTCGCTAACTCTTTCAGTGTTTGACAGATTTAAATCTTGTTTTAAAAACTGAAGACTAAAAACGATGTGAAGGCAAGAGATCTAGTACCCCTCTGATCTATGGCCAGGGGCTTTTATTGTGAAAAAAACAAACAAACAAACAACAACACTCCATACAGCACATGAAATGTATGAGCAATATTGGTGTATTGATTTTATGTGTGCGTGCGTGCGTGCATGTATGTGTGTGTGTGTGTGTGTGTGTGTGTGTGTGTAGGGTTCCATTCCTGATGGTGGGAGGTCTTCTGGTGGCAGGAGAGAGAATGACTGACACCATAGACTCCGCCTTCTTCTACGGCAGGGCTCAGGTGAGAAACCACCTGCTGCAACTCGACACCACGACCGTGTGACTTCTACTGTCAGTGATAACTAACTCACACAAACCTTATTTTCCATGTCGTTAGCTTGTATCTCCAAAAATGCCGACATGTCTCAAATGTGAATATACCCCACTGGTTAGATGGTGGGATCAGTTCTGCAGTGTGTAGTCCAGATACTGAACATTAGAACCCCTGCTGTCACCAGGAAACAGACTGGTGAATTCAATTGAAAGTTATGTTGCACTATTGATTTCACCTGTTAGACTTGCTGAAGTTATTGAAGAGAGATGTAGGAGGAGGAGATGCCTCGAGACACCTGAGACATGTATTGTGCGTACAGTGTGGTATTGTGAGGGTGTTTCTAATGTTTGGTGCATTGATTCTAGTCTGAGCTGCAGAAGGAGGCAGAGTAGATCCCGGCTTTCTTCTCTACTCTACTGGTTTCTATTGTTACCCCCTCTGTATGACCAGAATAGCCTCGTTTTGGATGCTCCCTCCCTCTTCGGTGGGTGTGAGCCTGGAAGACTAGATCCTAACGCTTTATTCTCATCTGTTCTGTTTTGTTCTATTCTATTGTATTCTATTCTATTCTATTCTATTCTATTGTAGATTATAAGCACAGCGGTGGTGGTTGCAGTCAGCCTGGTGCTAGGTGCCATATCTCTGATGGGTCTTAGTCAGGGAGGCAGGGAGCAGAGAGACTACCAGGCCCTGGACAGAGCCTCTGTAACGGGCATCAGTGAGGAGCTGAGGACCCCTGGTGGCCCGGAGGAGCAACAGCAGCAGCAGATTGGAGTTTCATCGGACGTCAGCGTCAACTCAGGTAGCCGTCTTCTACGTCTCAACCTTGGTTTTGTGGTGAATATCTTCCCTTTAGCCTGTGAGACCGATGGTGAGGTTGGCATGTGTCTTTGACCAGTCAGGTTGCTTGGCTCAAACTACCTGTTGCGTAATATGCTGGATTTTCTTTCTACAGTGGTGTCAGACTTCCACGGCTGCTCTCCCCTCCAGACCTTACCTGATATGATAGCCAGCACGCAGAGGGATCACACACACAGCACAGGTGACACACACACACACACACACACACACACACACACACACACACACACACACACAAACACTCCATTTTTGATTATGGGCTGTGTATTAGCCTATTGGAAAGCGATACTGGTGCCTTAGGCTGTACATTATATGGTGGTGTTGTTTTGTATTGTGTTGTACGGTTGAGACCCTCACCAGCTCAACTGTGAATGTGTTCCTGTTCCCCTCCAGGCCACAGTGGGGCGCTGTGTGATGGCCCGCAGCAGAGCACTACCTCCCCAGAGCAGCCGCTGAACCTGCCACCGCCTGGGCTTCAAACCCACGACGACAAACAGACCGTCAGACACGTGCTGCTGTGTCTGCTGCTCATAATCAGCCTGCTAGCGGTGAGAATAAACTACTGACAGAGAGAGAGAGATGGCTGTATCAGAGGGGCAATGCATTATGGTTGTTGTAGTTCATTTAACACTCCTTCAGTGCAGGACAGCATTAACACTAAAAATCTACACCAACAGAAATGCTTTGGATGCTTTGTCGACTTCATTTAGCTGGATCAACTCTGCTGCGTGTAGAGAAATGTACAGGTTTCTGAATGGTGAATGTCTGTCTGTCTGTCTGTCTGTCTGTAGAACCTGTCCAGCTGTCTGTGGTGGTTATTCAACAGAGATCCAGGAAGACTTTACCTAGAACTGCAGTTCTTCTGTGCTGTGGCCAACTATGGACAGGTACCACTACCCGTGTGTGTGTGTGTGTGTCTCCCTCTATATCACTCTTTTTTTCTTTTTCTCTTGGATTTTTATAAAACTTGGTAAAATTCTCTCTCTCTCTCTCTCTCTCTCTCTCTCTCTCTCTCTCTCTCTCTCTCTCTCTCTCTCTCTCTCTCTCTCTCTCTCTCTCTCTCTCTCTCTCTCTCTCTCTCTCTCTCTCTGTCCCAGGGTTTCCTCTCTTTTGGGATCTTTGGTCTGGACAGACACCTCATCATCCTGCCTTTCAAGAAGCGGTGAGCTTAGTTGTCTAGAAGATGATCAGCATTCAGTCATTGGGATTGATGACGATCACTGACGATCACCATAGAGCTAGAACAAACTGTCTGTCTGTCTGTCTGTCTGTCTGTCTGTCTGGTCCTCTTCTGTCTCTATCATTCTCTGTCTCTCTCTCTCTCCATGTCACTTCATTTCTGTCTCTTTATTTGTTTATCAGAGTCACTATTGAAACCATTCAAACATATTGAGATAAATTGATTGGTTTGAATACATGTTATCTTCTTCTTCTTCCTGTCTCAGGTTGCTGGGCCTGTGGCAGGGCAGGGACAGTGAAGAGTTGAGTCCCGCGGTCGTACCAGAGGAGGTCAGACTGACCTGTACCCAGTTTGTCCGCTACCACAAAGACCAGTGTGTCCAAGATATAGTTCTTACACGCAGGTACAAAGATGTGTGTGTGTGTGTGTGTGTCGTGTGTGTATGTGTGTCCGCGTGTGTGTGTGTGTGTGTGTGTCCTTTAGCCCTTGTGTTCACCAAGCACTTGTTTTTCCCACGACAAATTCAGGTCAGCCCGCAGGCGACAGACACTTCTGTACCTGTGTGCTGTCAAACTTGAGGATGTTATTATTTTTAAGTTAAAGTTATAATGGTATTTTTAACCTCTAGTACTCTGCACTAAAAGCGTCTTGAACTATCAAGTGCTGCCGGGAATGACAAAGAGTAGCCGGTGCTGTAAAGAGCACCGGGTGGACAACAGAAACACTCCCAGGGTTTCAAGTCCAGATGCATGCTCTCTGGTAGCACACATTGTTTCAAGAGTTTCCTGATGAAAAGCGAGTAGAAATGAAATCATGTGTTTCAGATGCTAAATATAAAATTTCATTTCAAGTGTGCATGTCCAGATTTGGTGTCTGTACTCAGCCACTGTTACGTTATTAGTAAATATTGTACTAAACCTAAATGTGACTAAATCTTCTGGGTGTTTCTGTTGGTGTTTTTCCTCTGCTTCCCTCTTGTTCTAACACATGTTGAACACTTTCCACTCTTCCCCCCTTTTTCCCTCTTTCTTCCTCTCCTATTTTCCTTTACTTTCATAATTTCCCCCCTCTCTTCCTCCTTCCTCCTTCCCCTCTCTTCCTCCTTGTTTTCCTCTTTGTCTTCCTCTTTCTCTTCTTTCTCTCCATTGTTCCCTTTTTTCTCTCTATCGCCCCCTAGTGTCTCAGGTGAGAGTGTGAGTGCTCCGACGGGTGAATCCTTCCTCTGATAATGACAGGTACGAAGGAGGAGGAGGAGGAGGAGGAGGAGGAGGAGGCGGCGAGGAGAACAGGGTTTTGAGATTGCGTCAAAACCAAAATCCCCACCCCCACCAGCCCTGGTACCTACCCCAGCAGCAGGATTTCTCTCTGGGACAAGAACAGAGACCGCATGGGGGTCCAAACCCACCACATCAACCAGGATCAAGTTCACCAATCTGACAATCCAGTTCAAACCAGGGGTCCAAAGTTACCTTCCCTCCCTGCCCTCGCTACAGCCTGGGCATGAGCACCAAGCCCACACCTTCCCGAGGAGCTCTTCAAGTCATCAGCTCCAAGCCTAACCAAGTTCTGAGCCGCCAATCAGCAAAACAACGCCCCACAAAAGACCCAGCTAATCCCTCCCCCCTTAGACCAGTCTGGAAACCCACCAGCCCCAAACTCGACCCATCCCTATTCCCAATCCCATCCCGGAGGTGCGATTTGGGCCAGTGACTTGGTAGACTGGCTGGTTGGGTGGGGCCTGTGTGTTGACCAGCTTCAGCAGGTTCGAGGACGACCCCCACCTCGCTGTACTGCTTTACCCTGAGGAGAGGGGCTGGGGATGGGGATGGGGAAGAAGAGGATGGGGAAGAAGAGGATGGAGAAGAGGATGGATAAGTAGACCGGGAGAGGAAGGAAGGTAAAGTCAAGAGAGAGGCGAGGAGGTGGGGTGGAAAAGGGGTTGGAGGAGAGAAGAGAGAGGGCTGGCAATGGTGGTCCATGATATGACTGCATGGAGGAGGTGAAGGAGGGGTGAAGAAGGAGATGAGGGGAGGAAGGTGAGAGGCTTGACATCGCAGGAGAGAGGAGGGAAAGCAAGAGGTAGATGTAACTGCCTGCTAGTACTTGACCTCTCCTGGTCTTCTGGACCTTCTTCTTCTCTTTTTTAACTGCTCTGAACCAGGCTAGCTGGACTACCTTCAATTACAGGGATGAGATTTTTCAGTGTTATTTTTTTCTCCAAAGTATTTCTAAAATGATGCTGCAGCGCGCCAAGCCACCAGAGCAGCAACATCCCCGAGATGTGAAAGAGAGAAACTCCAAGATGTGATCGTGTGACAGAAATGTGATTTTTTTATTTTTTATTTTCTCTCAGTTGGTTATTTCCCACCAGCATTTCTAATGAAGAATCATGTTCTCAAATGTACGGAGGAAGATTGGTTTTAAGGGTGCCATCCATCAGCCTGTCATCCTCAAATAGTCCGTTAGTTTATGTGACGGTACACATCAACGGTAAACAACAAAGTGAAGAGAGCGACAGCACGGCGGCTCAGGTGTGAAAACTACTCGACTGAATGAACGAACCTGTCGCCGCTCTGAAGGAAGCTCGTGAATTCAAGCCTGCACCACTAAAAACACTTGTGTCACCAAAGCCACTGAAAGAGGAACGGGGTGGGCGGGTGTTCAGCAGACCAATCACCTGCTGGTATGCTCAATCACAGCCTATAAAGCTGCAGGGCTGCTCACTAACGTCCAACGGGGGTTCTTGTCTGCTCGTTCTGTGTTGTTGTTTTTCTCCAGATGACACAAAGTCAAATCAAATCGTTTTCTTTCACTATCAGAGAGCGTGCACGCTGTCTGACGACCACGACGATGCTCTGCGTCGACCACTTGCATGATGGAGGGAAGTATAAACCTCCGCTCTTGCTCTGAGCTCTTTGCACTGACTGAACTGTGTTTTTTCACGTGTTTTCAATATGCAACCCGGTGAGTCGTTGTCTTGCGGTACGGCTGCTGGAGGTGTGTGTTGTTATCCATGTAACCTAAACATTACACTACTGTGGGTTCAGGGTTCAGGTGTTTGCTTGCAGGGTCCCTGGGGCCAATGGGAAAAAGTTCTTCCTCCAAATGGACTTCATGCAATCACACCTTTATACTAGAGCCCTGTAGCTGAAAGACCTCTGTCCTTCAGGTCACACCCACATAGGGTCGATACAATCATATCACTAAAATGACCCTTTTTTGGCGTAGCAATCATGCCACTAAAACAGACTTGGGTCCTATAGCCCATAGTTCTTCCATTTTGGGAATACGGCTGTAGATCATATCACTGATTTGGCATAATCTCATACGACTGAACTTTAAATAAGTGTCATTTAACCTGAATGTCTCCATGCACGAGACCGTGAGATATCAAAGTAAACTCAATATGATGTTTTATGACTCGGATGATTTGGATGCTTCTTCTCAAACATGCACAGTTCTCACATCCTGCAGCATTTTCCTGTTGAAGCCACGGGGGCAGCAGCCGTACAGCGGGAGTTTATCACCATTATATATGTCATATATAACATGTTATATATGTTAGTGTCTTCACATTGATCTCATAAAGTCTCAAGGGTTTTTATTCTCTCTGGTATCTCCTTCTTGCTTCTAAGGGGATTAAAGGTGATCACAAAATCAAGAAAAGACGACTCAGAGCAAAAAGGTTTTTCCGAGGAAGAGGGACAGGAGAGGCAGCAGAGAAAGGTGGATTAGCAAAATACAAGATTCAACCCAATAAAGTTGCATGTGACCAGGAGGTGTACATCTTGGACCAGGCCTGCTGAGCTGGGGTTGAATCTTGTGTCATGTTACTTCTGATAGGCTCGACCTAGTGTTGTGTTACTTGTGATTGGCCGAGCTGATCTACAGGCTCTCAGGCAAGAATGAGGTTCAGTACAACACAGAAATAGCAACAAAAAATGGTATCAGGTGTGGATTAGGAATAGATAGGAACAGATACGGGATCTATCCATCTCTCTGTAACTCATTCTCTGTCTCTTTCTCTCAAATGTAGTTTAGTTAAGAGTTGAATTGACTGAATTTGCAGACAAATTCCTCACAATACTGAACCCTGATGTGCACATCCTCTATGAGCCGATCTAAAAGCCAGAGAAATAGTAGATATTTTTCTTTAATGATGTTCATTTTTACCATTTATACCTGCATGCATTTCTATTTTTGTGTCTTCTGCCAGTTGGTACCACATCTGAGTCCATGCCACCCACATCAGGACTTTGTTTTGACTGAATTATAGTGTGTTTGTGTTTGTGTGTGTGTGTGTGTGTGTGTGTGTATCATTGAGTTTTCACTGTCAGTGTGTGTCGGGTGGGGGAGTGAGAGACAGCAAGACAGATATTAATGATGGTGTGTATTTGTGTTCAGTAGGATCGGTGTGACTGTATTTGTGGTTGAAGTGTGTTGCTGGTTGATGACAAAAGGCACCAATAAACTATTTGCATCCAAACGTTGTGTGTTCTTCTGTCCATATACAGTCAGTTATTGTAACTCAATCTAATGTGAAGCAGTGGGACGTTGAGTTAAAGACCCTCTTTGTTGGTGCCATTGTTTTAGCATGGTTCAACACTAACATCACTAAAAGGCCTCATGTATTTTGATGTGAAATCCATATAACGAAGTACATGAACAAACAACAAACAACAGGTTTTCCATTCAATTATATATCATAAACTTTGATGTATTAGGTGAATTTAGTTGTGAATATGTTTTGATTATATACTTCGTATTTTACTTTTCACAATGTTACCAGGTTGGATCTGTTAGTGAAATAAAGGTGTCAGCGGAGAAGCGACATGTTTTATTTATAAAAGTCTTTGGTACAGCAGCTTGGTAAGACTTGGCAACATCACATGGACACCACACGTTTTCTTTATAAGACATTTTTCTACACATTCTGAAGTCTTGATAATCCCTGCACTGGATCTGATGTGTCTCAGTGTCTCAGATTGCATCATTTTTCTTCTGTCTTTGGTCAAGAAGAAGACAAATGTATCCTGAGATTGAGGCCCCTTGAAAACGGTTGAAAAAATATTCTCAGTGACAGAAATGCATCTTTTCATTTTGTAAACCATGTTGCAGGTGTGTTATCCTTTTATCTAAAATAAAGATAAGGCACTTTGATATAAATAAGGCTGCTGGATTCACAAGACTGTCTCTGTGTTTCCACAATGTAAACATTGATCTGACTACTACTACTTTGGCCAGTATTAGTAGTAGTACTTCATGCTAGCAGTACTACATTGTCTTATAAAACATCACACAGTACAGTGAACTTGATCTGCGGCAGAGTGGAGGTCAATCCCCTTTCAGTTCAATCCATTCATAACAGTTACTGCACTGCCCTCTATTTAAACCACTTAAACCAGTGGTCTTCAACCTGGTCCTCCAATGAAACCAGTTTCATGAATTGTTTGTGTCAATGGTTATTAGACAGACAGGTGGGTAAACTGTGTACACACACACACACACCACACTGACACACTCAGCTACGCCACTGACTGTCAGGCACTGCAGGGTTCAATTTAAGACTTGATTACTAAAATATACATATCCATACATACCCATTTTAGAAAATGTTCATCATTCAATATCCAAAATCTAAAGGCTCCAGTTTGAATAGAGTGGATTCATTTTGTCAATCAAGGACTAAAGTTACATACCGCCCTCCTTCATGCTCCATTTTTCAAATGGTCATAACTCATTTTGGAACAAAACTCTTCAGCTGCTCTTCTCCGAGCGCTGATTGGGACTTTAATACGCTGATGTGAAAATTCAACATTATAAAACTAAAATAACATTCCACTTCAAAGTAACAGTATTGTGTTTTCATGATAAGAAGCTCCATTTTCCCCACGATCCCCTAAAGACTCAATAGTGCAATTAGAAAATGATGAATTATCAGACTTTGAGAGTCATTCAGTTACACTGATGGATGGACTCATGGACATAAAGTGCAAAATCACACTCCAGTGAGCAGACAGTGCTGGCAGATGACGTGGTTAAAGGCTGCATGTCCACAGGAACAGGAAATGTGATCTTCTGTGATCTTCTGTTGCCTGTGTATCACGGTCCTTAGCTGTGAGGTGTTTTTAAGCCCAGTGTAACATGACCTACAGCAGTTTTAAGATGTTGTAGCTTTTCAAAGCAGATCATACTATATATATGTACTACGTATGATCCGATCCCTCAAGGCTGGAGTAGACAGAAGGTCTACCAGTGGAGAGAGTCTCTTCAACTCCATTCATCCGACATGACGTTTGCATTCGGGTAAACAAACCCCAGATCTCCTCCTCCAGAATCATCGGGTCTTTCGGTCCTGCTGGACGTCAGCCTGACTGGGCCCATTGCTGTCCATGCCGTCCACCTTGAGGTGCGCTTGGCTGTAGCGTCGGATCAGCGCTCCGGGGAGGAGTGCCGCGCAGGCGATGGCCAGGAGTTGGGCCAGCGTTCCCCAGGAGAAGATGTCATCCAGGGAGGAGATCTCTGAGAGGATGGAGCCCGTACGAACACAGATGAAGTTATAGGGGATCAAACCTGCAGGAAGAGAGGGGCGAGCAAGAGGTGAGTGGATGTGTGTGTGTGTGTGTGTGTGTGTGTGTGTGTGTGTGTGTGTGTGTGTGTGTGTGTGTGTGTGTGTGTGAGAGAGAGAGGTGTGTGTGTGTCTGCATGCCGGTTTATACATACCTCTATATGTGTATGTCTTCTTCTTCATGTGATGAATGCATGTGTGTGTCAATGCTTCCTCACATGCACGCATATATGTGTGTGTGTGTGTGTGTGTGTGTGTGTGTGTGTGTGTGTGTGTGTGTGTATGGGCGTACATGGTCTCACCTATAAACACGGAGAAGAAGAAAATGGGCATAGGGATGTTGAGGATAGGAGAGGTGATGTTAAGGAACCAATTAGGAGTCATGGGGAAGAAACGAAGGAAGAGCAGGAAGAAGAACAAACTGCTACGGTTCTCCTCCACCTGACAGGAAGAGGGATGTAGAGGAAGAGAGGGAGAGGGAGGGAGACAATGAGAGAGAGAGAGAGAGAGAGAGAGAGAGGACAGGAGAGAAATTGGAAGAGGAGGGAAAAGATTCCAGGTTCTTCCTTGTCTACCTGCCCTCCATGTAAAGGCATTGACGGGGGTTGCTGCCCTACCTTCCTCTGCAGCATGGACACCTTGTCAGGGAAGAGCTGGACCACGTACTGCTTTCCAAAGGCGGAGGAGAGCAGGAAGCAGAAGGTGGAGCCCGAGGTGGTCAGCAGACAGGCCAGCACCAAACCCTCCCACGGCCCGAATATCGCACCAGCTAACATGTTCTACAGGATGGAGAGAGAGGACAGACAGACAGACAGACAGACAGACAGACAGACAGACAGACAGACAGACAGACAGATAGATAGACAGACAGACAGATAGATAGACAGATAAATAGATGATAGACAGACAGACAGACAGGCAGACAGACAGACAGACAGATGATAGATAGATAGATAGATAGATAGATAGATAGATAGATAGATAGATAGATAGATAGATAGATAGATAGATAGATAGATAGCAGGGATGTAACAATAAATCTGTGTAAGTTTTGTAATCACCTGAACACTTAAATGCATCATCCCTCCATGTCTGTGTCTGTGTGAGACCATTCCTTCATGTTTGCCTACGCTTTAGTCTGTGTTCGTGCATGGATTCCATCCTGTGTGTGTGTGTGTGTGTGTGTCTCCACGCTCACCAGAAAGGAGGATCCTGGTATGGCGAAGGACTGTTTATAGAGGTAGGCGCTGCAGAACAGCAGCAGAACGTAGCCATGATGCTCTCTCTTATAAAACTTGAGCATCTCCGCGAGCTCCCGCAGCTCATCCAGGTCCGATGGGAACTTCAGCCTGGACAGAAACACACACCAGCACACAACTTGGTTCCTCCCGATTTCAACCCTGTTATATATCATCGATCTAATGCATTCCAGGGGTTATTTTGTGTGTGAGTGTTGTAAATTCCCACTTTCCCTCAACCTCAAACTTCTACTTCAGTTAGTGATTTCCTACATTTCCCAGAATGCCTTTAGACAACCCCCCAACTTGAGCTGTCATTCAGCTGTGGGTTATAACTGGGGGTCGGTGGAGAGAGCAATAAAGTTTTTCCGGTCAAGAAAAAGTGAGAGGCAAAGTGCAAAGTGTGTGTGTGTGTGTGTGTGTGTGTGTGTGTGTGTGCATGGGTTGGGTGGGTGAGGGGTAATAGGATCTGCTTGTTTGAGGGACAGAAATAGCCATCGCTGCCTGACTAGACCAGAGGATTGTAAGATACTCCTTAAAACACACACACACACACACACACACACACACACACACACTGCTAGCAAAACACCCCTGAAACTGCACCCCACCCTAACTCAAGCACACTCACACAAAATCCCCCTGGACATCAAGATCACTCACACACACACACACACACACACACACACACACACACACACACACATACTTACACACACAACAAAATCCCCCTGAAACTCAAGATGCTTCCACCTGCCTTGACATTCAGCATTCCTTACACCCATTGGTTGGTGGACAAACATGGTGCACTATCATTGGTCAGTGAGGTGATGATGATATGTGGAAGTGGGCAGTTTGATACTTGAGATTGTGTTGAGACTTGAGATTTATATTTTGGAAACATTTTGCTGCCTGAAATCTAGAAGTTAAGATTTCAAAAATACATGTTATCCCACCCTTAAAACCACAACAACTCATAACCAAATTGCAAAATTGCACAACTATAAAATATACAAAAAATATTATATTTGTATGTTGTATATTTTTTGTATATTTGGGGGATTTTTTATACAACCTTTATCCTCAGAAGTTGTTTATTGTATAGTGATGTGTGCCTCTCTCTTGCTTTGTTCTGCTGCATTAACTGCAATTTCCCCTCACGGACAATAAAGAGCCATCTATCTATCTAATCCATAATATGCTTTACTTTCACGCCAGCAATCATCTTGCTTTCAAATGGCATATACATCTCATTTTGGAATCAGATCAATCAGTGGGCCAATCAGTGTACCTTCCAAGTCAAGACACATCATTTGAGTTTGGTGAAAAGACACAGATGAAGACAGAACCAGTCTGACTGACCCCTCCTGGTTTCACTGTCCTGGGCGATAATACTCCCAGTGCAACACCAGATGAGCCAACATGATGACTAGGAAGCTTCATTTTGATGGTCTAACTAGCTGACCTGTAACATAACCTACCTACACATACACACACACACACACACACACACACACACAGGATGCCCTCTTAGGGTGCACTCATGCCATGCTTAACTGGTTGTGAATGGTGAAGTAATGGTATAATATCAAATGATCTCAATTTACAGGGTGTGAGAACAAACACACCCACACGCACGCACACACACACACACACACACACACACACACACACACACACACACACACACACACACACACACACACACTCTGAGTAAGAGAAGCTCGGGCCCTGCTCTTGGCCACAGAGTATCTGGGTTGGCGTTATTCTATCATCCCAAGACAACCTCACTGGCACATTGCAAAATACCAACTACAACACACACACACACACACACACACACACACACACACACACACTAATAGATACACACACTAAGACACACATTCTGAGCAGTAATGTGATCGGTCCAAACTGTACCCTGATGTGATCTGGTATGAGTTGAGAAGACGGGAGGGAAGAGGAGAGGAGAGAGGAGATGAGGAGAGAGGAGGGGTGAGGAGACGATACCTCTCCATACTTACAGCATCATCTCTGTCCTCTCTCAGAGTCCTCAAACCTATCCTCTTTCTTAACATGAGAAACAATTGTGGGAGTTGTACCACAATTTGCAGCTATGGTGTGAAGAATACTTAAAGGATGCATCCACCCTAAAACACCGTTAAAAACAGCTACTGGCAATGTACCTTGCATTTCTGGGCCCATTTTGTTTTTTGGTGGGGGATTTTTTCCCCCCAATGGGTTATATTTGTGTGTCATGTTAGTAGACACGATCATAAGCTGTGACACACTAAGAGTGATATGAGTTTTGATGTTAAAGATACTACCTGTGTCATTTTTAAACATCATTGTCAAATTAATGTGCTACCTTTGTGCTACCTGTCAGTGGTATTCTTAGTACTAGTGTTTCTCAGAATTAATACGTTTCCTATAAAATTCCCATTTCAAATGTCCAAATCTCATTTACTATATTTGTTTAAAAAAAACCAAAACTAATACAGAAAAATCTAGGCCCTATAGTATCTTTTTTTTTTTTTTCATTTTATTTAGAATCTTGTCATATAACAATGATGATATCAAAAAGACAGACAGAGAACATAAAAAACAAAGAACAAAGAACAATGAACAATGCCAGGGGATCACATAGTAGATAAAATTAAGTAAATAAATAAATGAATTAACTTATACAAATGTTATATAGAGTACATAAGTCAGTAGTTTTGATAGCTTTACTGTTTTTAGAATGTTGTATTGTTAAGATGTATTGTTTGAGGCCGTATAGTATCATTGCTGTTTCCGAACGGTCAAAAAAATACGTTACACCAAAAAATGTGTAGCCTAATGTTTCTATGGTTACGGTATTAGTTCTGCGGCAGTTGGATATATATCGAGAAAAAGAAACGGGCGGAGAAAAACATACACGGATATAGTTTCAGTCGTCGTGGAAGGATAACTTTTCACAAGTTTTAACAAGTTACTACTTACGTAGAATATTTTTATTGTTATTTTATATTTAAAAAACCCCACTGGGATTCAAGAAACAAGGTCTCTTTCTGGTCACTTGGTTTCCCCCCAGGACTCGCAAGGTTGGTAAGTATAACCGTTTATTTTCTCCTCTTTCCAGTCCTCCTACCTGTACTCCTCAACCACCGGGCCCTCCCCTGCAGGGTCCGGGTGATGGTGCTGTGGTCCCGGGGGCAGATTAACGGACAGCAGGTAGAGATAGAAAGTTGCTGCCGCCACAACGGCAGCCAGTCCCGTTAAGGAGCGCATTGCTCCGGCGGTGCGAAGTCCCGGTTCTGAGGCGCTGGCTCGGTTTACCAGCTCCGCTCTCGGTAAAAGCCGGACTGAATTTGTTGAGTTGATAAGTTATGTTTCCCCCAGTAGTGCTCGAGACTCGGTATGTTTTACGGCACGGTTGAATTACACCAAGAAAGGGCAGCGTCGCCCACCGAGCAACAGGCTACGAATGACGGTTGACATGCTGAAATGAGTCAGGCTCGGACAGATAGATCACATGGCAACCGGCGATAAAAGTCACTGACAGCAACTCTGTGTCTGCTGGCGTTACTTAGTGTAACTTAGGCTAAAAACAGACGCTTTTCCTGTGTTTGGTTTCGTTTCCAATACGATTGTTCTCAGACTATCGTATTTCAGATTAGGTTTTCCGCAGTTTGCCTAGGGGTTAAACGTGAGTCATTAAGCCTAAACGTGTGAATTGTGTGCATTTTGAAGATGTAGTTATATGAAGTCGCCACTAGAGGTCAGCGTGGTAAAGGCCACTCTCCTGGCGGACAGTGTAGTGGGTAACGCATTAGTTTTGAGTATTCTGATTACATTTTTGCCCTTTGAGTTGAGAGGGTCATTTGAGTTCATGTAAACGATTTAATAGGACCACTGCCTTACTCATTGACTGATTGACAATATGTGCCTTATTGTGTGAATGTAAACGTACCCTATGACTACAACAGTGTTCTGTACAAAAATCAAAATATTTTAAGGGAAAACTTTTAGAAGAAGCATGGGTGGTTCCTTACTATAATATTAAAACTGCACAGACATCAGCAGATAATAATATACTATCTCTCTGAACTGATGTATTGAATATCACATCAATTAGTTGTTCAATTTCAGAAACTTTATTATCTATTCATATGTCTCAGAAAAATGGCTTTAATAAAACTGCAATATTGGCCAATTTAATGACAGCATAAGATTTAAAATCACATTGGTTTGCTGTGCGCTGTGGTATGGGAGGGAAGTTGATATTTCTCATTTAGGATATAATATTGTTTCAGCAATTGAAACGGGTAGTGATAGGCTGGTTATTAGTAGTAGGAAAATGTGTCTTGTTTGTATCAAACTATGCTATGTAGTGTAGTCTGGTAGACGTAAATACTTGTGATCATAATTTCTAGCGATTTAACTCCACCAAAATCATATTACTTGAGTCTATAACATATTTCAGAATGGGAACAGTATTGATCGTAGTTGCTCCTGGACTGCACACACAGTATGTGGCCAAGAATGTATATCCCTCTGTAATATATACAGTACCAGTCAAAAGTTTGGACACACCTGTTTCTGTTTCTCATGATCTTCTCATGACATTTTGATATAAAGGCTTGATGCTTAAATGCTTGAAATATTCTTAGACAAATAGAGAAGTTGATGCCTGTGTATGAATTTATTTTCAAAACTTACATTTTAATTAAATTGAAATGCACCCCCGACAAGTAGTTTTCATTTAGACTTTAGAGGTGGAGAATGTTGAACCACAATGATTAAATCATCATTTTAAACACTCACATAGTGATTGTGGCCTTTAAAAGTTAATTTGTATTTTTTTTTGGTCACTGCATAATTCCTTTTGTGTTATTTCACAGTTTTGATGACTTTACTATTATTCTAAAATAGTGGAAAATTGTAAAAATAAAGAAAAACCCTTTCTATGAGTAAGTGTGTCCAAACTTTTGACTGGTACTGTATATATATATAATAATATATATATCATACTGATGTCATACTGAGTACATTATTACAGTCATCATCGTCACACAATATCTTGCTTAATTCTCATTGGCTATAACCAAGTCTTACTGGCTTTCAGGTGATGTAGCTGGCCATTTCACTATATAGTCGGTCCACATTTGTCTAGAATGGAGTTTTAAAAACATGTTTATGAGGACCACAGGGTGGCATAGCGATTAGGAAGACCATCCTTCAACCGTGACAGCAAGCATCTGCCCTGCTGAAGTGTCCTTGAAGCAAGACACCGATTCCTAAACCATGGGGAGATCAATAGAGTATCTCTCTCTCTCTCTCTCTCTCTCTCACACACACACACGCACACGCAAAATGGTTTGGCTCCAACTAGTCTGCAGCAGGACCTGCGGGATGTTGTAGCTTAACCTTGGAGTTTCAAGTTTTCACATGAACAAAGGAAAGTTAGGTATGTGAGTTCAGTGTGTGAGGTGGCAAAATGCAGCTGGTTTATATCAACATCAACTTGTCAAATATCAAGTTTATATTTGAAACAGTTTAGCACAAAAGCACAACACTTTCTTGCCATCTCGTCATTCTGTCTTCCTCTGTGTGTGTTTGCTCAAAACCAGCCACCCAGACTCATATTAGAGTTCAGATTTATTCACTTTCCTCATTAGAAGAAAATATTTAATAAAATGTCTAATACAGAACAGAAATAAACATTAACAACTGCAGTTCCTACTATATACACAACGTTATTGTCTCACTGGACAGTGGAGAGACAGCAAGAGAAAGAGGGACAGAGAGACAGATGGGAGAGAGAGAGAGACAGATGCACATATATTAGACAAATCCACATTTCTTCACACCTACCACACCTACAGAATGGAGCTCTCCCAACACTTAAAACGTAGTGATCAACAAATTAGGTAACAACTAGACTGGAGTGAGTTGAATAGTACTTTTAAAGTTTAGCTGGCAAAGACATCCATAAACAGTCTACAACCAATACTGGCCACTATGAGCACCTGTAGTTAACTTTCATTTTGTATAAAAAAAAACCCCCCATACTTCTCACCCTGCAATCATGGCCAAGTAGACCCAGGTAGTATAATCGCATCTCTTTTTCCTGTTTGCATTGAGAGCTGGGAGAATTAAGCCAGTTGTGACACCCACAACATACAGGGAGAAAGGTATGCACAAGTGCATACCTTTCATACTCTACACCTTTAATAATCTCAATATATTAACTAATGTTTTTTCCAGTTTTTGATTTTGTAGATGAATTGGTTGACTTGAAATTGAAGTGTCTTCAACTCTGGTTCTATTCTATGATGCACATGCTCATAGTGTTGCAGCACCCTCTAGTGGGTGATAGTGAAGTGAGTTTGTCTTTACTGTGTGTACATTGTTGACAGGCTTGGAGGATCATTGTTGTGATCAAACCATTTCTGAGGATAATTAGACAGAAAGAGAGACATACATGGTGTATGTATATTACACATAAATTCACATACGATTTATAACAAACCAAAGGAGGATGTTAGTGAGGGTGTATGGGGGTGAGGTTATAAATAGGTGTATTATTTTATGATTATATATATGTTTTATTATTTAGGTCCTGTAATGTCTTATCCCACAGTGTGCAGTGTGGTAATGCTGTATTGTGTAACTGTCTTGTAGTGTGTCAGCACCAATTAACCAAGTCAGATTCCTTGTTCACCCATTCTATTTGGCTAATAAAAGCTTTTTCTGATTATACTCATCTCTAAAATCAATCAACACTAACCGAAATGACACCAAATGACTAATCAGCCTGTCAAGGCTTGCCTCAATTTACTTTCAAGTCAATCAATTCTGTAAGATTTCTTCAATTATTGAAAAAGAAATTGACAGGAGTAGGTTGTAGAAATAGAATGAGTGGTGCATCATGAGCAGATGAATTGCAGTTTCTGTTTACATTTTGAATTGACTAGATTGAAATGATTGACCCCAGGCATTAAAAGTACAATTCTTCAAAGACTCCTCTGAATCCCTCACTGACCACCTCAACTCAGTAAGGGAGAGAGGGCGAGAGGGAAGGGGAGACAGTGGCAGAGATGAGACAGATGGGGGGAGACTGTGAGACACATAGAGACTAAAGAATACTGTAAGTGGTTTAAAAGCAGCAACAGTGACTATACAGATGACAGAAGATCATTACAGTTGCCTAAATTTTGCCATCACAATATAATCAACAATAATCGTGTACATGTTTACATGGACTCGGCTAGCTCATGACTCTGGACTGGCCTACAGTCAAAAGCAGTACTGGGGACAAGGACCTAAAGCCTTTTGTGCTGTTGACTCGTCTATAGCTGCCAAACTGAACCAAATGAAAACACAAAGCAGATCATTGGGACAAAAGGTTGAAACAGTAACATGTTCTTTTTCCCCTTATACAATGTGTCATCACAACTCATTTAACAATAAATCAAGGACAAGATCCTCCAATCAGCATCTAAGCACAGCAGCAAATCAACACTTAACCATGAAACAACAATACATTTGAAAATGGAAAGCTCTGGATTAGTTGCATTGAGATTATCATATTATGGCTACAATGTTCAAGCTAGGTGTGTGGCTATAACAGTCTGAGGGCAATTAGGCACAATATCCTTGAACTACAAAAACAATAAATACATAAACCTCTCAACTATAGACAACTTTGCATTTTAAAAGGACGAAGGAATAAAACGAAACAAAAACAAATACTTGGAAGAATTAAAAAAGTTTCCAGCATTGAGATCAATGTGTCTTTGTATTGATGTGATATGACATGGCATCACATCATATCGCTATACTAGTCTGAATCAGGTTCTTATATAATTATAAACATCAGTTCACTTAAAGAAACTCCCCATATGTCCTATTCAATCCTCTGCTTTCTCTTGATGCCACAGCTCGACTCTGAGGTCATTTTGCAGTGGCCTCCTACTCAGCGTCTTATATGGCGTCCCTCCAAGACTGCACTCAGTTTAATTCATTTGGGTTTCGCAAAATGAAAGCAACACATAGAATAACATGTGAACACTGATTTTACAAAACATTAGATCCACCTTCTCCTGCCATGAAACACACTGACCGGGAGAATCCAAGTAAAAGCTATGATCCCTTATTTATTATTATTAAATCCACTCCAGTCACAAAAGGGCAGATGTTTATGAAGGGGAGGACACGGGTTTAAGCAGGACAATTTGACACATTTGAAATATGGATTGTGCAATAGGAGGTGCAATCGCAATAAATAATAGGGCAGGTGGTGCTGTTATTATTTTGCACACTCAGTAAATGTTTTTCTCATCATTCTCATGTACACACACGCACGGCTTCTTCCTCATTTCCCTGTGATTTCATTCCCTGCATTAGAGCTATGTTCATTTCTTTCTTGTTTCCCTTGTCATTTTGTACATCTTGTTCTCGTGTTCTGTTGTCATTTAGATTCTCTTATCCAATTAAGCGGTGTATTTGCTTGTCATTTTCTTTTTTGTTATTTTATTAGTTTGTTTCCAGGACAGATGTTTTTACAAGCCTCTGGATTTATTTTCCATCTGCACAAATTAGCACGGTGCCTGCAGGTCTTAAAGGTCTTAAAAATTGTGTCTTTTTGGTGCACTGTTCTTCCGTTGAGAAGCTAGTCCAGTCATGCAGACCATGTTCTGATAGGTCTACAGTTGTCTTTCCACATTTTTTCAAATGTGAAATCAGTCTTATATTTCATTCTAAAGGTCTTAAAAAGTCTTAAATTTAACTTGATGATTGAAGATGAAACATCTTCTTGTGGTGGTTATCATTCATCACTTTGCTTATATGTTTTATCACTGTGCAAATAAACTACATTATATATTAAAATGGATAGTTCCTGTCCTCAGTTATGATTGGCTGAGTCTCTTTGCTTTGCAGAAAAGTAATTTAACATTTAATTATTATTGTTTAAAATTAAAATACAGTATGCATTGAACATTTGCATTTTTATTCATTATAATGGTGGTTGCTGTTATTTAACAGCTAAGCTACTCAAGGCCGTGATTTACGGGATTTCACTGTAAAGTACGGCCTCAGATGGATTATTTCTTAAAGGACTACACCGACTTTTGGGAAATTGGCTTGTTCCTTTTCCTTGTTACGATAGGAGCACCACCAAAATCATCTTATGTCTCTGGTAGATTTCTCTTTCTTGTGCACATGCTAACATTTTAGCATACAGTATGTTAAGTGCTCTTAGGCAACTAGCATTATTATTAACGTAAGAGGATAGACCTTTCAGTAATCCAGAGTTGGGTTAAGTCAAGTCTTACGTTTTTTTCTGCCAATGCACTCGTCTGTTAAAGGGTAAGTCGACCAGTGGGCCAATTTCCCAAAAGGTCAGTGTAGTCCGTTAAGTAAACGGGGATCAATGGTGATGTGTTAGCTACAGGTCTTAGTGTCTCCAGGAAAACCCAGGTTGAGCCCTTCCTTACATCAACACAACCAGTCCCCAAACAGTACTCTGCTACTTCTGTGCTTTTAAATGGAAACAGAACGATGGAATCTGGTAACAGGATGGAGAATAGAGGGCTTTCAGATGACGTAACACTCCCCCTGGTGGCCATAGTGGAGGTCCTCAGCTCAGTGGTTTTGTGTTTGTGTTTGTAGGACCAACAGGGCTAGTGCTAAAGACAAAACAGCTAACCTAAATGAAAGTAAACTTAAACAAATCTATCTTACCAGTGTTTTAACTTATTACTGAATTGAACTAAACCCACACCACAACAATCTTTTTCAGGTGTTTCTGTTTTTCTTGCCCAGTTGTGATTATTTACACAGTTAATTCTCAGATGGACCTCCATGATGACACCAGATGTGTTTGCTAGGAGATTTGTGATGAAACTGCAAAGCCTCTATTATTGATTGATTGATTATTATTGATATTGTGAGAGAGAGAGAGATAGATGGACAGACAGACAGACAGACAGGTGTGATATATGTGTAGTGTACATTTCCCCAGTGAACAGTGTGTCAAGGTCTACAGTATTTATGTGTATATGTAACCTCTGTGTTGCATCAACCCAACCTCTTGGTAGGGAGGGCTCCGAGCTACATTATGCTGCTGGGGTCTAGTTATAGTGTTGATAATACAACCAGAGCCCTTGATAGAAAGAGTTGGGACAAGGTGTACAACAGGTGCCATATTGGTGCCCCTGCTCTCGAGATTTTGGCTGCAAATATTGAAAATGCCCTCCATAACATCATCATAGTGAGATGCCTGCCTTTCTAAACATCAGCTGGCATAGAATTATGATTAGGACTGTGGAGCGAACATGGCTGCCACTGAAAACTGTAATGGCTGAACTTTACGTATGGCTCTGGTACGGCTGCTAACATCTCAAAAATGTCTACATACAGCCCGGCTAATGGGTCTGTCTCAGAGAGCTAAGAGTTTACAATTTATAACTGTTATTGATCCAGGGAGGCTTGACTGCACCGCCCTGCTTAACACTCACACAGTTACAGACATTCACACGTGGGAGCTGCCCAGTACAACCACAACCTTCTACTGGTCGCTGGGCAGCTCCACTGGAACAATTAGGCGTTCATGCCTTACTGAAGGGCACCAGGACAACAATTTTTGAGGGAGGAGGGAGTTTCTTATTCACTGTTTCCTGCCCAGATTTTCCCAGTGAGACTGGGATTACAACTGGGAACCATCTCGTGTCTAACCACTAGGCTACTACCACTACACTCTGGGCAGGAGGCTACAGAATAACACACTACATTAAACGTTTACACACAACAGGAAACTGGAAATCACCAATGGTGTGGTGGTAGTTGAGGATGTGGTGTACAACTGAAGAGGTGAGTATACTGTACCCCACCATCCAATACGCAATTAAATTAGGCTGATAGGTGAGAATACTGTCAAGAGAAAGAGGTGGGAATACTGTGTGCTTGTGTATACCCTAAACTACACCACTGGATACTGCATTGATATTGTTTACACACAGCCATATTTGTACAAAGTCAGCTTGCAGTCACCTATGATGAACAGAAGTTGGCGTTCTGTAGCCATAATTCTACCTAAGTTTCAAAGGGCACACGACTCTCGGATCCATCCGGATTCAAGAAAGAGAGAACAACAGTCTGACCCAGCAAAAACAGCTAGACAATGATGTCATCAGACCGTGGAAATTCATTCTTCACGGAAGCATCATTGGGAAAGCGTTATTCCAACATCGAGGAAACATTAGAGGAGGGGAAGTACGACGCCACGTCAAGTGAGCGTTTTGTCCAGAGACAAACTGCTGTAACTACGGTTGAACGCGAGAGTGCTGGCTGCATGTCAGTCCACTGAAGTCTGTAAAACTGGACTCAGCCTTCTACATGGAAAGTCCTTGGAATGTGTGTATCTCCCAGTACAGCGTCCCCGGCTTTCAGCTGATGTCACAGCTCCTAACAACAACCATTTTGTGTCCCACCTCGTCAATGTGTTTATCTCAACTGGGGACACCAAACAGCGCAAGCGAACGAAACGTATGAATTGTTCTACAGGATCTGGTTCGCCCCCGGTTGCCGGGAGTTGCCGTCGCCCCCCCTCTCTGATTGGTGCTTGTAAAGGTCACATGGCATGAGTGGGAGGGGCCGTCCCTGCTCTGACATCACTGACTCGTAAGGGGGCGCGGCCTCCAGCGGGAAGGAAATAGACGCGATTCGCTGCTGCTCCAGATCCTGCAGTCCTATTGGGTAGTGGGACGGGGAGAACAAGGCAGCGCTGGCTGAGGTCTCTCCGCGATAGGGAGACAGGTCCACGCTGGTGTAGATAGGCTCCTCCTCTTGCTCCAACCCTCCCTGACAGGGGTCCAATAGGGAGTAAGGGGGGCGGGTCATCAGTAGGGATGTAGATCTGGGTCGCACCAGGGCCAACACACTCATCATAACTACGGAGATAAAGACAAAAAAGCACACCATCACCATGCTGTAGCTGTGAGCAGAAACAAGACACAGTCCAAACAAGTCATATTGTAAATTGCCTCAATTCATTGGAATACGATACTAAAAATCTTTCTTTCTTGACAGTTTTCTTTTCTGGCTTGGATATAAGCACCATTTTATGCCAAAAGAATAGCAGTTTTAGAACTAATCCTGAAGTGATTAAGTTGCCCCAGTCCTGGTGTGTGTGTGTGCGTGTGCGTGTGCGTGTGCGTGTGCGTGTGCGTGTGCGTGTGCGTGTGCGTGTGCGTGTGCGTGTGCGTGTGTGTGTTAAAGTGTCAATGTGTAAAGTGAACTTTATTTGTCAACAGATATGTGCTGCCTGCTGTCCAGGTTGTGAGGTATCTCCAGACGGAGAGAGATGTTCTTTATTGAAACATTTTACAACTGAGCAAAAAAAACCAACAAGCAACTTAATGCACCTGCACAAGCACCTGCTCCCATTCCCATTCATACACCTGCATCCACATATAGAACACACACACACACAGAATCTACAGTCCCAGAAGCAGCTACGTAGCTTTAACTCAGTTTGCACTGAAAGAACAGCGCCCTCTTCCTGTTAAAGTGGTCATTATTTACTGATGGTAAAACGCTATCCGTATGCACACTTTTAACACATGAGAAGTCAGCAGCCTCCCTCCTTCCTGCCTACAACTGGCAGAGGCCCCCAACTGTTCCCTGATGAACACCTCCAACAGCCGCAGGGAGGTCAGGTTTCCATCCTCCTCCACCAGACGAATAAGAGAACGATGAGCGAGAGAGAGAGAGAGAGAGAGAGAGAGAGAGAAAGAGAGTATAGGGAAACAGAAATCACACCAGAAATAGAATATGAGGAAGGAGGGTGGACTAAGATAGAGAAACAAGGCATGATAAAGAGACTGAAGATGTGTGTGTGTGTGTGTGTGTGTGTGTGTGTGTGTGTGTGTGTGTGTGTGTGTGTGTGTGTGTGTGTGTGTGTGTGTGTGTGGACCACAAGGTAGCTGAGGGCACATAGGAAGCAGTAGATCAGCGTAACTCAATCAGCTCAGTGGTTAACTATATCAGTCTGGCAGCACAATATGTGTGTGTGTGTGTGTGTGTGTGTGTATTGGTAACTTGATGCTTTGTCTATCCTCTATTCCTACTCTACATCTTTCGTTCTTTCTTTCTTTCTTCTCTTGCGCTTCCTCCCTCTCCTTCACTATAGTGTACTGTGTGTGTCCACGTGCCAAGCTATTTTAGAACAGCATTAGAGGCTCTAAGTGTGTGTTGTGTGTGTGTGGTGTGTGTGTGTGTGTGTGTGTGTGTGTGTGTGTGTGTGTCTGAGAGAGGAATAGATAGGGAGAGAGAGGGAGAGCTATTTTAGCCTTGATGTGAGGACGAGGCTCAGTCAGACGAGCCCATCGCCCATCACACACACACACACACACACACACACACACACACACACACACACAGTATTGCTATAAGGGACTGAAATAGTACTTGAAGTGCCACCTGTCTTTGTCCAGTGATCTGAAGGCCTTTTATGAAGCCATCATTATAAATAAGAATTTGTTCTGCTTTGTTAATTACAGATTAAATAAATGATGATCCTTGTCTCTCATTGGCTGAATGGCTGCGTCATCTCTTTAACACTTTAATTGATTGGTTGATTGACTGATTAGCATACAGACTGACATGAGGGGTGGGCAATGTGGACGAATCAGGAGGGAGAGAAGGCGGGACGAGGAGCATGATCCAATCAAGCCTTTTCCTGCTGTTAGCCAATCAAGGTTCAGCGCTTTACCTCATGACTCTGGCTTTGCTGTTTTAAACATTATGGTATCATTATCAAATTAACTGATACTTTGCTGTAGTGACCTCATACTGATGACACCATGTTTGATGATTGGTAGCCTCTCTGTCACATCAGTGGTATTATTAGTGTTTCTCAAAATAAAGATATTTCCTGTAAACCCAGATGTTGCTGCTTGTCCCTCCTCCTCCCTGGTGTTGCTTTGCCTTTGTTTCCTCCTTGGCTTTACTGAACATGATGAAAGGATTTTTCCATTGGCCTTTCTCTCCTTACACCACCTGCCATTGCCAGAAACTCTGAAAGCTTCAGCTCTATTTGCTCGTCCTGTTTTGTACCGTGAAGCAACACAGGATATTTCCCACAAATCCCTCCCTGTGGCGCACAATGTAAAATCGTAATTCAATTACCAGCAGTTAGAGGTGGGGGGTCTTCACTGTGATAAAGGGTACAGTGCTGATGCTAGTAGGTAGAAGAATGAAACTGATGCTGCTTTCTCAACCAGGACTCTCTTGATTTGTTTTGTCCGTTCTCATTGGCTGAATTTAAACTCTATCTCTGCCATTGTTTGTCTTCTAGCAGATATGATTCTGCCTTAATAATAGCAATCTGTTTTTGTCAACACACATTCTTCTTCTTCTGTCTGTCTGTTTTTTTCCCTCTCTCTCACACACACACACGGATACAAAGGGAGTTTTTTTTCATGTTGATTATTTGTATTTTGTTTCTGTGGGAATTCTGACTTCCCACGTTCATGCCAATATGGCATTTGATGTGAAAATTGGACAGAGGGGAAACTGAGCTGGGGGAGGGGGTGGGGTGGATGGGGGGTTTCAGAGGTGTTGCAGCACACATAACACATAAATCCCTGTGTGGTTGGATGTGAGTCTGTTTGGTCTCTCTCTCTCTCAGGAGTCCCTCCACTCTCCTGTGTGTGTGTGCATAGCCTCACACTAGATAATGTGTGTGTGTTGTATGTGGTGCTTTACACCCAAGTGTGTGTGGATGTCCTTTCCCTCCCACCCAGTGTAGCTAACACCAGCTAAGTGTTGCTAGGTGAAAATAATTGGAGTTAAACCTGAATATGTGCAGTAAACTCAAATTATTTTTGAGGATAATACTGTTGTTTTTTTTTCATTTTAAACTTTGTCCAATCATCTAGGTTGCCCTTCTCCTTTCTATTATTTCTGGTGATGTCGTCACACAGTCAGCGTAGTTGGAGATATCAGGCCTCGTTCATGTCTCGACATTTGCCGCCATTCGTTTTTGTACGGAATGAAAAAACAGAAAAACATAAATAACATGAATACGGCATGCATTGCAAAATGATTGGGGAAATGTAAACTAGGCGTAGACAGTAAAGTATTCTCCTATATTAGTTCATTTTAGTTATTACAGGTGTAAAGAGCGTTATTGCCACGATGGAGGAGGAGGTGTAAGGGAGATACACACAGGTCAGGACACAGGGAGGACCTCTGGCTTGTATTCCTTGTGACGTGCTACAGAGCTGGACATCGGACAACTCTGGCTACAGCATACAGCATATGGTCCTGTGTGTGTGTGTGTGTGTGTGTGTGTGTGTGTGTGTGTGTGTGTGTGAAACCCTGGCAGGTCCCTGCTCTGTACCGCTGTGAGCAGTACATACCTGTAGAGTTTATTGTGCAAAGAACAGTATAGATGCTGCATTCACAGGTGTGTGTGTGTATATATGTGTGGCTTTGTGTGTGTGTGTGTGTGTGTGTGTGTGTGTGTGTGTATACCATGAGTCTCATGCCAAAGTTGAACTGGTCTCTCTGCGTCCTAGTGGCTCAGTGGACTAAGGCTGGGGTTAGACGTTTCATTTTCATTTTGAGTTTTGAGGTCTGTTTCTAAATGTTGGATTTCATCAGATCACATCGCTGCATGTCGACATTTGGCCTGAAAATTGTGTTGTGTTTTGTGTAAATGTTTTGTGTAAATCTGTGTCTGTTACTTTGTCCTGCTCTCCCTCCATCTCTTTACATTGCTTTTCTGTACATTGTGGCTGGATTGCGTGCAGAGTACAAGATCACAATCCACATCAGGTTTTGAAGATCTGATAGGCTACTTCAGTGTGACTTCAATCTTGCCAGGATGCATTAAGTGACAGGTCTGGGCACAAGAAAATTTGATTTTGCCCACATCGTTATTATACCTTTCGAAACCAGATATGAAAGTGGCCCGGCTCCTTTTGGGAATTAGAGGTAGTCTGGACACAATTCAGCAACAATACATGTAAAAGAAACGTAAAGAGATGGAGAGAAAAAGTAATACAGCCACAGGAGACGTAACAGCAGACAGCAACGTGATCAAAACCAGATTTTTGTGTTATTTAATGCATCCTGTGTGATCAGATGATGAAAGTCACATTGAGAGAGTAAGACTATGGTTACACCTCAATCACTCTTGAGACGTGATTCTAAAGATCTGGTTTCCTGAGATCAGATCACTATGAATCCACACTTGGCCTGGTAATGGTTTTATGTGGATTTCCTTAGATCTGTGTCTGCATGACTTTCCCCCACTCTCCTTCTGTGTCTTTGTACGCTGCTTGTATCCTTACAGTCACACTGTGAGCCTGACCACGTCTATATCTGGTTTTGAAGATGCGATTGCAATTTGAGCGAAATCAAATTTTTATCAGTGGATGCTTCCTCCGTGATCGGATGCTAAAAGTCACATTGAGACGACAAGTGTAACCACAGTCTGAGATGCGTATCGTGTGATGCCGTGGACCAGAATCATGCTCACGACCTTTGCTGCAAGTCATGCTCTATTTCTCCCATTTCTCTCCTCCGCTCTCCATCTTTTACTTTATTTTTAGTTGTTACAAATCTTTATGAATAACAGGACAACACAACACTATGAGGGTGCCTGAGTGCCTGATAGCTACTTCTTGAACTGGTGTGTATGTGTTTGAGCACCTAGCAGCAACATATGAGGACGTGTTTTATTGCTGTAAATATTGATAAGGAGTCCAGGGTAAGAAATTAACTTTTCATTTAAATCATTTTATTGAACTATGAAATCACAGATTACCAAATACATGCTCAATTTGTATAATATACTAATTATCCTGACTGTCGCTAGCGTAGCGCTGAGAAACCTCCTACACATCGTCCTCACTTCTACAGTTTGCTTATGATAATGTGGATCGATCCCCGTATTATGTAACGCTATTCAGACAGGGACACAAAGTGGGTGTGTGTGGGTGGGTGAGAGTGTGTGTGGGTGTGTGTGTATATGTGTGTGTAGCAACGTGTGCCCAGTTCTCCCTGAGCGGAAGCACAAGCTTTCACAGTCTCCACAGGTGAGCTGCTGATCCCTGAGAGTGTGTTTTCTGTTTGAGTGTGTGTGTGTGTGTGTGTGTGTGTGTGTGTGTGTGTGTGTGTGTTTGTGTGTGTCGGAAGCGTAGCGTTCACAGTCTCGGTAGGTGAGCTGTTGATCTGAGTTCTCCGAGTTT
>JAXDDW010000001.1:2772500-2780000 GCA_034670385.1 Hoplostethus mediterraneus | reverse complement strand
TGACACCTGTAGGACTTGGAGAAAAGGCTTCAGTGCATTCTCTAGCTCACCATAACTCGCCCGGAGGTGCGGGTTTCGGAGCCGGCTGTCTTTTCGCAGGCTGCCGACGATGATGGTGACGCAGGAGAGGAAGAGGACCAGGCCTATAACGATCCCAGCCACCACCAGTGGAGACACCAGGAGAGACGCCTCCCCTCCCGACTCCCTCTCACTCCTGCAGTCTGGGTACTCCCCATGGCTCTGGTTGGAGCTCACTGCAGGGAGACAGAGAGAGGAAAGAGGTCACGGTGTGTGTGTATGTGTGTGTGTGTGTGTGTGTGTGTGTGTGTTGGCGCTAACTGGATGGGGGGCCATTGCCTGCGGCTGGTAGATTCTGTCTGCAACGAGAAACGAGTATGAGCAATAGGGCAGTAGTGGCAAGACAGACAACGATTTGGGACAATTGTTACTGACATTCTGACGGATGCATTTGAAATAATCAATTCATAACTTTACACAGATTGGTTTACGTTTTCATGTCTTCAAGTCTTCATGTCTTCAAGTCTTCATGTCTTCATGTCTTCAAGTCTTCATATCTTCATGTCTTCAAGTCTTCATGTCTTCATGTCTTCATGTCTTCAAGTCTTCATGTCTGTATGTCTTCATGTCTTCAAGTCTTCATGTCTTCAAGTCTTCATGTCTTCATGTCTTCAAGTCTTCATGTCTTCAAGTCTTCATGTCTTCATGTCTTCAAGTCTTCATATCTTCATGTCTTCAAGTCTTCAAGTCTTTATTCCCATATTTCAATATGGGAATAAAGAAGTTACTTTAATTGTAAGATGTGAGTTGACTTCACCTCACATCTGTTATTGTTGTTTTGGGTCTTTCCTTTCTTGACGTGTTGACAAAGTAGTCAGTATACATGTATGGTATATATACACACTGTATATCTGTATGTATATATCATGCTTATGAACATGTTTCCTATATTTATACGTGTCAGTATTTAGTGGTATGCATTCATATGAGAATACTGCGTGTGTGTGTGTGTGTGTGTGTGTGAATATTTGATATGTATGTGTCTGAACAGCTAAGTTTGGTTTCAGCCCTGAACGGCTCACGCATCCCTGAGTGTGTGTGTGTGTGTGTGTGTGTATAAGTGACAGTGACCCAGCCCTTGCTAAGACAGTAGTGCACCAGGGGGTCAGGTTACATAACTGCTGTCTCGCCCTCGACAACGCTCTCCCTCCCTCCCTCCTTCTCTGTCTTTCCAGCTCTCTCTCTCTCTTTCTCTCCCGGAGGACTTATTCCATTTCAGTGTGTGACAGATAATTAGAGCTAGAGTCTACATTTAGTCCAAACACACACACACACACACACACACACACTCTCATCATCATCATTATTAGATTATGGAATGATGCTGGTCTGTTGCTCTCCATTTCTGTTTAATGTCTCGTCTGTCTGCTCTGTCTGTTTGTCCATGTCTTTATTTGTCTTGCTGTCAGTCTCTCTGTCTGTCTGTCCTGCTGCACTCACATGTGACAGACCTGATGTTTTCTAATCAGTCATTTTCTTTTTCAATTCTGGATATGTGGTACTGCTGAGGCGTGTGACGTAAATACGACTGGTATTTGAACCCTGAATTTGTCAGTGTTGCCATGACAACAAGTACATTGTACGTCATTCACCTGAGACAATCGTCATCATTTGTTTTGCCTGGCAGCTTGGCTGAGCCAGCGCTAGCATGGAGGTCAACGAGACACAACAATGGAAAGAAAGCAAAATAGCTTGATTGGTATTTGGGGAGTTCATTCAAAACATGTTGGACCAACATGATTGGAGAAATGATCATTTCACCACTGAGTTCCAGCATTTTCCAAATTATGCTCAAGGGACACACACATTGGCTCAAGGGGGCGCTACAACTACAGGTCAAAACAAGTGTAACAAGGTGAATAGAATTACACCACATCTCCCTCGTCTCCCCCTTCCACACATAACCCCACCACACACACACACTCACATACAGACAGGATGCACCTTCTTTGGGTAGAGGACTGGGTCACCAGGTCACAGTTTGAGGGGACTTTATTTATTTTCTTTTATTTAATCAAATGGGTTACAACGTGATGTTTTCCTTTTTCCTTTTTCCTTCCGTTTTCCTCTGCATTGCTGTATAGGAATATGCAATGGTTTCATATGTCCTACAGCTTTTAGGTTGTGCACTAAAAAATGTTTTATAATGGTTGAATCCATGCCCCGCGAAACTGTTGTCACCCTCCATTGTTCGTTCTCTCTTGTCCGGTGGTCTCAAAGTAAAGGTTTGCATCCTGTGCTCTGATTCTTATTTTTGTAATTCTGATTTGTTTTATTGTAAATAATAGGCCTTACCATCGTTGGTATGTGCCATATAAGGTTACGTTTACATGTTGATGCAATCTCTGGTGAGATTTTGTTGTTATTACTGTTTAATGACAGATCATTTTTCATATGCCATTAGCTAGCTAACTTTGTGGCGAGCATGTTAAGAGAATGCACATTTTGTATTACAGACTAGCTGTGAGAGCGTTGCCTTGGCTAGAGATTCACTGTGTGTTTCACTCTGTGCAGGTATGTGACGGGTCATTGTGTTTATATTTTACTTTTGGAATTGCATTAGTTTTCGTTACAATCATATATGTTTTTATTTCTTTTTAATATATTGTTCGCTCTCTTGTCCGGTGGTCTCAAAGTAAAGATTAGCTGTGAGAGCGTTGCCTTGGCTAGAGATTCACTGTGTGTTTCACTCTGTGCAGTAAAGAAATAAACCAGTCGCCAGAGAACTACACTGAGTCCTGCGAAATTACTCATCACAACGCAGAAATTAACCGGTTACACAAGGTGACATCTTGTCACCTTGAGGCCGTTGTCTGTCGCTGCTCTGCATCGTTCTCATCTCAGTGTCTTGGTTCCTCTTCGTTCCTCTGTTTCCCTTCCTCTCATCCTGCTGTCTACAGTAACTTGGTTTCACACAAAGATTCATGAGAGGAGGAAGTTGTTCTCACCCCCGAGGATTCCCACCAGACCTCTTTCTCTCTCTCTCTCTCTCTCTCTCTCCCCCTCTCTCAGCATGTTTCTCTCTCTGTCTCTATCCAGTGCACTGATACAGAACAGAAGCACTGATAGAGAAGTCTGTTATTATTTTATTTTAATGATTTAAATTCACAATCTAACCCTCTTTGCTCTTCAAAATATATATACAGTGTATATATACATCTATACTATCCTATTTCCCGTGCTACACTGATCTAGTCAACACTAACATGGCAGAGTTAATAGTCTGATTGCTTCTGCAGCTCAATAGAGCATTACATCCCACTGGGGCTCTCTTGGTACTGGGAGGCCGTCAGGATGAATGTGTCCACCAAATGTCACGCTCTCCACCTCAGAGTGATGGGAGACAGGTGATGAGAATTTAGGAGAGAGAGAGAGAGAGAGAGCAAAAAATAGAGACGGAGAGAGAGAAGGACATTGTTATAATTTGGGGAGAGCGAGGGAAAGAGAGCGAGCGAGCAACGGAGAGACCGTAATAAATGGTGATAGTGTTATATTCCAAAACCCTGAGGGGACTGGACCCAGCTGGAGGAAGAGAGAGGGAGAGAAGGAGAGCAGGAGAGAGGGAGAGAAGGAGAGAGAAATGAGTGTTTGTGTGAGTCTGGAGTGTCCAAAATATTAGGAACACCTTCCTGTTCCATGAAATAAACTGATGTGCTGACTCAAGATGAAAGCCACGACCCCTTCCCTAAAGCTAAACCCAGTTAGTGTACCAAGACATGCTTTATCCATGATCCGTGTCCTGAGACAACCAATACATGGATTATAGATAAAGCAGTGCAAGTCAATATTAGGAAGGCAGTGGTAGTATTTTGTACGCTGTAGTGACATGTGATATTTTATTGCTCCCCGTGGGGAAGCCATGTTTTTTCACAGCGCCCACGGGGAGACGGGAGTGCAGAGCCAGCTGCAGAAAAACACCCTGGAGCTGGGAGGGATTCAGACTGGGTTCTGGTTCGAGGGCGGTCCCTCTACTCACTACGCCACCCTGCATGTACAGCAGACAGGATCACCACTACGCTCCAGTATATGTTCATATATTATAAAGTAGCAGCAGTCCACCATAGTAACTGACAGTGACAGCTTGTCCCTAAGGCTTACTGTACTATAGAGCGACAACTCCTACACTATATACTGTAGTGCTTTACAAACAGCATGTTCTTAACCCTGAGGGTGTCACTAGCCCCAAGCTAAGAGCTGACCTGAGGCCAATTTACAGCCTTTTCTCTTTGTGCCTGAGGCGAAAGGTCTTGAATCGATGTTTTGCTGTTTTTGTATTTCTGCTTAATTAAACATATAGACGTGGTCGATGGAGAAGACACACTTTGTACTGCATGCTTGAACTGCTGCTGCACTTTGGCCTCATCCTCAAGAGGAACTGACTGGAAAAATATAAGTTTCTCTTTTTCAGCTGTCAGAGGAGTGGTTCGGTAACCAGTTTTGCATTACAGTGAACTAATTTCCTTCTACTGTAAAACATTCAGTAGTCCTGCAGGACGGATGTATAAAAGGGTATTTATAGCAGTTACAAGGTTACAAAACAATTCAGCGATCTAAAACATCAGCGGTAAAGGCAGATCAATCCAATTTCTCCACCGACTGTAGCCTCAATAGACCAGAATGCAATGCAGCCACAAAATGTGTGTTTTCTCAACTGGGACAAACTCTCTGCTATCACTATTGCTTTTTCTCTCTCTACTGTCACACATAACCCATAGCTGAATGCAACAAGTTCAGGCCCGTTCTCTAGGTGGAAGTAGATGAGGTTCAGTAGAAGTAGAAGAAGAAGCTTACTTTAATTGCAACATCGAGGTGCCTGCACAAACATGCACCAACACACACAGGGGGGAAGTGGCTGCTGAACACAACACACACACAGGGTAGAGTGTCCGAGTTGAATGAGTACTGCTTTTTTTCCCATCCCCGCCGACCTTCCTCCAGGGACAGCCAGGGAGCAGAGGGCAGCCGCCAACACCAGCGCCCGGGGACCAATTCCAGATGTACGTCGATATCTTCATCAGGGACAGGACTGGATGTTGCATGTTTTTAGATGGGGTTCTTTACAGGAGGAGACCCACGTGTGCACGGGGAGAACATGCAAACTCCACACAGAAAGGCCCAGGAGATAACCCACCTGGGCACCCCAGACTCAACAGCGCCCCAGGTGGGAATTGAACCCAGGACCTTCTTGCTGTGAGGCAGCAGTGCAAGCACTGCGCCACCGTGCCACAAACAAAAAATTCAACTAGCAATAATCGCGCCTCGGATAAACCTCATAGGCTACGATACTGCCACTGCGCAAAGCTCAGATGAGGCAGGTTGAGGGAAAGTGGTAAATTACAACACTTCATCACAGAGTAAACGCTGGAATGCTTTGGCTATCAGACGTTGATGATTCAGGATGTATTTTCTAACCCTAACCCTTAAGGCTTCAACATGAGGCTTTGTGCACCCAGACTTGGGAGTCAGAAGTAGTCAGTGCTTTATTTTTGGATGTCAGAAGCTATAAAGGTTAGGAGCTTCTGATATTGGCTGCTACAGCGTCTGCGCATCACTTTGAACATTAGGCCCATACATTATAAAGCAGCATCGGCCGGCCACGCTGATTCAGTCTGACAGCTTGTCATTACGGGTTACAGCCACCATCTCCTCCATATAAAGTATACCATAGCAGGGGGTTACTTTACATCCCAATGCTTCCTGATGGGAAGCTGATACTGGAAGACAACAAACCCAATTCAGGCCAGTGTGCGTGGCAACAATATCAATTATTATATCAATCAAGTATAAGCGCTCCGCGTCCCCCAAGGTCGTATGTTCTGTGCAGGAATGCCAGCATTGTTGTTCGTGTACGAGTACTGGACAAGTGCCTGATGTAGGAAACACTCCTACTCTGCTCGGGTTCATGAAGAACCGTTGCAGCCATAGAGGCATGCCTGGAGGTTCCTTGAAGAAGACCGTTAGGAAGGGTTCATGATCTCTGATGGTGCTTCTGCAAACCACCGACATGGGAAATTTTTAGTAGTGAGGAAGACTGAGGTTCTTATACGTTCCCTTTGAATCTTCAGGAAACTCTTCTGGCCCGGCTTATACACCAAGACACATTACCGGCCTGGTCCAAGGGGTCATGAAGCATTATCTACACGTGGGAACCAAAACAGAACAAAATAATAAAATGTAGATTGATGAAGACAGAACAAACAACAGCAAGTAACAGAATTAGTAACAGAACAAGTAACTCACATAATCTGCAGGTTGGAGAATAACAAAGATAACCGGGCCATGTGGAAATATGAGATCATAGTCAGTTGACAAATGAATCTCTGAGCTTTAAGACATCGTTGTAACGAGGTGACTTGACCACGTGACGAAGCACGTCTTATGTAAGCGTGGCGTTTTGAAAGTCAGTTTGACTCTTTGTGTTTTGCACATTGAAACTTGTTAAAAGTGAACCAGAGTAATCCTAAAACTGTGATCAGCTAATGGACAACACTTATCTCATTTGTCACTGATAATTAAGCCAGTTACCATAACAGTCATTATCAATGCAGTTAGGTTGGATGCTCATTAGGATGCATTAACATCATTGGATAGTCAGACCCACTTAATCCCCACAGCAGATTTTAAGCCAATCAGCCTAAGTGATATTGAATATGTCTCCACCTCTGAAGCAGCCATTCCTCAAACTGTTGACAGAACCAGATCCTTACTTTTGCATTCCTGAAACATTTTATATTTATATATATACATTTTTATATTTTTTAATTTTTTATATTTTATATTTTTTATATTTGTATTTTATATTTATATTTTTTTACATTTATATATATATTTTTTTATTGTTTTAATTTTGTTTATATATATATATATATATATATATGTATTTATTTTAATTTTAAATTGATATATTTTGGAGATGTAACAATTTTCAAATGATAATAGTAGCAGGAAAATGACATTCACATCATCAGATCTAAAAGCACATCACTGACAGTCATGTGTCTGTGGTTAAATACTGCACTCCTATTGGTGTTTCTTTGCTAGTCGCTCCCTGACTTTAAACCCCGTTTCCCACTGCGTAATCCACCAGTGTGGTCTGTTGTGTCTGGCGTGCAGCCAGTATTATACACCCCACATTGCTGCTTTGCTAATCACAAGTAAAGCTGGACACAATAGAATCAATCATAAAATTGCTGATGCTGACTGGCTGGGAGAAGTGGATTTCTCCTGTTTATGCATTTTCTTTAAACCTTCAAGTAGTAAAAGTTGGCGCTGAACATCTGTTGGTGCTCTGGACGTTTCTCAGTACTTGGTGATATTGAGGTGATCTAACTGGCACCACAGGGTTTCGATACCCAGCGTTTTAAGGGCATGATAGAAAAAGACTTGGGAATAGGAACATATTAATGATTGTGTTGTTGGGAA
>JAXDDW010000001.1:2700000-2767500 GCA_034670385.1 Hoplostethus mediterraneus | reverse complement strand
CTGTGTTTCTAGCTGATCTCCTGCCGGGCCCGAGGGGAGGATTACACACTACCCCGGAGTGTTCCTGTAAGTGCCAACGGCTCGGCGGCAGCTGGAATAGTCAGATATAAAAATAGTCTTAACATCGTATCACAGAAATCCATTTCAAACAAACCGATTCCTGCTGCACTGAAGGTTGTGATCTCTCGCTCTGTCCTTCTGCCTCTCTCTCTATGTTACTCGCCCTCTCTCCCTCTCTCTCTCTCTCGGGGAGGATGTAGGGAGGGGTGGGGAGAGGGGATGAAGGAGGAGAAAGGACGGATGAGAGAGGGATGAGGGAAAGGCAGAGGAGATGACGAAGTAGAGGAAGAGAGGGATGAGGCTGTTTAATCGTGTTAAAACAACTCCACCACAACCCCTCTGTGTACCCTGCTCCCCTCTGGACACACACACACACACACACACGTCTACGCACATTTATTGATGCTTGTGCAGTACTGTACATGTATAATATCATGTTGTACAGACACAATATTGATGCTATTATGTCGTCGTTAAAAAGATCATTTTTCTGACTTGTCTGCTTTATTCATAGAGACAGGAGAGAGTGACATCCATCCATCTATCCATCCATCATCCATCCATCTATCCATCCATCCATCCATCCATCCATCCATACATCTATCCATACATCCATCCATCCATCTATGCATCATCCATCCATCTATCCATCATCCATCCATCTATCCATCCATCCATCCATCCATCCATACATCTATCCATACATCCATCCATCCATCTATGCATCATCCATCCATTCATCCATCCATCCATTCATCCATCCATCCATCCATCCACCCATCCATCCCTCCATCTCTCCCTCCCTCCATCCATTCCTCCATCCATCCATCCACCCATCCATCCATCCATCCATCTCTCCCTCCCTCCATCTATCCATCCATCCATTCCTCCATCCATCCATCCATCCATCTCTCCCTCCCTCCCTCCCTCCATCCATCCATCCATCCATTCCTCCATCCATCCATCCATCCATCCATCCATCCATCCCTCCATCCATCCATCCAGCAGCATGGTGACATTGAACGACTGAGCCAGTACATCCATTTCCAAATGACTGAGCTAATGAAGTGAAGAGGAGGATGCAGCCTGGATTGGCTGAATGTGATGAAGTCAAAGGAGCCAGTGTTAGTCAATACTGGGACCAAAGACATTAGCAAAGACATTTACCCTTCACTTCTCCTTTCTCTCTCTCTCTCTCTCTCCCCTCCCTCCCTCCCTCCCCCTCCCCCTCCCCTTCTTATTCTTTCTCTGGTTCCAAGCCATCTCTCTCAATTTCTCTTTCCCATCTTCTCCCTTCCCTCCTTCCCTCAAAGCACCAGCATTTTCCCCAGAGAGCCTTCCTCTCTTCTCGCTCCCTCCCACCCTCCCTCCCTCCAATCCAATCCAATCCCTCCCTCCCTCCCTCCCTCCCTCTACCTCCTCCTTCCTTTGTTTTCATCTCATCCATGCTACCTCTTCTATTCCTCCAGGATCCCCCTCTCCACCCTCCCCAATTCTATTTCTCCCTCTTCCTGTTTCTTTCTCTTCCCTCCTCCTTGTTTTGCACACTCTCTCTCTCTCTCTCTCTCTCTCACACACACACACACACACACACTTGACCACCTGTGGTGTGTATTAATTGTCTATGGGTCCTGATGGGGGGTTAGTGAGATGGAACAGCCGTGGTATTTGCTGACCTGCTGGTCCGTGAAATCTCCCTGCATATGCACACGCCTCATATCCATTTAAATAGATTTAAGTAAATGACCTTCCAGTGTGACCAGATTGGACCGGAGCGGAGACGGAGGGTCGGACGGGCGGCTGGACGAACGCATCGACAGACGGATGGACGGAACGACGGACGGATGGATGAGCTGGACGGGATGGATGGTAAAATGCCGTTAAATGCAGTTTTTCCTCCCATTTCCATAAAGCATGGGAATGTGATGATTGATGGCTTGGCGGCGGGAAGGCGAGGCGTCGCGGCGCTGATAGATGGATAGATGATGTGTGCAGTGAGGGGGAACAGGAGACGATTCCATTTCAGATCTGGCCTCATCTGACGCAGGAGCATGGCGGTGCTCTAATATGTAGATTGTGTTTAGTCTTTATCTTTTGCAATGCCATGATGGCACGCACGCGCACACACACACACACCCACACCCACACACACACACACACACACACCCACAGGCCCTTTCTGTTAACATTATGGTTCTGTTCAGATGCCCACTATCCAGTGACTGCTCACAAATACTGCCATTAATAAACGGGAACATTTTAATTAACGTATGTCACTTTGTATTTTGTATTAAGTATTGAGACATGAAGTACTACAATATTATATCATGAGTGAGTTTTTTTAATTCATATCCAGCTTCTGTGCCTATTTTTTTAAAGATCCCATATTGTAGGAATTCAAATTCTTTATATTTATATCCTTTATATCCTATATGATCAAAGATGTTCAGTGACAGATTTATTGCCTCTCTAAGTCAAATGTCCATTCAGTGAATATGTCTGCTGATTGACTCTCCTTCTCTTCCAAACATGAAGACAGATGTCGATGTGTCTACCGGCGGTTAGGGACTGCATGTCCTTCTCAGATGTACAGCGGCAACAACAACCTCCAGGCACCCACAGCTGCCATGTGGAACATATCAGCCTCTTTCAAGCACCGGGACAGCACCCGAAGGTGGGTCGTGGTGAGACTAAAACAGGTCCTACATTGATTTACCGTGAAACAAAAAAGAAAGAAATAGCCAGTGTGTGTATACATTAATAAAGGCTGTTCCCCGATCAAAGCTGGTTACAAAATATTGCAGAAATGCCAGAAAGGTATAATATTTATAGTCTAAAGTATCATTAAAACAGCAAAAAAAAAAAAAATGCTTTATCTGATTGATACAAATGGTGACGCGCAAGCCTTGAAATTCATTATCAAACGAGACTGTGCTGCTTGGATCGATGTTTGTTCGTCAATATCTGACAGAGAGATTTTCTGGATTCACATTTTGACTTTGGTAGTTTTTGTTTCATTCCATTTTGATGCATTGATGCTTCGTTTTCAAGATTGATGACCAGTACATTTCCTGTGATTGTTTCAGCCAGGTATTCACTCCCATTCCCAGTCCGTCCAGGGATCTGAACCAGTGACCTTCCAGCTGTTTCTCTAACCTCTAAGCTACCGTTGCCATCGCCTGTTCAAGGTTATTTCCAGCTATGATGGTAAACATGGCGTCCACATTTGAGGGTGCCAAAAGTATTAATGTGTTGCTGCCTAAATTCTTAGGGACCTCACAACATGGGAAACCAATGTAAAGCCTTTCTCTGACAGACATCCTTCAACCTTCCCATGTAAAGAAAGACCCTGCTTAAAACATGTTAACACTGAAAATAACAATTTAGTTGTTTAGTGGTGTATTGTTCCCATGTAGACAACATGACGTCACATCGATATATTTCCAACACAGATACAATGGAATTTTGCACCAGAAAATGTTTCAGCGATCTAAAACATCAACAGATTCAAAGAGCAAGGGCTTCTTTCTAGACTGACGTTCAACAATCATACAGGGAGAAATCCATCCGAGAAGAGGAGAGAGACCAAGTTCTCCACTGACAGTAGCCTCAATAGACCAGAATGCAATGCAGCCACAAGACACGTTGCATTTTGACTAAGGGGCGTGACTCGACTGGCCTTCTTGCTCTTACAACGCTATTGCTGTTTCTCTCTCCACCTACACGTTTAACCCGGACAACTTCAGGCCTGTTCTCTGGGGGTTCTCGAAAGGCATTCTGGGAAATGTAGGAAATCACTAACTGAAGTAGAAGTTGAGGGAAAGTAGGTACACAAAGTAACACCGGCTCACATGGTCAGTCTGGATATGTTACATGGAGATGAATAGATATACCTGCTAGCTGCCCATCCCACCTTTTATCAGTCTCTTCACTCTGTTCTTTTATTCATCATTCTCTCTCTTTTCCTACGAGGGAACGAGGGATTTGAGCACTGCTGGCGGAGGTTTGAAAGCCCTAGGGTGCATGGAGGGATTTCAGGTGTGAAGAGAGGGAGAGATGGATGAGAATAATAGATCAGAGAGAGAAAGAGCGAAAATGGGCGAGAGTCAGGGGGGGTGGATGGGTGAGACAACAAGGGTGGGGGAAATAGAACGAAAGAGAGGGAGAAAGGGGGAAATAGAGGGAGAGGGGAAAACGATGTAAAGGAGGTGTCAGAGAGAGGGGAGGAGAGAGAGATGAGAGAGAGGGGAAGGAAGTATGCTAGTCTTTTAGAGGACAGTGACAGGAAAACGCTTTTACAAAATCCATCCATCCAACATCTGTCCATCCACCCCGTCCCTCCATCCTCCCACCCTGTCCCTCCATCCTCCCACCCCGTCCCTCCATCCTCCCACCCTGTCCCTCCATCCTCCCACCTCATCACCTCCATCCTCCCATCCCGTCTCTCCATCCTCCCATCCCGTCCCTCCATCCTCCCACCCTGTCCCTCCATCCTCCCACCCCGTCACCTCCATCCTTGTGAGACAGATCCACTGGTCAGGAGTCGTTGCATAAGACAGCAATTCATCATTTATTGAGATGTGAAGCTTCTATAAATACGATGTTTAAAAGCTCGGTCCGTGATCCGGCTGCCAGCAGAGCAGAGCTGCAGCAGCAAGAACAGCAAAACATCTTTATCTGTTTTTGAATTACTTGACTGGAATGATAGAAAGACATGAATGATGTCTGTAACCACTAACAGACCTGGTTATTGAGTTATCCTATGATGTGTTATGAAAGTTGGAAAAGCTGTTTCTTCATATCTAAATAAAAAAATGTAACGCTCAAATAAATCCCAGATTGGTGCTTTACCGTGTTACAACATAAAAACAACATAAATCAACAGCTGGGTAAACTATGAGCTCAAACCACCAATCTTAACAAATCATCTATATGTCTTCATATGACTTACAACCGTTTGACACTACTTACTATTATTAATACTAAAATAAATGTGGGGTTTTGAAGGCTGATACTGATATTTATATTGAAGCTGCTGGAAAATATTTTGTGGTGATATTCAATGTCTTTAAATTTGACCATTTGACCAAGACTTCAGATGCCCCGCACCAAAATTTCACTTTTGAAAAAAAGCCTCTGAAAAAACCATTTCAACCTTCATGAGACACTAAAACCATTTAGATCTGCCTGATGAAATTATTTTAGGTTTAGCAGCTCTTTAAAGGGTAATTCTGGTATTTTTAAATGGCAGCCGCGAAACGGGCTGCAATGGCTGCAGCGTAATCCTTTGTTTAACCAGAAACCTGTTTAACCTCTTTCTGCAACAACTCACCTCTCATGAGATTTCAGAGCGAGACTTCTGTTTCTGGTTAAACAAAGGTCTATCTCTGCAGCGATCCTTTCCTAATGTTGTCAGACACTTCCAATAACAAACTGAGCCTGTCTGTGGCAAAAACAAAACACTTTTAGTGGACGTACTTTGATCGGAGCAGTTGCCCCTGTGGATTACGTTGCAGCCATTGCAGCCCGTTTCGATCTACTGGACCAATTCCAAAACTTTTTGTACCCATTAGTCATTTAGACCACAAAATATGTACAAATAGAGCCCAGGTTTAAAAATACCAGAATTAATTGGTTTGCCGATATATCGCTCTTACCCTACTCTGAAGTTATGTATTGAAGATATAATACATGGACAAACTCTATTCTGCAAATACAAGTGATTTACCCTCCTCTACATCCCTGTTTATGAATGTAACTGTCCTCCAGGAGATCATTTAACCTTCCTATCATTGTGACTTGATGAATACAGGGACACCATTTCCTGGCAGAAACTAAAGGGTACATTTTTATTCTTTCTATTGGAAAGTGATGGAGACAGAGGTGAAAAGCTCTGGTGGGATTTGATCCCAGACCAGCAGGGGGACGTGGGGAACTTAACCACTCCATTATCTCCGGGTACATCCTTCAGGTGACATTACAACCCCTAAATGAGCGGTGAAATAATTACTCTGGGCTTGACCACTGCCCCCCCCGCTACGCCTCGCTGACGCCGCCTGGCATCCTCCCATGGCCAATTCTTTTTCCCCTAGAAAGTTTAGGTGCTCACCAGAGGAACCTTTTTATCCACCCAGACCCGCAGTCTTTGACATTAGAAGCTGGGAAGCGCTCCAGTATCATTAGGAACAGGAGAAAGAGAGATAAATAAAGAGAGCGAGTGAGAGAGAGAAAGAAAAAGGAAGGAAAAAAACAAAATAACAAGCAAAAAAAGTAAACTTGTTCCTTACCTGAGCAGATCAATTTCATCAGCATGAACCCCTGTCCACAGTGTTTCCTATTGGCACATCTCAACAGGCAGGAAGCCAACTTCAACTGGTCTCTACCACACAGCGCTGCTCTATACGCTACTACAGACAGAGAGAGAGAGAGAGAGAGAGATTAGAAAAGAGCAAGAGGAAATGGGGGTAAAGCCATAAAAACAGCAAAAAACAGAGAGACAGAGAACAGCAGGTAGGTAGAGAATGAAAGAGATAAATAAAGGGGCAGTGTGTTGTTGTTTTAGCGAGAGAGAGAGAGCGTGCAAGAGAGAGATAGAGGGAAAGAGTGAGAGAGAGAGAGAGAGTGGGAGGAAGAGCAGGAGAACAGAGGAGAGACTGATGTGCGAGTCACAACCTCCTAGCCCAGCTGTTTATAAAGCCCCAGGCATTGTGTGTGTGTGTGTGTGTGTGTGTGTGTGTGTGTGTGTGTTTCTGATGCAGTCAAGTGGCCACCCACGCCACCCTGTGTATGTGTGTGTTCATGGCTCTTTCTGGAACATGGCCACAGGGTCCAAATGTTCCAATCAATACCTGAACCATACACATACACACACACACACACACACACACACACATATACTACTACTACTATACTGTGGAGGACAGAATGATGATGAGGAGGAGGAGGAGGAGGAGGAAGAGGAACAAAAGATGATTGCTGTTATCGCCATTTTTTTTTTTTTTTTAAGGTTTTTCAAAAGTGTTACACCTAAAAGAAATAATTTGCAAAATTGACAATTTGTTGTCATAGCAACGACCAAATGTGATCTGAAGTTGAAGTTTCTCTCTGTTAAATATTTAGCTCGTCTTGTCCAAGTGTATGAAAGCTCTCTGGAGCAGCCATGATGATGTAGGCAGGTGAAATGTGCTGTGTGAAAATCTTCTTGGAGATTGAGTCAACTTGGCAGGAATAATGAAAGGCAGAAAAAAAATAAGCATTAATTTAAGAATTAAAGCAGAAACACAAGAAGCAGAAGAAAAATCCTAATGACAACAAGCTGACATGAACTTGAACAATAAAACAGAAGAATGAAACAGGTAGAACGAGGCCTGCCTGTAGTGATGGGCTTTAACACTGCACAGGCAATTTTGCACAAGGACTTCAATACCCAGAAACCCCTATTTACTGTAAATACATGTTGCATCCTTTAAGTGGAGGAAGGAACGCTCAGTTGAAACAAGCAGCAGCTCATTGGCTCACAACAGTAGTAACTGGTTATGCTGCTGGGTGGTATTACTACAGCTGTGAGGACCTTCCTCAACCCCTCATCCTATCCTTAACAATAACAATTGCGTGTGTGTGTGTGTGTGACTCATGTGAACCTGTGATGTATTCTGCTTTGTTATTATGTAACTCTCCTTGCTCACATAGGCAAATATTACAGACAACGCAGCTTGACTGAACACACACACACACACACACATTCACACAACAGACTGGTGTGTGTGTGTGTGTGTGTGTGTGTGTGATCAGAACTCACAGGTTCTTGAGTTTGTGTCAACTCCAACCCAACTCGAACCAGGAAGAAATGTAGCGAACAGTGGAACAGCTAGAAAGAGGGAGCGACCGAGAGAGAGACATAGAGAGAGAGAGAGAGAGAGAGACAGACAGACAGACAGAGGAGAGTGTGAGTGATAAATCCATTCTTATACATTATATCCTCTACCTGCTGGTTCCCGGACCACGCTGCAGCCTAACCACAGTAACATCACTACAGCAGAGGCTTCAGACACATTTCAGGAAAAAGGTTTCTAAAGATCAATAGCAATGTACTACAAAGAGCAATAAAACACTAATACAGAAAACAAAAAATAAACATCTAAGTTTATTCAAATACATCAAATACATCAAATTGATATAAATCTACTACTACTACTACTACTACTAAAATCTATAACTTTTGCACAGTACTGTATTATTAGTAGGAATAGTAAAAGTAGTGAAGGTAATAAACATTTAGAAGATCTGCATGCATTTCCAATTAAAATCAATAATTCCTTAATAATAATAATTATAATTATAATAATAATTATAATAATGTCGATAGAAAATGTTTAGTCAGAGATGAAAAGGCTTTTGGACAGGCAGAATGAAGAACTATAACTATACTATACTATACTATACTATATCATGAGACTGTACGGAGTGTCATATTAATGACAGACAGACAAAATATTGTACATTATATTGTAAAATGAAATCAATATTGTATATGATATTATAAAAATACTGAGAACTGAAAAAGTACAAAAGTTGCCACATGAAGCAATTTCTTCTTCTCGGCTCTCTAAGCTATTACTTAGTGACGGGTTACACCGGCACCCGCAGCAACACAGTCCCATGCTCTACAGAGTTTGTAATACTCCACGTATAAGACAGAAACAGACGATAATGAACGAGACCAAGGGGAAGAGGGAGAGAAAGAGAGAGACCGAAAGACAGGAGAATCGAGAATCACAGAGAGAGAGAGAGAGAGAGGCAGGGTCAGGTAGAGAAACAGAAAGCGAGAGAATCAGGTATAGCCTGTAGCCACAACAGTACTCTGTCATCTCTTCATCTCTCTCTCTCTCTCTCTCTCTCTCTCTCTCTCTCTCTCTCTCTCTCTCTCTCTCTCGTCCCTCGCTCCCTCCTGTCATCCATCTCCTCCCAGCTCTCTCTGACAGTCTATTTGGCCCACACAGTCCTGTCATCCATTCAACCTGTCAGTCCTGGCAACAGCACCAATCTCACACAGACTCATATTTGTAGCGGGGCAGGGTGGCCTGGTGGTTAGAGAGTCCATCCTGTGACTGGAAGGCCGCGGGTTCAATTCCCGTGACAGCCGATCCCACACCTAGAAGGTCATGGGTTTAGTCCTCGTGACACCCAGCTATTCAATACTCCTGAACATGAACAAATCTCTCAGATCTGAAAACTAGGGATACATGTTCTCTTTGTTTTACGTCCTTTTGTCAGAGTTAATTTAACTGTGAGAGTGTTAAAAATCAACACCATGACCAGTTTTTTTGTAAATCCAAACCCACCACAGTTTATTTAACACTTTTAGATAGTTTTGAACAGCCGCCCAAGAGCTGAGAAACAGATCTCCAGTCAACACTTGTTTACTCTTGTTGTCAAAATCAACACTTATTAACACTGGAACATTTACTACATAGTGTGGATTCAGTCAAGATGCCAGATGGCTTTAGTCACCCTAAAAATGATGTCCAGAGAATTTAACACAAAGTTAAATTAACTCTGATGGGTGTGGACTTATTAACACTCAATCACTTTGTGCCAGTCAATGGTAAGAAAACACTTGCACCTACACATGCACCTTTATATATTACCAACCACTATAACTAACATTTGTTTAAGTGAAGTTTGTTGAATTAGCTTGTTAAGCTGCAGCCTTCGTAACGTCCATGTTTGTTTATCATTTCTTTTCTGGGTTTGTTTTCCCGACAAAATGGCTTGTGAATGCAACACCATTTAGCAGCCATCTTGGAAGTCCAGGATGTCGGACCTTCCCACATGAACTCGCAAATTGTCCTCCCAGGCAAAACAGTCACAATACTGGACCCTGATTGGCCGAAAACACCAGCTCCTCTAATTCAAATAAACCTGCTGAGTGAAGGTGTTCCAGTTCAAATGCTGCAAACTGGCCTGATTGGACGGATTTCAGGAATTCTTTAGTGAGGAGCCAATCAGGAACAAATCTAGTTGTGATGCGTTTACTGGAGTTGGTCTGAAACTGTCTGGAAAATGTTTTGAAAATACAATTAATTTAAATTTGACCTCCTCAAACAAAATCAATTTTGAACAAAGTTAGATCAAACATATATTTTAAAGAAAAGAAAGAAAGAAAGAAAAGAAAAATGTAATTCCTATTAAAGAGCCACTTTAAAATGGTAAAGCACTGCATCTTTAATGAATGTTGTGTTGCTTCTCGACAAACAACCACACACACACATACACACACATACACTCACGTGCACGATTTATATTTCCTCTCCTTTATCAGTTTTTTTATCATTTGTACCTGACAATGAACTAACCTTAAACTTAAACACGCTTGGGAATAAAAATAACCTATGAACTTTAACAGAACGAGAGAGAGAGCGCGCGCACACACGATCACTCTCTCAGTCTCAAAATCACTATTATATTCCTAGAGGGACTTCTAGTGCACCTGTACTCAGTAGTGAGTTTATAGTCACCTTAACGTATTTCGTGGTATTTGTTTGATCCTACGGCATCACTGCAGGATTTTGTGTCAAATGTTTTGACCTATATAACAGCTGCGTGGTATTTTAAAGTTTCTATTGTACCCTTCAAAAATGTATAATAGGATTAGATCCAGAGAGAGAGCGAGAGAGAGAGGGAGAGGGATCGAGAGAGATTTGCTACTTACTCACAAAAAGGTAGAGAAATGTCCCCATCCGACGGCAGGAGTCCCTTATGCCCTTTCACATCACCAACAACAGCGACGGCAGCAACCCCGTTTGATCACGGGGACCCTGTTTGACCGTCCGTATGTATCCCGACCTCTCTCTCTCTCTTTCTCTCTCTCTCTCTTTCTCTCGCTCTCTCTCGGGACTTGGCCCACCTCCTCAGAATAGCGCTCCGTTAAACTCTCGGTGATACCCGAGATACCCGGCGAAATCCCCGCATGAAGATCAACAGAGAGACGCGCTCTGAACGTCCAGCGTCCTCTGGTCTCGTCTCACAGCCAGAGCATCACCATCATCACCACCATCATCATCATCATCATCATCATCATCCAGTCCGCAGAGCTTTTTCTGTTCCTCCTCTACGATTCCTCCCTCAACAGTATCACCAGCTCTTGTTCTTCTCCTCTGTTTCTCTCCCTCGTCATCCTCTTCTCATCCCTCCGTCGGATTGCGTCTCTCCTCTGCTTTCTAGCCTTTTCTCCGTGCCGTTATTCGCCCGTGGCTCAGTGCTGGTTCTGCAGCCCGCTAAGTGTGTCATGGTTGGGAAGAGAAGCGCATCATTCAGGACAGGCATATGCCGATGGTAACCCAGCCAGCCAGCCAAGACATCCCTTAAACAGAACTGCAGTAATCCTCTGAGATAAGTCTCTATAGGAATAGTATATACATTAGAAATAACACAGCAACACTATAAGTCTCTATAGGAATAGTATATACATTAGAAATAACACAGCAACACTATAAGTCCCTATAGGAATATTAGAAATAACACAGCAACACTATAAGTCCCTATAGGAATATTATATACTATAGAAATATCACAGCAACACTATAAGTCCCTATAGAAATATTATATACTATAGAAATAACACAGCAACACTATAAGTCCCTATAGGAATATTATATACTATAGAAATATCACAGCAACACTATAAGTCCCTATAGGAATATTAGAAATAACACAGCAACACTATAAGTCCCTATAGAAATATTATATACTATAGAAATAACACAGCAACACTATAAGTCCCTATAGGAATATTATATACTATAGAAATAACACAGCAACACTATAAGTCCCTATAGGAATATTATATACTATAGAAATATCACAGCAACACTATAAGTCCCTATAGGAATATTAGAAATAACACAGCAACACTATAAGTCCCTATAGGAATATTATATACTATAGAAATATCACAGCAACACTATAAGTCCCTATAGGAATATTAGAAATAACACAGCAACACTATACGTCCCTATAGAAATATTATATACTATAGAAATAACACAGCAACACTGTAAGTCCCTATAGGAATATGACAGGACTACTATAGGATATTGTAGTTATATCATAGGAGATGAAGAGCACCATAAATGATAAGGTCACTATAAAATAAGACTGAGATTGAGACTGTAATTGTGATAAAGGGCTATAGAAATAAACTTGACTTGACTATGGGAATATGATAGGAATATTACAGAGATACCATAGCAGTTGAAAAAGCATCATAAAGCATGAAAAGGTTGCAGTAAACTCACTACCGAGTACCACAAACACAGTATAAATAAGTATAATAGGAATATTAGTTTTCATCAGGGAACCGGCCAACCGGCCAGCTGGACAGCCGGCCAGGCAACACACCAAAATGCACAAGCAAGCAAGTAGAGACGGCATCCATCTATTTTTAGTGTTGGAGATACACATTTCAGCCTCTATGGTTACTCTCTAGTTTTTGCATTGGAATTCATAAACCCGTTATTATTGTCTTTTGTATTTTAATGTATAATTGTCAGGTGTGAAAAAAGCAAAGCTTAGCTTTTAATCAAAAATGGTGCAAGACATCCATATAATATAGTGCTCATAGTACGTTGCAGCAGAATGCAAAAACATATAACGCTGAATTCAGTATAATTTGTTTTCATTTGTTTTGTTCCATGTACAGATGCAGCCATTAGTCAGGTCCCACTTCTTACTGTGTGCTTGCTGAATTAATGTTATATTTCTGTGTCCTGTTTAGAAAAATCAAGTTTTGACCATTGGAAGTTAGAAGGAATGGCCTGGGAACAAGTTAGACAAGAGAGACATAATACATAATACAACATAATAATTTACTGTATAACGTTCAAGAAAAGGTGTAATTCTAATGCAGGTTAGGTGCAACAGAAATGCATGAACAGAACTGTATGAGCCAATTCTGCTGTTATGTATCTATAGTGTCACCACTAGGGGGCAATAGGCATGGGGTGTGGTCAGGTGTTATAAGGTAACAGGAAGCAGGAAATAGTTTAACCCTGGGTGACGGGAGCACATGATCTTTATAGTACAAGTAAATGATTAAAACATAATCCAAGCATTGCAAAACAACACAACAGACCATCACCTGAAGATCCAGTCAACAATCAACATCCAACATTAGGTAAGATACCAATACGTCAGGAATATTCCATAAACACCCAAGTCCTGACGAACTGCTCCTAGTCACCACGGGGACATTGGCTGACGATGAATCATGAAACTGGTTCATTTGGTAAAGACAGCTTTTGCTTTTAATAATTTCATGGCATTTAGATGTAAATCCCTGTTATAAATCAACGTGACTGATTGTGAACACAGTGCAGAGAAGCAGGCGAGCAGGGCCGGAGGGTCTGTCTGCTACGGTGGAGCAGGTTTACGACACGTGGGATAAACGACGACTTCACTGTGTTTGGTGTGACTGGCGGTTTCCTGAACCTGCCACCTGGAGGGAGGGAGCTCCCAGGGCAGGTCAAGTCCTTCTGTAGGGAGAGATCTCTGATGCTTTAGATAAGTTGTTTTGGTATCTGATCATGTTTTATCAAAATACCATCATTATATATTGTGGGAACATTCATTTTGTTACAAAGAAATCTACTGGACACCATCAAAACTTTGAGTTTTTGCAAGAACAATAAAAATGAGCTTATACAGAAATGACCGTGATCATTTTCCTTTAGTGATCATGAGATAATCACAAAAGAAGATAATTTCCTAATAATTTAGGTTTGAAATAACAATAAGTTTATGTTTGTCTGTAAAATCATCATGTCAACTGGCTAAGTCACTGAAACAGGAAATGGTTTATCCCAAAATCGTTTGATCTGCACCACAAGATGTCACTTCCTGTATTTCCTTTCCTTTCTCAATACTTTTACCAAAAGTATTGTGTGGGTCAAGACTAGATGAATTAGAGGTCAACAGTGTTATGACAAGCACTGACAAAAATCGTATTGAATGTCATTCAGTCATTATGTATATAAATGTTATCTGAAACGTGTGATGTGATACCTGGTACTAGGCCTCAGTAAAGGCCCAAAATATGAAAAATATTGTTGTTATGGACTATATTAATGCATACAATTACAAGTATTCAGTGTTGCCTGCAGAATGTTATTCTTGTCGGGGTGGAAAACCCTCTGAAAGCATTTAGACCGAGTTTTAGTGTCCCATGAGTTTCCCCCGTCCCATCTGGAGGGCCGAGGATGCTGGGATGCTGTTTGGCTGCCTGGCTGGCAGATAGATAGATAGATAGATAGATAGATAGATAGATAGATAGATAGATAGATAGATAGATAGAATGAGAGTCAGTAACAATTCATTCATATTTTTAAACCATAAAATCCATGGTTGGTTAGGTGGAGTGCTAGGTGTTTATATTCTTCACTAAATTATCTAAATACTGTCCATGAATGAGAACGGTGCAGGCTGTAATTCATGCTTCCAACCACAGTGTGGCGACAAAACACTGCTGATAGATTTGTTTAGCCAGTTGTATTTTTTCTTCTTCTGGGTTATGCTATTTCCTTTCTCTGCTCTGCCTTTATTCTACCTTGTTTTTGGCTTTCATTTTTATTTTTCCGCCCTGTGCTTTTGTCTGATTTTATTACCTCTGTTTTACTTTCTTGTCTCAACTGTCTCAATAGCTGCTGGGTCTTTCACGTGCACTGAACTATCCAGGATCACAGCAATAACATTGTGTAGCTTAATGGATAGAGGACACCACCGACACTGCTGGGATTAAAGTGTCACTGGGGCCGCCCATGCTAAAAATATATGCATTCATAAAGTGTTGATTTTTCAGCGACAGTTATTTGGAGTTGACAAGTGTTGATTGGAGAGTTGTTTGTCCACTCATAGAGCTGATGTGGCTCTGGGGCTCTATCTAAAAGTGTTAAATTAACTCTGATGCTGTGCACGTATATACACGCTGGTGTGGTGTTGATTTTTACACTTTCAGAGTAAAACTGATGTCCACCAAATGGCAGATTCTCATGGACTAGATGGCCTTAGTTGAGATTGCTGCACAAAGCAAGATGGGCCAACAGAGGAGAAGAGAGGAAGAGGAAAGGGGATATCCTCCTCTTCACAGTGTTATAAAGTATTTACCATTCAGAGACAGGAAGTTGGTATCACAGCTACAGCGGTAGCCGTTGGAGAAGCCCCCCTCAGTGCATTCATCTTGCATTAATCAAGTACAGCAGATAATCAATTCTTCAGTGTTGTAGAGTGAAACTACAGCGCCTCTCCGCTGAGTTACCGGACCATTCCTTGTAAGGTGACGTTTCCAAAACGTTTCCTGCAGCAGTAGTTGAGCAGACACGCAGCCAGACGTGGGACCTCAACACAGCGGCTCCATCTGTAACAACTCTTGCTCTTATAGTGGTTGTTTTGAACTCAGGTTTGTTTGTCAGTATGTCAGCAGGATGTTTGATGCGTTCCCTCGCCGCGGTTCTGCTTTTGTGATGGTTGACTGCAGTGCTTTTTAAACTCCGGGCCCGGGACCGAGAATGAGGACCAGCCCTGTTTCCAGTGGGTCTCCGTAAGGGAGGAGTGCTGGTATGTTGGGTCCCAGTGTGAGAGACGAAACATTTTCATTTGGGTCCCAAACTGAGCAGGATTATGAACCTTGGTTTACTGCAGGAAGATTTTCACCGTGAAATGATCCAACATCAATGTTGAATGTAATTTAACATCAAACTAACATTGAAACAATCTAAAATAAACCTGCTTTATGTACAGAGAGACACTATGGCGACTTGCTAGTAAAACACCAAGTCAACTCTTTCAGCTCCTTTCAGTGTGACACTCAGTGGAGCTGCAGTTGTTTTCAGAAACTCAAGAAAGGGAAATAAAACCTCTTTCAATTGGTCATTAAATGAAATATCATTTTTTATCAACAATGCAATTGTGAAATATGTGTAATGCATAAAAACAAACACAAAAATTGAGAAAAAGGGACTGATGATGTTCACTGAGAAGTTTATATTGAGCAAATTAAATATTTTGGTGACTTGCTGAGTCTCAGACTGAAAGGAGCTGAGAATAATAGTTGACTTGGTGTTTTAGACCCCTGCTGTACGTAATGCTTCATTTTATATTGTTTCAAAGTTAATCTGAAGTTAAATCAATGACTGAATAACACCAAAAAATATATGTTTGATCGAAATAACATGATGATATTGATGTTGGATCTCCATTACTTCAGGGTACAAAACTGATACTAAATCAGTTCAATGTTGGTCTGGGATTGGTACAGAGTTTTATACAAGGTAGGTGACCCTACCATGAGGCCAATTTTACAATGGTTGAAAATCAATCTTTGAACCCTGGAAGTGACCCACACAGGGAATTGAACCCCCAACCCCGGCAGTGTTACAGCCACGCTGAGCTCCACAGGGCGATCTTGTTGTTGGGGTTGACGAAGCCGTTGCCTCAAATACATCAAATCTATTTGTGAAGCACTTTCATCTAAACAAGAGAAAACACACACAAGAGAGATTGTGAGATATGTGTGTTGTACAGTATTTAGTCTGAAGATGTTCGGGGGACAAAACAGTGAAGTATTTGTACACAGACAGTTTTGCAGCAACAATAGAGGCAGAGTTTTTATTTATCAGAGTTTATGTTTAGGTGTTGGCAGGGCGACAAGTTGGCCAGATTTAGCAACACCAGTGGCTCTTCTCTGACAATGGCAAGACAATTTTCAGCTGCTGTCATCAGATGAACGACTTTTACCTTTTCAGAAACCTGTGACCTCGTTTGTAAAATGTATATACTTCTAATCAGTTTTCACATTAATTTAGCAACGTGTTCATATGTGTGTGTATATAAAGGTGTTGATGCTCCTCACTCGGTAGTAGTTATGTGTTACTGCCCTCCAGGGTTTTTCAGTAGAACTGCATCTATTCACGGCTATAGGTTACAGGTTTCACCCACCATCATCTATAAGGTACTTTTTGTTTACACTCAGAAAAATAAATGATGTACCTGAATAAACGGTGATAGGGACAGTGAGTGTACCTGCATCCTGGTACCTCCCTTATATAAACATGTCAGTGGAGTAGCAGCATCAGTCTGACTGGGCTGAAATGTGGCTCTGGTTGAAGGACCTTTTTGAAATTCTCTCTTCTTTCACTGGGCGTATCTCATCCCGATAGCTCTCGCATAGCAGCTGATTGATTGCTGCATTTCAGCCACACACCAGATGGCAATGTGGTTATTCAATTAAAGGAAACATCCACCCTAAAACACTTTATCACTGTTAAAAAAGACAGCTATTAGTGATGTACCTTGTATTTCAGGGCCCCAATCTGTTGTTCCTTGGTGTATTTCTTCTTATTCCTGGTCATGCTAACAACATGACGTCACATCGATGTTTCCAGAGCAGCTGCATGGAGGTTGACAGCTATCTAAATCTAAAACATCAACGGTGAATGTCAGGTTTTGGTGTTTTCATATCACGTTTGTAGCTAGAATGATGAATGAAATGGTCAGTATGGAGAGGAACAGGAGGTGGAGGTCAAGTGAAAGCTGTGAAGCAGTGAAACCAAAGATCTTTTAGTTGCCCAACCTTAATCAGAGTAGTTTTATTTGATTTTGGTGAACGCACAGTGATAGCTCATGTGACTGGCCATATGAATCACAGCACTTCATCACAAAACAACTCCTGGAAAGCATTGGGCATCATGAATTGATCTTACAGTGTCAGAGTGTTTGCAGGTGGATTCTTAATTGAAATGATCAGATGTGAAAAGAAGAAAGGAGGTAAACTAGGTCGAACAAATACACCAAATACACCAAATACACCAAATACACTTGTGTTGTTGCAACATGGAGTGCAAAGCGAGCTGCACAAACCCCATTCCCACTCTGACGCTCAGGTAGCAGCGACTCGGCTACACATCCGTCTGCACTGTTATCATAAAGATGGAGCCATAACTGTGCGTGACAAGATGCTCTAAACGGATTATACGCTGTACCCTTGTAAACAGCTCTCTATATCAACTCCTTTTGCTTGTAAACACTCATCCCACTTCAACATCCAGACGACTTTGATCACGTTTCAAAGGATGATCCGTCTGCGGTCTCCGTGTAATCGTGTTCAGGGCTGAAGCGGGCCTTTCCTTTTAATACTTAACTTTCATAGTTTAATCGACCCAAAAGCAATACTTGGATATTTACTTTACTTTGGTGCCGGTGGTCCGACCCCGTCCACAACCAGGCCGCGGGCCAGCTGAGGGTACAGGGGGAGGAGCAGCAGGAGGAGGGGGGAGGAGAGAGGGAGGCAGATGGGGCTGTAAAGAGCCAAAGGAATACGAAATAGTAATTGCAAAAATGATAGAAAGTGTTGCTCTCTCTCTCTCTCTCTCTCTCTCTCTCCTCTCAGACATCCGCTGCATCCCTCTCACATCTCCCAGCGATCCTCCTCGCCTGAATAACTGATGCCAGGATTAACTTAGGTGGAGCTCATGAGACTCAGCAAAAGCTTTTTAAGGCTGTTTGTTATTAGGCAGCATGAGAGAGCGAATCATTACAGGGCAAATAAGGCATCGCATAGGGCTGGATGGAGCGGGATGCTGAAGGTGAACTCATTTAGATCTGCTCTGGAGTCAGGTGTCGTGACGTGACTTAGGACTTAGGACCAGTGTGTCATATAGAGAGTGGGTGTTCAGCCATCTTTCCCTGAGCCAAACACTAAAGCCCTACCTACTCACTGTAATCCGCCCTGGATCAGAACAACAGCTGACCTGCCGGTAATGTAAAATGTTTATGTATTAAAGCAGAACAACGGATTCTTTTTGGGACAAAAAACACTAAAGTCAAAACTTCTTTGAAACTGTTTAGAAATTAAAATAGTCTAAAAATCATAGTCAAATTATAGTTTTGTTATTATTGTTATTATCATGAGTAGTAATGGCAGTAGCATGAGTACTAGCAGTAGTATTAACAGTAGTAATAGTAAATAAATCTGTCTGTCTTTCTATTTTTCAAAAAGTTTACAAAGTTTAAAATAAAATAATAAAAGGAACAAATCAAACCTCAGTTTTAAGTATTATGTCAAACAACCAGATGTAATTAAAGGAGAACCTGCTGACTCAGTGAACACCCAGAGATCATTAAGACGCCTCAGCAGAAACCAGAAACCATTTAATAATACAACAGAGCCTGAAGAAGTCCAAGACAAGTTAGCAGTCAAATAGTATAGGTGTGTGTGTGTGTGTGTGTGTGTGTGTGTGTGTGTGTGTGTGTGTGTGTGTGTGTGTGTGTGTGTGTGTGTGTGTGTGTGTGTGTGTGTGTGTGTGTGTGTGTGTGTGTGTGTGTGTGTGTGTGTGTGTGTGTGTGTGTGTGTGTGTCGGAAGTCCCAGCTGGGCGTCAACCCAAGAGGGATTGAGAGAACTGACGTCACTCTGGCATTTCCCTCCTATGGACTCGCTCTCTCTCTCTTTCTATCCCTCTCCATCTGTTCCTCTCTCTCTCCTCTTCCTTATCCCTGTGATCTTATAAACACAGGCATGTCTCATATGGAAGTCATCCCGTATGGAGGTCTAACCCTTTATGGACTACACCCCACTTCAATCAACTGGCCCCTGAAATAATAAAATTACACGGTCCTGTAGTGACTCTACGCTTCGATTGAGGAAAAAAAAAACACCCCGAAGTTCGTCTCTGACTCAGGCCTGATCGTATTAAAAGATCAAGATGTGGAATCGGAGCTTTCCTCTCAGCACCCCTACAGTAAATACAGCGTTTGACAAAGCACGACTTTACACAGGCACAAAGGATTTGATCCCTGACGCCTTATGACACAAATGGGATCTTTACCACCTGGAATCCAGCGTGAAAACACTGACTTCACTTTTGGGGAACTCTCGCCTGAAATTTCATACCCCGAGTGAATCACGTATAGCTCCACTACCATGAGGCCCACAGGCATGATCTTGGCCTCTACAGAGAGATAACAATCGCGGCGCTATCGTCGTGCGTAATGAAAAGTCGTGTATGATCCTCTTCCATTGGAGGTCCCTGTTTCCACGGCGGAGTCTGAGCAGACTGGTAGGACCTAGAGGGATGAGCGGCATCTCGACCAATAGATTCATAACAACCTGCAACTTACTGAAGAGACGATAGATGGTACCAAACACTATTTTATATACATGAATGTAATGACAATGAAGGAGTAAGTAATCAATATTAGTTGCCTTTGATGAAAATATAAGTGTCCGGTTCACTGTAAAACGTGAAGTGTGTCTGTTGACTGGCACCAGGGCTAAAGGTTGTAGAGCTCAGGGTATGGTGTCTCTAATAAAAGAGGAGATTGTCTTGTTTCATGTCCGCATCGTAGCAGCGGCATTCAAGTGTTGCTGCACCTTGAATAGTTTGGAGTAAATGCACTTGTTTTGCGGTTTTGTTAAGACCCGAAATGCGAAAAACAAATTTGTCAACTCAAAGTTTTTTCAACATTTTTCAACTTAATTGACCGAATGCAGGAACATTGATTTTTTTTTTTTAATGGATGTCTTGCAGTCATACAAATAGTCTTATGAACAGAAGATATTGTGATAATGTTTATTTATATGGCTGAGTGTTTTTCAAATCCCCATAGAAGAAGAAGTATCACTTAAAAACAACCGTCACAACAACAACAACAGAACTTATTTGAGTGTTTATGTTTATTCTACACATACAAAACTTTCAGGTAATAAAAAGCAGTTGCTATACACCATAAAAACAATATAGAAAACATTGTGTCCACCATCAAAAATTACTTCCAGTATTTTTTTTTTTTAACAAACAATAAAGGCACGTGTTGCTCCCTTGCAGACCTCTACTCTATCTACAACTCTCTTTATTGGTTCAGGGTGCTTCAATGTTGATACCCATTGGTGTGTATGTACAGGGAAGATCACAAACACACACAAGTACACAAACACATATGCACACATGCATTCACTCATCTTGCACACAAACACACACACACGCACACCAGTCAAATGTCTCAAAAGTTCAAAAGTGTATTTCACTTGTAAAAAAAAAAGACCCTATTTTTAGTCTTTACAATAGATGAAGAATTGTGTCAAGTTGAACATCTTCTAAATACAGTAACTCAGGCAAATAATAAACAAGGTGAGGCCAGAAATCACTATTAGGCACGTTTTCGTCTATATACAGTGTTTGACACCGATACGTACACCCTCTCAGTAACATGGATCCATGTAGGATGAATTGGCCACACAGAATACACAGTTGACATTAAATCACTTAAGGCCTGTTTGTCACACCCTAAGGGTCGGACACCAGAGAGGATTGTGGGCCTACATGTGCCTGGATGTTAAGGTTAGAGATTCATTTAAAAGGTTTTGTTCCAAAGTGATCCAAAAAAAACAACAACATGCTCACATAAAATAACTGATAAACAACAATTAAAATCAAGTATGGCACTTTTTTTTTTAAGTAACTCAAGTCTTTGGCTGACAAATTGACGGCCCCGTTACTAGACTGGGTCCTCTGTGTGTTAGAGATATTGGATAATGAATACCAGGGAATGTTTTTTTTTCTCTTCCCCTTTCCCAAAATGGACTGACAGTGTCTGGGAGTAGAACTCCTCCTCCTCCTGTGAGTGGCAGCTCAGAAAGTTGAATAACCCGGGGCTTGTTTTGCATTTTGTTGCATCATGCCTCAATATGCATCGAGAAACAGCACAGAAACCAGTCCAACCAGTCATGCTGTAATGCACTGAGATATCCATGTGTTTGTTTACTGCAAGTATTTCTACCGCAGGAGACGGGCAATATTTCCTTCAGCCAAAAGGACTGGGTGATATTTGTTTCATCTGTTGTCAGGACACTATGGCTCTGACCGATGCACACCGTTACTATTATTTGCTTGTAATATTGGTGATATTCTACTGTTGCACACATGGTAAGTCACTGGGAATGATAAATGTCAGTTAAATGCTAAAAAATGTTGACTGTAAATGACAAGTTTACAGTCAAATGGCACAAAACCAACATGTTGAACACAGCGGGGCTGTAAGGAACATCTGAAGAGTTTCATTTGAAAATGATATACCCAACATTTTAAAAAAGTGACAATCTTAGAAAATCATTACCAGTATCCTATTAAAACAAATTATGGCACCTTTTTTTTTTTTTTAAACAATCACATGTAACTTAAGTCCTTGGTTGACCAAATAGTTTTACAGACTGGATTCTCCATGATTTGGGGATGTCAAATGATGACTTTTTCCAAAATGGATTTATATTCCATACAGTGTTTTGGAATATTACTGCAAAACACTGCTGGTTACCCATCTACTTCTCAAAATGATCCCACGCCCTCAATATGTCGTATTGCTGTCAGGAAACTGAATGACGTCACACCTGTGTCTTTTAAAATAGAAAGAGTAATTTGACTTTTTGACAATGAATGTAAGAGACCTTTAAACGTCATCCTCCCAGGAAAACTTTCTCAGTGCACTTGCCTGGTGAATAAAGTTAAAGGTGTAAAACACCACAACTTATAATACAATGTTAATAATAAAGAAACAAATACAACACACATGTAAAGTAACACTGTTACCACAACAAGCCTGAAATAGCTTGGCTTGAAATGACATGAAAGATTGAAACAAATAAACTTGGCATCCAGTCAACCAGGAAAGGTTGTGAAAGGTTAGAGAAAGGTGACAACTAAGTCAACAACTAGTAAGACAGGGTTTCTATCATGATACTTCTGATACTTTGTCTTAACAGCCTAAATTACAAATTGTGGCTGCAATTCCCCAATTGAGACGCGAAATTTGTTCTGTTTGCCAAAATAAAAGTGGGTTTATTCCAACATGTTTTGCCTTACACCTTCATCCTGATGGACAGAAGTGTGCAACAAACTATTTTGTCATTACCACCAAAGTTCTTTTCTTCTCTTTTTTTTTGACGGGGAAATCCTCGCCCATAGGAAGTAAAAAAATGAGGCGTTTACAGTTTACTGACATCACATGACACGACTTCTGGGCAACGAAGTTCTTCAAACTTCAAAAGAATTCAAAGTTATCCTTCGCTGCCACTTGGGGGCGCCACAGTGAGAAGTTACCTCGTGCAGCTTTAAAATCATGTACGTGATCCGTACTGATTTTGTCCCAATCACTGCTGCTCTTCAACATCGCCTCCTAACGTTGCTAGTGTATCACAACCTCAACACGAGTGTCTCAGTATTGCACCACTAACAGATCTTCGGTCTTGCTCAGCTGGTAAAGTCATCACTGCTCTACATTGTTCTCTCCATCTTTCTCCCCCTCTCTCCCTCTTTATCTCTCTCCCTCTCTCTGTTTTTCTCTCCAAGGTTTTTTTCCCAGGCCAGGCTAACAGGAAGTGAGCACAATGTGTTGCCTCACCGGAGAGATAACACATACAGGAAGGGGCGGGCTTAACTCCCAGATGGACAGGAAGTTGGCTCCACTGTTTGGTTTAGCTGATTAGAGGAAGGGAGGAGGAAGAGAGAGAGAGAGGGAGAAAGAATGAGAGAGTGGCATAGAGATACAGGGAGACAAAGAGAAACAGCAGAGAGAGAGGGAGAGAGAAAAGAGGGAGGCAGGGAGGGAGAAAGAGAGGGGGAGTGGGTTGCTCCAAGTATATATGAACCCAACAGGAAAGAATTGCGATGGCTTCCACCTATTGTCTCGTTCCAAACAGGCCAGCGTTTCAGGGAACAAAGTCAACAGAATAAACAGGAGAATAAACAATATTCTCTGAAACTGGAATGAAATGAAATTACGATTCCTTTTTTCTGTCTGTGTGTTCAGGCACTCTGACGACAACAGACCAAAACAACTGACAGATGCACAAGAAACAACAAGCGTCTTTTGACTTTAACGTCTTTGGGCTCCTATGCATCATCCTTCATATGCTTTTTTTTCATCAATGTGTTAAACTAGTAAACTAACCACCATCAGAAATCGTCCCAGTTCAGAATAATGATGTTTCCAGATGATGGGAGTCAGACTGTGATGTAGATATTCCACTACACTTGGACCAGAGAGAGTTTCTGACCTACAGTAGCTGAAAGGATGAGAGGTTAAAGTTATTCTCGCCACCTCAGAGCCATCCAACTAGCTGCTTTTTGCCATTCAGTGTTTCCTGAGTTGTCTGAATGACTTTTGTTCCAGTGGGCCTCTGAGAGTTGGGCTTTCATCTCAACAATAACTGTGACGATGAGTCCTGTCAAATAAAATCTGGGAACACACTCTGATTCGGTCGAAGCACCAATGGTGTCATTTCCTCTCTGCCTGCCTGTCTGTCTGTCTGCCTGCCTGTCTGTCTGCCTAGCTCTCTCTGTTTGTCTGTCTGCTGCTCTGAAGGATGACTGGGGGGGGGGAATGGACAGTATGACTCACTTACAAAATGAGTCTTCATTCATATCAGATGGTCGCTTTGAGACACAAAGAGGAAAAAGGAGGGGAAGTGTTGCTTTAAAGGGAAAATCCACCTGGAAACACTTTTCAAAAACAACTATTGGTGATGTAGCTTGTATTTCAAGGCCCATTGGGTTGTTTAGTGGCTATTCTCAACTGGAAAATATCTTGCTGTGCCCTCTCTCTACCTACACCTATAACCCACAACTGACAGCAACAAGTTCAGGCCCGTTCTCTGGGGGTTGTTGAAAGTCATTCTGGGAAATGTAGGAAATCAGTGACTGAATTATACCAGGCAGGTTGAGGGAAAGTAGGTACATTAAAGTAAATTACAGCACTTCATCACAAAATAACTACTGGAATGCGTCGAACATCAAAGATTGGTGATATGTAAGAGTGTAAGAGAATCCGAGGGTAGAATTTTCCTTTAAGATACTTTGAGTATTTCAGATAAAGAGCAAAGTATTTCATTTCAGCCACATCTAAATACAACTGGCAACTGGCTGTGAACAAACAGTTCAAAACCTCTTTTAGTTAAACGTCTGTGGCTGATGAAAGTTTTTCCCTTCAAACAATAACTCCCCCAAAACCCACCATATTTACACATCAAAACAGCAACTTAAGATCAAAATAAAATCACTATTTTTTGGTCCTTTTGTAAAGTATCAAAAGATATATCGAAATTAGAAGAAATTATAGGTTGTCAATACCCCAGATAAATGTGAGATAGAAAATGAATAAAACAGAGTAGAACATAAACCAAAGCAATAACTCGCTTTTAACTTGCACCATTTTGCATCCCCAGATGGACTGAAATAAACTGATTTAAACTTACACACACAGTAAAATCCCAATATTAGCAGTTTGTAAATGCATTGTAAATAGTTTGTAAATGTTACATCTCATGTACAAGAACCCAAATGAGCTCATATCCAGTTGATCAGAAACCCAAATAAGGTATCTGGAATATACTAAGCCATGTGTATGTTTTCATGCTGTTTTTAGTGTTGTTTTCTCCACAGTTAATGTTCAGAGCATTTAAGTTAATATATTAAGGGATATTAGTAATTGTGCTCTGAGACACAGAGAAAGAGATTATCCTGAACAAGACTTTGATATCAACTATTAACTGGAACACACTGTGCTTGTGGACAAAAGGGGGATGTAAAATGGCAGCTTCAGATGGGAGTTGAAACATGGAGTAAATTCAACAAGACATTATGAATCATAACTCAGTAACATCATTGGCCAATAGTAATGAATAGCCCGTTCATTATCCAAAATGCGGCCTGAGTGGATGGTATTTGGAGTGTCATCTGATTGGACAGAGTACATCTCATTGTGATGTCACAGTTCAGGTCAAACAAAGATGACCGCATCCAGCGGTGAGTATTGTCTAAAGGATCTTTACAGCTAGAAAAAAGGGTTATGATGTCAAATCGAATGCATTGCGATGGAACAATTACATTTTTGTTGTCTGGATGTTCTGCTGTTGCTCATAATCCCTCCTCTTGCACATCTGTGATGCAATTAGTCCTCATTTTGCTGCTACGGCACCACATCCCCTTGTTACTTCACATATCCTCCCAACATTGCTTTGGAGGAGGCAAAGGGCAAGATTTCATCAAAAGAAACTGAGATATCCAACAAAAACCCTCCATTTAACTTGGTGGGGCTTCCTCTTGTTTAGACTGGGAGTGAGCCGACCGGGGAGGTTAGACGAACTAGGGAACTCGCTGAACTACAATGCATTACAAAAGTATTTTTCAGAAGCTTGAAGTCTTTGGAGACCTGCTAGATCTAAGCTCCGCCTCCACAAACAAAAGACAATAAAAACCGGTGTCGCTTTAATGTGTTTATAATGCTGTGTGTGTGTGTGTGTGTGTGTGTGTGTGTGTGTGTTTGCTGCATGCTTTTTGGCAATGTATGAGTGTATTTTTAGTGTTTTTGACCACTGATGTACAGGTATGTGTGTGTGTTTTGGCATCATGTATGCTTATCTGCAGACGCTCTCGGTCAGTATGGACAGAAGCGGTCTGATCCATCCACGCCATACAGCTCGGCCAGGGTCCTGAACCTCGGCCCCCAGTCGTTCAAGAAGTCATAATCCAAGTTCGAACCGGTGGAAGAACTTCCCAGAGAACTGAGACTTCCGGCTAAAGACTCGGGCCCCTCGTAGCCGTAGATATGGAGGGTATCGTACGGGATCCCGTCTCGGTCGTGGTCCGCCTCGTCTTTCTTCACCTCGATCATCACGGCCATGTCGGGGGGGGGCGGAGGATGGAGGGGGGGTTTCTGGACAATGGCGTAGAGAGAGGGATGCGGGGGGTGGTCGGGGTGGCGCATCATGGAGCCGTCGTGGCGAGCCGAGGTGAGGATGGAGACGTCGTAGCTAGGAGAGAGAGAGAGAGAGATATTCATTTACTGAGAGCTGGTTGACTCGTCAGATAGTATCACGGTCAAAAAAGAGAGAGAGTCAGATAGAGAGCTATTTCTTTTCATCCACATACCCGTTGGTGTCCATCTCTCCTCCCCCCTTCCTCGTCGTAGGTGACCAGCTGCTCGTGGATCTCCCCGCTGTTCTTCATACTGACCAGAGACTCCTTCTGGTAGCGCTTCCTCATCCCGATCAGGATCACTATGACTAGAGAGGAGAGGAGAGAGGGGGGGTCGTTTCTAAAGTGTATTGATTCAGTGCAGCTCTTCGTCAGCACAGTTGGGCTTCACGTTCAAAGCCCAGAACAAACCACAGTCCTCTACTTCTGTCCAGTAAGCCCACGCACCACATCCAAGCCAATGAGCTACTCAACTGCAGCGACTCGGGATTAAAGAACAAAAATCAACCCTAAAATACTTAAAACACTGATGCCGATGTAGCGTGCATTTCTGGACCCATGTGGTTGTTTGTTCTGGTGTTTTTTTCTTTCAACCTGATGTCAAGATGTTTCCATCACAGCTACAATGGAGTTTGATAGCAGAAAATCTTTCAGCTACCTAAAACTTCAGCGGTGAACGTCAAGTTTTGGTGTCAGCCCCTCAGAATCAAAGAGCGAGGGCTTCTTTCTAGTCCGACGTTCAACAATCATACCAGAGAAATCCATCATGGAAGAAGACGAGACAACACTTTCTCCACTGACAGCAGCCGAGATAGACCAGAATGCAACACATACAAGACATGTTACATTTCCAGTTAGATCTTTCTCGAATGAAAAACTCTCGCTCCTCCTGTCCTGATCGCTGTCATTACTGCTCACCCGTTCTCTGGAGGTTGTCGAAAAAGCATTTTGGGAAATGTAGGAAATCACTAACTGAAGAGGAAGTAGACGAGGCAAGATGAGAGAAAGTGGGTAAATTAAAAGATTTCATCACAAAATAACTGCTGGAATGCGTTGAACATCACAACCTGATCTACTATAACAGTGTCTGAGTATCCAGGGGTGGATCTTTCCTTCAAGAGCATGCCTCAGGGGCGTCTTCAGGGCTTTTGTGGGGGAAGTCAGAGCACTCATTCATTTTCACACCCAGATTTTAACTGTTAGTCCGGGGATTCAAACCAATGACTTTCAGGTCACAAGTCAATTTCTCTACCCTTTCCCACTGCCCTGTAATGTTTTCTTTGACTCTTTATTAATACTCTTATGACTGAGATGATTAACTATTTATTTGAAGATCCTTGGTGAACCAAAAGAACATGTGTACTTCTATTCTGTCTACTGAATTGTTCACCTGTCATGTTGTTAGCTATGGGAACTTTAAGTGAAACTTTAATGATCCCTGTGGGGAAATTGGGCAGCAACAAATAGCAAAAAAAAAAATTGAACATAAACAGAAATACAGAATAGCAAAAGGGGTTACATAAACATAGACAGCCAACAATTTCTACACCAGAAAAGGTGGAATGTATGAATGAGAATTATGGGGGAAAGTATGGATTACAGCATTAATGGAAAATGAGGCAAAGAGAAAATAAGTGCAGTGGTATGAAACTATACCAAAAATATATGAAATAGGTGGAATCTATTATCTATAGAGCAAATATACACGATGTGCAAAATAAATGTACTCAGTTTTGTATGTCTTGACTCAACAGAGTTGAAGTTAGGAGGAAAAAGGGGACAGGAGAAAAAAAACAGAAAAAAGTGGGTGAAGGAAACAAGTAGAACAGGAACGAGGGAATGAGACTGGAAAAGGCAACAAGAATGAGATGTGAAAATGAGGAGGGAATGGGTTGAGGTGTCTGAGATGTTCGCCCCGAGCCTGAACGCCTCATATGAACCAACTCTGTAGAGACAGAGAGAAAGAAGGGAACACAAAACGGGGGAAAAAAAATTCAATAGAAGAAAGAAAAGAGAAGGGGAAACAAGTGCGAGAAAACAAGGGGGAAGAAGAAAGAAAGAAAAGGGAAGGAAGGTTTGACCTGGCAGATGGCAAAGAAAGAAATAAGACTTAAGAGATGGAGGAAGGAAGGAGGGAAATAATGAAATGAGGAGACAAACATGGACGGGAAACAGAGGAAAGGGAGGAAGAGAGAAAAGAATGAAAGGCAAAAAGGCACTAAAGAAATGAAATCCTGAAAAATCACATAACTGAAACAGAGAAAGGGAGAAAACGGAAAAAATAGAATTCAATTCAATAGGACTCAACGAAACAGTCACATGAGACATTTTGACACTACAAGAGGAGTGAGATGTGGAACTTTAGACTCATATGAACATAAAGTGAGAGGAAGGGACAGAGGACAGCAAACCTGCTTCAAACAATAATGTTCGTCTTCTGTCTCAACTTGCTGCCGTTGAAACATAAGTAGGACAAAACAAACTAAATAAAGCATTCCTTCTCTCACTTGCACTCTCTATTTGAGCCCTCTGTTGTAGACACAGAGGGGAGGGAATGAAGAGAAGAAAGGTACGAAAGGAAAAGGAGGACATGACGAACAAGAGTGAGGGGATTGAGAGTGAGAGGAAGAGGAAGGGCAAAGAAAGATGAAGAGAAGGAGGAAAAAAGGAAAGGTTTAGTCAGTTTCTGAGACATTAGATCAGGCCCCAAGCCCTGGTCTCGATATGAACCTCTCTCTCTCTCGGCGGACGGGCAGCATTAGCCATGCCTTTTAGTTGGGGGCGAGCGAGACTCATTTAAGTTTGCATGGGAAACCAACAGATTAATCTTTTACAACACATGCTCTGCGGTTTAATAAGCTCTGAAGATAGCTGACTTAGAGGGGGCAAAGAAAAACGTCCTTTCTTTGTGGGGGGAAGAAGAAAAAAAACCTGACTGTCTTCTTCTTCACGTGTCAAACCGACTTCTGTGAGAAAATGCGTCTGTGAATGGGGAGCGCGGTAAATTGCTTTGGGCTCTGGCAGATAATGACAAGTGCGTTAAATAGTTAATCTGGTCTGTGTTGGGGGGTGTTTGATAAAGAGAGAGAGAGAGAGAGACCCAGAGGGAACGAGAAAAAGGGAGAGAGATGAAGAAAAAAACGAGGGGAAGAGAGAGAGAGAGAAATGACAGAAGGAGCGATAGAGAGAGAGTGTATTAATAGTTAATAAGTTGAGTGTTTGGTGGTTTTTGATAAGCAGACGGCACCTAAAGAGCTGATAAACTCTCCTCATTACAACGTCTATTCTTCTGCTGCTTTTCCCACAATTCTTCCTCTTCTTCACCTTCTTCCTGTCTCTCTCTCTTTCTATCTGCCTGTCTCGCTCCATCTCGCTTCTCTGTCTCACTCTCTCTTTACTTTTGTTCAAAGTGTCTGTCGATCTGTTCCACTCTGTATTTTCTAAGTTTTTCATCCCTGTCAGTCCGCCTCCATCCCTCTCTTTCTTGCTCTCTTCTCCTTTCTCATCCTCTGATCCCTCGTCGTCTTTGACCAACTATCTCCGCCGCGCCGCTCATCCAGTATGACAAGTGGGTTTTTTTCCACCAGAAAAAAAAAAAAAAAAAAAGCAGCGGGGCGAAGGTATCAAAGAGAATATTGAGCTCACAACCGCAGGCATTATTTACACATCCGCCACTGCATTATTCATAAAACCAACAATACCGGGAGAAAAAGTTCCCCGCAAAAATACAAACCTTGTTTTCAGAGAGCAAAGGCGAGAGAGCGTGTTTGCACGTCTGCGTCACTCAGGGCTAGCGTTTTGCGTCCATCATTGACGACAACCTTTCATTCTTCTCAAAGCATAAAAAACTAGGAACCTAGTTCCTAGTTAAGCCCGCTTAACTAAGCACATCACATCTTTTAGATCCTCTCCCCCTCTTCTTGTCTCTTGCAACTATTTGTTACCAGGCTGCTGTCGGTGATGGACAATTGAAGAGGTGATAATAATAATTTCTCCGTTTTGTCGATTAATAACACAAAAGTGATTCAACAAGGCTCATGATTTGTGGAAGGAGCACGATGTCTGAAAATGCACACGTGCACAAAAACAACACATGCTGCATGCACAAAAAATGACGTGGAGGACACACGATTAGAAACATTGAAATAGCAAAATACAGTGTATATATATTGTGTGTGGTTGAATCCACTCTGTATAGTCAGTATACACAGAGATATGGCTTTGGGGGTCTAACACACACAGGATCCTGCGTCTCAGTGTTGTGAGCGACCAGCTGAACTCACCCAGTATGGTCAGGATACAGAGCAGTATGGCGATCAGGGCATGAACACTGACGCCCATCCTCAGAGCCGCTGCTTTGCACTGGGTATGGACCCGCTTGGCGTCGCACCGGCACACCTACAGCAGGTTGAACATCAGTTAATAAGTCAATCAATCAACCAATCAATCAATCAATCAATCAATCAATCACCTGCTGTCTGTCTCCAAACTATATAGTGCATTTCATATACAAGGAAAAATTGATAAGCTTCACATAAAGATTAAAAAAGGCAAACAGAAGAGAAGAGTAAAAACAATATTAATTGCAAGATTGCAAATGAAAAAAAAGATTCAGATCATTTATATAATATTGTTTCTTTCCATTTTATGCAAATATTCCACTTTTTTACAACAGAATTTCTACAATATCTTCTTGACTAAATACTGTCGAGCAAACTAATCAGCAATAAGCACACCAATACACACTAATACACACACACACACACACACACACACACACACAGACCTTGATGGGCAGAGGAGTGATGCTGCTCTTGGGGGGTCGTCCTCCATCGTTGATGCCCACCTCCAGGACGTAATCCCTGGGGTCGTCCAGGCTGAACGCCCCCTGTTTCACCTTGATGTCCGCCGAGTTGTCTGGAACAGAGTGAACAAAATATTACAACCACCTTCTTTATCCCGTCTCCACCCCTTCATCTCCCCCCTTAAGATTCAAGTGGATTTAATGGCTGGATTCAGCTGCTCTAAAGAGCAACCTAATGTTTTATACATAGAATAGAATAGAATAGAATAGAATAGAATAGGGAGGGCAAAAACGCAGTTTTAAGTGAAGTGATTTGAAAGATGATCCAGATCTGGAGCTCCTCTGGCAGGTCAATCCAAAGTCTAGGAGCCCTAATGGTGGCCCATTGATAGAATAGAATAGAATAATGACTCCTCTATGGACCTGAGCCCCGCTTTGCCTCGCTGAACAATGGTGTCATTAGTCAAATCTCCAGCAAGCAGAAGTTTCCTGAGACGATGGGAAGAGCTTTTCTACACAATATCCCTCCGCCGGAGGAATTTCACGACGATACAATGGCAGGAAAAACCCTCGTATGTAGAAAAACATACCTAGACACACACCTCAGCTGAAACCCTCAGACAGACAAGTATACGTCTGCTTCAAGAATCAAGAATAAAATAAATCAAACTGTGACAAAGGAGGTTCGCTGGTGGAATAGGAAGCAACTAGGGCTAGACAGATATATCGTTTTAGCAAAATATCAGGATGTTAGCCTTTCAATACAAATCAGCCAGTCAGTATTAGCCACTGCTGATACCATGGAGGATATGACTTTACTCAACAGCTTCAGGGATGCTAGTCTCTAAAACCTGCCTCACCTGCCTTAAGGAGCTGCTAACCAACCAGGATGTTGCTAACCAACCAAACTTCAGGGGGGAAACATTGAATCCTTGCAATTTTTTGAAGTTCTTAGTTCTGAAAATGGTGCCCAGATATTGACTATTGAGGCATGATATTGATTATTAGCAGCTTCAAGCCAAAAGCCAAAGACGACATCTAACATGTGAAGGTGTGTGAGAGGACTTTGGTTCAGATGAGGCCCAGCAAGCTGAATAAGAGATGGGAGAGCTTCTTTATTGTCTTGTTCTACCTCTCTCTCTCTTCTCTCCATTACTCTCTTCTCTCTCTCTTTGTCTTCCTCACTCTTCCTCCCCCCTCTGTTTATCTGGTGTTAATGCAGTGAGGTTTCTGAGCTCCATGTAGCTGCCTGGTCTAAACACGGAAACATGTCACTTCACTGTGCAGCTACACTGAGTGTCTGCGTGTGTCTGTCAGTGTGTGTGTGTGTGTGTGTGTGAAAGCGTGCCAAGTCAACAAACTACTCTCCCAGCATGCAACACTGCCATCACCAGCACCACTCTCACCAGATTTTGTTTGTGTGTGTGTGTGTGTGTGTGTGTGTGTGTGTTTCCAGAGGGGGAATGAAACCCTGGTTGCTTTTTGGCGAGATTTAAAGAGCTTGTAGGTGATAAATATTTTATAAACTTTCCTGCCACTTTGCGGTTGTTGTTGTTGTGTGTGTGTGTCAGCGTGTGTGTGTGTGTGTGTGTGTGTCAGCGTGTGTGTGTGTGTGTGTGTGTGTGTAAGCAGCGTGTGATGGCGAGGGTGTGTACAGTGTTAAGTGTGAAGGGCTGTCAGATGCTTTTGAGGGTCAGAGTCCGGAGCCACGGGGGAGAACAGACTGACAACCAGCTAGCCACCCACTCCCTCTACCTCCTCCTCTCCCCCCCTTTCCTCCCCCTTCTCCTCTTCTCTCCATTGCTCCTTCTCCTTTCATCACTCCTGCATCACTCATTTCCTCTCCTCTCCTCTCACTCCTTTCCTCTCACCTCGTCTCCTCCTCTACACGCTGCCTCTCTTTAATATCTCCTCTGCCAACATCTCCTGCTCTCCCCTTTAATCCTCGTCTCTCCCTCTGGCCTCCTTTTATCTTTTCTATCACCTCTGTCTCATCTGTCTTCCCTTTGTCCCCCCTCCCCTCCTCTTTTTCCCCCTGCTCTCCCTCCCTCCCATCCCTCTCTCCTCTTTCTCCATCCTTTCAACACGTCTACCCCCTCCAGGCATGAACAGAGCAGAGCTCGGGGAGACGAGTTCATGTATTTTCTCTCAGTTTAGCTTTCTTCAAATATGTTTCTGTTTTCTCATGTGGATTGTTTCAAGTTAAACTTAAACAGTCAGTAACACGATACTTGAATCTTTCATCCGTCGAGTACCCGCGGTTTTATCTGCCGAGTGCTTTCACATTGTGTCTTTAATCGCCCGTAACACTTTTCCTGAGGCGTTCATCCCTTATAAAGGCATTTATAATGATCATATATTTGTTTTACTTGCGCCATTCAGCATCCCAAATTAAACATGATAATTGATACACTGTAGATGTATTCCTGAGTTAACGTGTAACTAAATATCCTCCTCTGGACCGACCCAAAGCCATCAGGGTACTGACTGATCCTGTGGTAAACCTCATGAGTTTCCCATGTGGGAGCAAATGAGTCCGATTGTTGTCTTGGTGGTTATGGACACTTCCTCCATGCAGTGTTTTAATACATGATTTAGATTTTTTTTTAAACATTGCATTGTGGGTGAAATATTCCTTTGATGTTCTTGGTTGTGATGAGTTTGGAATATAGAGTAATCTCTCCGTCTGCACGTCCGCCAAGCCCCTTCTCACTGTTTGCTCTTTCTTATTATTTTCAATGGAGAAGAAGATAATACATTCCAGACGGTGCTTACAGTCCCAGACAGTCGGTCTGAATCCCCAGACTGGCTGGGAAGACCAAAGCATGTTTTCAGAAGTTGAAAATATTTAAACTTTTAGCAAAAGAGCGCTACGCTTCGAATGGGCTTTCAGTTGTTGCATAGCAACAAGTGCCCGAGACCAGCGCTTCCCGAAGCGGCGTTTAGAGCTGCAGGATGGAGAAGAGAGAGACAAGAGACTCACTCCTGTTGTCTATCAGCGAGAAGTTGGCGTTCTGCTTGGTCAGGTAGAAACTGAAGAAAGGAAGCTGGTCGTCTTTATCTGTGGCTCTCACCGTCCCGATCACCTGAGGAGGCAGACAAGATCAGATACCTCTGGACACCGGCTACCACTACATCATACACAGTAACCACCCAGCCAACAGGTCCATGTAGGCCCCACATGGGTTAGTGATGGGCTGGTACTTACAACTCAAATGGGGCCCATATTAATTCATCCATGGGCTCCATATAGGCCCTGTGTGTGTCTGCCCATGTGGGTTGCTAATGGGGCCAAGGTGGGCTAGAAGTGGGACCCATGTGAGCAATCAATTAAACAGGGCCCATGTGGGACCCACACATAAACCGGAGCTGGGCTTAAAGGGGTAGACCATTTTAAGACCAGTTGGTTACGCCAAATGGGTCCCACACACAACCCATCAAAAAGCCCACTCAAAGCCCATGCCCAGATGAAACCCATATAACCCAGGTTAAACTCTTGTGGGCCCCACATGGACATGTTGGCTGGGCAAGAGCCACGTTTGGGTCTGATCTTGAACATTAGTCATGATGCCAAATCGTGGCTCTAATCAGCCCAACCATCATGTACACAGCAGATTCTACAGTCTTCAAATCAAACCATCAAAAGTGTTAAATCGTGGACATATATCATCGCTTATATAGATCATCACATTTTTAACACTGATTTTGCTGTGCAGGTCTCCCACATCCCGACACACAGATTGCAAGTGGCATCTTTTAAAAATATGAAAAACAGTAATTTCTGAAAATAACTACCAATGTAATGGTGTTAGTCTTGGTATTGTAGATATGATGTCTTACCGTTCCAACCATGTCGTTCTCACACACAAAGATCTCGTCAGCTGCCAGTTCTGGCTCGTTGTCGTTGATGTCTTGAACTAAAATGTTGACTTTGACAAACGACTGCAAGCCTGAAGAGGAGGAGACACAATAACATGTTTAACTGTCTGTCTACACCAGGTTATGGTTATATCAGCGTTATGACTTAAATCAAAGCTCCACTCCCTCCAACCACCATCAAAGTGCCCTTAAGGAGAATGTGAACTGACTGAATGTGAAGCAGCAGAACCTCCCCCAGGATAAATAAAGGTTAAATATAATGAATGAAAGGTCATCTGACTGAAGACTTGAGATAAGCAAGTCATAACCTGGCCTTTACCCTGTAAGCCTTACTATAATTAGGGTTTGACTAATATTGGTTTTTGAAGGACGATACCAATACTGATATTTTTGGTATTGGAGCTGCTGATAGTCAATATTTTGCACTAATATTCAATATCTTTAAATGTGACCGGGTAGAAAAGCCTCTGGAACAGGAGTTACACCATGGGACACTACAACTCTCCAGTGAAACCCATTGTAATGACATTATTTTAGGTAGGTTTGACCACATAATGCCGGTTCTCAGGTCCCTTTTATTGTATTTTATTGTATTTCATTGTACTTTATTTTGTTTTATATGTTCTTCTCTTTAAATCTCATGTAAAGCACTTTCAGGGTAACCCACCGCACCAATTCAGTTGTAGGTCAAAAACACTTTACTGCCTTAATGAAGAATTCATTTTTTTTTAAATGAACAATTAAAAGAGAAAATAAAATGTGCAAAAAAAACAAATTCCATTAGGTCAGGAGGACAGAGTATACAGTATATGGAGGTATTTCCTGTGGGGGTGTGTGTGTGTGTGTGTGTGTGTGTGTGTGTGTGTGTGTGTGTGTGTGTGCGTGTGCGTGTGCGTGTGCGTGTGCGTGTGCGTGTGCGTGTGCGTGTGCGTGTGCGTGTGTGAGTGTGGGGCGTACCAGTTGGCTCCTCCTGTGCCTTGACTTGGAACATGTGTGTCGCCTCTAGCTCCCTGTCCAGCTTCCTCAGCGTGGACAGCTGCCCTGTGATTGGGTTGATACCGATAGGACAGTCCTTGTCTTCTATGGAATACCTGGAGAGAGAGAGAGAGAGATCATTATAGATACTCTATGTGGGGTCAGTACCACTAAGACAGTCCTACCGGCTGCATGCCTCCTACCGTATGCTCTTGTTGGCCGTGTCAGGATCTCGGGCGGAGACCACTCCGATGTTGGTCACCATGGTTTCCTCCATCACGTTGAAGCTGTAGATGGGCTTGGAGAAGACCGGGGCCTCGTCCACATCTATCACCTTGATGTTCACCTGTCATTCATTTAAAACAAGCGAAGAAGAATTTGTGATAGGAGCAGATTTTCTCAAGAGCCCATCAGCTGTGTTGCGTTGCCCAAACTACACCCCAGTCAACTTTTCTGAAAAGCTTTGACTGGTGTGATGAGGCTTTCAGACCACCACTGTCCTGTCTGACATTTACCTGGGCCTTGTTGACGGCACTGTCCTTGTTATCAGCAGGAGACTGCAGATTGTTCTCTCGCACGTGGACGGTGAAACTGTAGCTGCTCCTCTTCTCGTAGTCCAGGGCCTATAAGGCAATTCAATCAAAACAGGTCAAAAAGCAGTATGTCACAAGATCACAACGGTGAACGTGCAGATCCCCGTATGAGTTTGGCGATCGCCAAATGGATGGAGGATTCCCTTCCCATCGACAACCAACCGAACCAAGCAGCTAGCAGACTGCGGGGCACCTCGTTTACTTTGTGCGCTACATGAAGTCAAGTCAAGTTTATTTGTGTAGCCTTAAACAAACCTTCAATCAATTCATAATTCATAATCCCCCAACCCTTGCAGAAGACTCACACAAAACCCTTTAGGAAAGAGAATGTTCGACATCTTGGGGAGGGGCTGCTCAGAGAGGGACCCCCTACCAGGACGGTCAACTCTGTATACAGTCAGTGAACCAGAGCATTCAGGTAGTGGAGAAAGCTCAACTGGGATTTCTAAAACAGTTTGATTCTGTGGACCACTAGAGGGAGAGTTCCTCAAAGGGCATTAGTCACATTTCCAGAATTCAGACAGAATATTTTGGGTAACTTAACATTAATAGGCCCTTTAATCTTTAACCCATTTACCAGGTTTTAGGTCGATGCAGGTAAATGCCATCACTTGGCTGGGATAACCTGGTTAAGATGGCTTCCTCTCTTCCAATATTAAACAGGTTACTGTGGCACGCAAACATCTTCCTCCTTTCACTTTTGTTTTTCACCGTTTGAAGAAACTCAGACTGGCACAGAAAATGCTCCCATACGACGGTACAGGGACACGTCTTTCATATGTCTTCATACTTTTTTGCTAGTGGACTGTTCTATACGTGAGCGGGAAACCACAGGCAGACAGGAACATTCTGCTGACTGGTTTATTCGTGGAAACAGGGATGCACAATCGCATGGCGCATTTAACAGCTTTACCTGAATAAGACCTTAACTGGAGTATGGCCAGCAGCCGGCTTACTCCGAGCACGTAAACCAATGAGATGAGAATGGCTACAGAGCAGAGAGGAGACATGAGGGAGAAGATTTGATCCCAGACCAGCATCGGTACCAGAGCTCATTTCATAGTTAGACGTTTCAATGGGTTCAGCTCTCTGATGTCCTAAATACTTTATCTGAAGAGCACAATCCAGCAGAGTGGCCCCCGCTTGAGTGCTCGCAGGTTTAAATATCTCTCTTAACCAGGAGGAGGCTGACTGGTAAATGGGCTCCCATGTAGGACTGAGTTGAGTTTGAATGACAACGGTATGTTACGCGGTATGACAACGGTATGTTATGCGTCATTGTCATCCTGCAAAAACCTCGGAAGTCGAGTTTCTGTTGCAATTGTCGTCATCGTAACTGTGGGACCAAACAAGATGTATTGCTGTCAAAAATACATAAATACATACGTACACTCTCCTCACTGTTGGTTGCTGATACAGGAATTTAAGCTTATTCTACCGTTGCGCTCACGGTAAGCCGCTGTGGATAAGAGCATCACCTAAACGCTTGAAATGCAACGTGAACATTTATCTTTAGCCGTTTGAGCACGAGGCTCCCGTCCCTGTTGGGGCTTGAACAATAAAGTAGATACAGGGTTCCTCTGAGATGGTGTAAGCCCGAATATCTAACATTGACTTCAAATCATATCAGATTTGAATAAATACGACTGCCGACTGGGAAAAACGCTCTCGTCAGTCTCCCAGCGGTAATTACAAGTACGACGTTTTTATGGGCTTCGATATCTCCCAGTGTGTCGACACAGGTAGCAAACATAGCGAATCCACCGATGTCCAAGGTTATAAAAATCAAAATGATCAATTATATTCTGACTAATAAAATCACCTCTACTCACGAAAAGGAAGCAATATCTGCAGATGTTCGTTTACGGTTGATTTTAATTCACTTATACAAAAATCTTTAGATGTGGACGTTCTGACGGGTTAAACACGTGAATACTCCCAACGAGGTGTCACCCCGTTGTTCCCCCTCGTCTGATAGAGCCTGAGCCTCCCACCTGTTTGAGCATGAGGTTGCCATCCTTGTTGGGGCTGCGTTCAACATCAAACATGTTGTTGAACGGCGGCGTGATGGTGAAGACGGGGTCTTTGTTCTGAATCTCGTCTCTGTCCTCCAACTGCAGACTGCCGATGTTCTCATTCAGCTTCTTGTCCTCTGGGACCTGCAGTTCGTATGTCTCTATGGACAGAAAACACACATATATATAGAATATTGTATATACAGAACAATAGAGCCACGTTATCAGTGGCGTCAGTCATTTTGATAGTTACAGTGATGTGTAAATGTAACATGAATGAGGCCATGTTAGCGGTGTTATACAGGATAGTGATGACAACCATGGCATCATTAGTACTCTAGTCCTTACTTCTGGTAAAAGAGGCCATGTTGTCGTTGGTGTCGGTGATGGTGATGGTGACAGAGGTGGTGGCTGTGCTGCCAGCAGCCAAACCTCTGGTGTCCTGAGCCTGAACCACCAGAATGTACTGACTCCTGGTCTCACGATCCAGAGAGTCAGACTTGGAGCTGATCATCCCTAGAGAGGGAGAGAGAGAGAGGTTGACACTTGTAAATAAAGCTTGTACATTTGTTCTTCATCTCCCCTAAAACTGCTTGTCAACATACGATTTGACAACAAAAATAATGTAGCTGCAAGATGCTTATTTCCAATATTATCACACATGTGATCTGTGGTAGCCATCTTGTACCGTTCAAACTCAGCGGACCTGAGTGAAGCCAGCCTACCTGTGCTGCTGTCGATGCCGAAGGCAGAGCGGTCTCCCTCAGGTCTCAGAGAATACCTGAGCTCCCCGTTCGCTGTGGTGGGGTCATCAGCGTCGGTTGCCCTCACCTCAATCACTTTAGTTCCTGGATGAAGAGGATATATGAAAATAATATTAGTTCACTTTATCGATGTGATATCTGTAATATATACTATAATATACTGGAACTGTATCATATTATATCATATTATGGATGCTAGCTACAGACGTTTCTATGGTTACGGTTCCGCTACAGTGTAGCCATGGATGCTAGCTACAGACGTTTCTATGGTTACGGTTCCGCTACAGTGTAGCCATGGATGCTAGCTACAGATGTTTCCATGGTTGCTTTCGCACTGAACTATTTCTTTTGGCTTGAACTTGAAAAGTGTGATAATTCAACTTCAACTTCCAATGATCTTCTGCAAATCCTTTTTTCTTTTTGAAACAGAGCAACCCTACACACCTATGCTGGACCTCTCCATGATGGATCCGTTGTATGTTCTGGGGAAGACGGGCTTGTTGTCGTTGATATCTGTCACCTGGACGACAAATTCTCCAGCGTCCTCTATCACCTTGTTGTTCCCATCATACATCCTAGCCGTCAGAAGGTAAAAGCTCTTCTCCTCTCTGTCCAGAGACTTGGTGACAAACAGGTCTCCTTTGTGATCCACGGTGAAGATGGAGTTAGCTCCCTCGCCTTCTATTTTGAACCTCTGCCCCTCCGCTTTCTGGTTCGACTTCAGCTGTGAAAGGGAAAACATGCTTGACTATCATAGTATCATATCATCATATCTCGTTAGGAGAAAATAGAGTATTTTGACCAAATCACAGATATTCTTTATAGAGTTGGTTAGCAAGAAGTTGGCACCCTATATCCTAGTTGCATATCAACATCAAACTAAATGGAAAGTGACAAAAATAAATGTTTACCTTCCCCTTCAGATAAGCATGGCAAGGAATGCATATTACCTTTTCAGATTATACTGTAAAAGTCAGGCCCAGGAAGTAAAAAAAAAATGTAGGAAGTACACAAGAAAGTAGTCTTCAGCTCCTGGATTTTTCATCCCTACCTTCAACCAGTATGGTGCACCACACTGTTGTCTCGAAGACCCTGGATGATAGCAAGACAACTAGTACATCAGACCAGTTGCTGACCATAACCTACCTGTCCTATCTTGTAGGGCACGGGTGCAGGCTTCTCTTCTTCCACATAGAGAGAGTTCCAGATCCAGTCTCTCTTCTGCCTGAACAGGACAGGATAGGACTCCTTCCTCACAACCTCAGCAGGCCCGTGGTCCTCTCCTCCCGAGTCTTCTCTCTCCGCTAGCGACGCAACGAGAGAGAGGGCCAAGACCGCGAGCCCCGTAGTCCACAGCCGAAGCCAAGCCATCATCTAGGATAGGAGAGAGGGGAGAGAGAAAAAAATGAGTGGGCGAGAAAGACAAGAGAGGAAGTCGAGATGTGGGGAAGGGAGAGAGCAGGGGAGAGAAAATGAGAGAGAGAGAAAGGGAGAGAGAAGAGATCACATTAAAACCATTTATCAGCCGTGGACAGACCGTCTCCCAGTGCCAGGGTGAGAGACTCAGAGTGAAGGCCAAGGACTCGCTGTCCCCTTAGTTCGCTGCTGAGCTCGAGGTCTAGCTATCATGCGGGAGCAGGGCTCTTAAACCTTTTCAGCCTGGGACCCCAATGAAACATTTAGCCTCCCATCCTGGGACCCGGGCTGAAAGCATATCGCTACCCTGGTTGTGTGGGGATGTATTAAACATAGGCCTGCGACCCAGTTTAGGTCCTGACCCATTGATCTTGCATGAGAGAAAGTGAGAGAGAAACAAGTTGACATTAAAACCACTTAGGATGTCTATCTTTATCAGCTGTAGAAAGGCCATTCCTCATAAAGGGACTGTTTGACATTTTGAAATTTTGATCGCTGTTTTCTTTTTCTTTTTTTTTTATATAAGGCGCAAAAAAAGTTTCTGTATTGACTCTTTGGTTAACCGAGAAATGGCTTGGTAGCAATGTAGCGGTTTCTCATTCAAATCAATGTGTTGGTGACTCATGAGGAAAAATAACAATCTAAAAATTCAAAATGTCACGGCAATGTTAATAATGCCATGTGTCCATTCTTACACTCGTTACAAGTGTTAAATTAGCAGGGAGTAGAAGGGGGGCGACAAGGTGATCATGTGGTTAGGTTCAAGGTTCAAGCCCCCATGTCGATAAGCATCCCCCCTGCTGCTGAAGTGTCCTTGAGCAAGACACTGAAACCCTCTGTACCATCTCCAGGGACACTGTTCTGTAGCTGACCCTGACCTCTGACCTGCACTGATTGGCCTTAAGGAGGCGCCAGAGTTAAAGGTCAAAATGTCAAACTCTTAAAGGCCCCATGAAGCCTCCAAATGACACCAACTGGCCTGATGAGGGCGAACGCAGCAGCAAGATGCATCATTCTCATCATTCATTCAGCGGTGTCTGGGACATGATGCGTGTCAACACACCAATGAATCCACAGTTTAAAGCTTTGGGTAGCAAAACAATGACATGGCATGGGGACGACGTGTTCACTGTCGCTTGTCTATGAGTTGGAGTCATTTGAGTGTGTAGGGTGAAACAGATGACAGTAAAGGGGAATACCACTAATTTTAAAGAACATGTGATTGGCCACTTCATATTTATGAACGTGAACAATCTTCTCTTAAAGCCAGAAATGACAAAACCAAGTGAGTAAAAGGTAATGCTGTCAGGGTTGTACAGCTTGGAGCTGCCCTATAGGATTTTGTTAGCTTGTTTTCGGACCAACACATTCCCGGGTACCCTCTCAGTCACTTTTGCCATCTTTACCTTCGCACTTTCTTTGCAGCTATACATCGATTTGGTGTGTGACAGAGAAGTCGGACAATATTTTACTGTCTTGATTCCAGCAATGAGAGACAGTAATAAATGTTCACCGATGCAGACCAAACTGCCCTAAGGCGCATGGGGATAAGAATAGATATGAAAAGTGAAATTTCGGTGGCATTGCTATTTCAAATTTAAACCAAACTGGCAGCCGATCTGATTCGTGGCTTTTGATTGATTATGAGTTATAAGTCATTTCAGTGACTTGCATCATTTGTCCCAGCCTGAAAGTCGTAAGACCAAAATGAAAAATGTATAAGGTACACACACACAAGCATTCTTTAAATTCAGCTCTTCCTCCCCCTCTGTCTGTCTCCCCCATCAGCCCTGTCCTCCCCCGCTGGGCACTATCTAATAAAGCAGAAATGCCAGGAAAATAATCTTCAAAACATTTTAGCCCGTGTGCTCTGTATTCCAGTAGTTATCTCCCCATAGCCCTGTGCCGCCCCAGTGGACAGATTAGTGCATTTTATTGTCTTGCAGCCATTAGCAGTAAAGAGAGAGAGGGAGATTAGGGCGAGGGGATTACACTGGCACAAAGTCTTCTCCCTCTAATGGCCTAATCTCATATTCTGCTGACCTCCCCTGACCTCTTCACACGGCTGCTTGCAAATCAGCTCAAACAAAGACTCAGCAGTGTTTTTTGGCTTTCGTTTCACATCCTTTTGTTTTTGGTATTATTTCCCCTCTTGTATTTTTTTATTCTTTGTTTTACTTCCTTTATATTCTAAATTAATGAAATGAAAGGGCATTGTCCTTTAGTACATTATACTGAACGGGAGTGTATTTCTGTTCATGAATCCTCAACAGCAAGAAATAGCAACTCAACTCAACTCAACTAAATTAACTAAACTAAACTAAACTAAACTAAATTAAAATATTTTCCTTAATTTTTGTGTTTTTGTTTTTTTTACTTTATTATGATATTTTTTTCTTTCATGTAATGTGATGTTATGTGTGGACCCCAGGAAGACCAGCAGATTGCAATGGCATCAGCTAATGGGGATCATTTTAATAAACAATAAACAAACAATAAACAAACCAAACTAAACTAAAAAGTGATTTTCTTAGAATATCTCATGTCCTACTCACCTCCTCTGGTCTCACCAAATCACCTCAAGAATATTTTTTGGCCTCTGTTCTTCATCTTTTCATCTCCTCCCTATGACACTATTTTGATTTTTATTATTTCATAGTAGTATTTTCCTACTTACGCTAAATTAACTCAATGTACTTGTCACATTTTCGGTTCAAGTTGAGTACTTGACCCTCCCTCTCCCTCTCTCATCTCTCCTTTATCTCTCTCTCTGCTATATGAGACGTAAAGCCTCTGCAGTAGGAGCCTACATGCAACAGATTAACACAAAAAGAGATTAGATTAATAAATGTCAGAGATTTGAGCAGAACAACACAAAACGAGGAGGTAAGGAAGGAGGAGGGCCATGAACATAGCATTCTGCACGAGAAATGAATTGGAGTTGTGTGTGTCTAAAATCTAAAATCCTGAAAATAAATAAATAACACCATGATAAATCACATCCTGAGAAAGTACTGTTTTAATCTATCCTTGGCCTCCTCTAAGGATCCAGCCTCCTGAAGTCACCTCGACAAACAAACCGCAACATTTTAATGGTCGTTTCTTGTTTTTGACTCTGTTTGTGCATTTGTGTGTTTGTGTCTGTTTATCCAACTGTATCCTCTTGTTTTTTTTTTTACATAAATACAATAAATAAACTCAACTAAAACTGGAAGGAACAAAACAGAATGGCATGGAAATGAACTGAATAAACTGCTGGAAGGAACTGAAATGAAATCTGCTCTATGAAGTTTCAAGAGAAGAGATTTGAACCAAGTCTCAAGCAGTTCATGTTCAAGCTTTAATACTTTAAAAATAATTACTGATGAAGTTATTATAAATTATTAAGTATCAAGTCTTCTGAGACGATAACTCATTTTGGATGTAATTTGGCACTATAAACACGCTACTGTAGAAAATGTAATCTACATTACTATCTACATTAATGATTTGATATAAAATATTGGTTTAAATTATTTTTCAAGTTATTTAAGTAAGTAATTTACAAGCTTCTGCTCAAAAATAGCTTAGCATAACCGTAACCATAGCAACGTCTGTAGCTAGCATCCATGGCTACACTGTAGCAGGTCAATAAAAAAATTAAAAAAACGGACTTCTTTACTGTGGAGTGATATGATTTGACAGTGTTCAGAACTCAGAATGCCTTCATTGGCCAATCAGAAGTGAGTATTAGTAATGAAAAAATGTGTCATTAAGCCCACTGTGCATTATGTTGCAGGTACTTAGGAAGGCTTTTAGTGTAGTTTAGTTGAGAAGTCAGGACAACCAGAAGTGCGTCTCGTGTGGGGCGGATGCGAGAAGTGCTCGTCAAACTCAGAGCCAATCAAATTGCGACCTTCTGCTCCATAAGGTCCCATTATCTCACTTTTTCTCCAGACGTCTAGGTGTGAGCCAGACGCCACATAGGCTCCTAAATTGTATGATAACAAACATTCCCCACCATGACACACACACACACACACACACACACACACACACACACACACACACACACACACACACACACACACACGTCATCTTATGAATGGGTACACAAAGTCGTCCATCACCATCGTCATTCCTGCGATGACAAAGCAGCTGGGCGCATTTTCCCTAAAAGGTCATTTTTTGAAAAAAGGTTTCCTCCTCCCTAAAGGGACAACTTCCTCCTCCCCTTTTATCAGCAACAGGAAGTGTAAACACAATGCCTTCTGGGAAATACCGTTGGGTCTGCTAATGAAGGGTCATCATTAGTGAGCGAACACACCCTTCCTGCTATTCAGCTGCTGTAGCTAAGCCCCCTGTCTGTCTCTCAATGTCTCTCTCTCTGTATGTCTCACTCTTTCTGTCTCACACTTTCTGTCTCTCTCTTGTTGTCTCACACTTTTTCTGTCTCTCTCTCACTGTCTCACACTGCTTCTGTCTCTCTCTCGTTGTCTCACACTTTTTCTGTCTCTCTCTCACTGTCTCACACGTTTCTGTCTCTCTCTCACTGTCTCACATCTTTTCTGTCTCTCTCTCGTTGTCGCACACTTTTTCTCTCTCTCTCACTGTCTCACACGTTTCTGTCTCTCTCTCACACTGTCTCACACGTTTCTGTCTCTCTCTCACTGTCTCATACCTTTTCTGTCTCTCTCTCACTGTCTCACACTGCTTCTCACTCTTTGTAAGAAAAACTAGTTTTCTTTTTTTTAAAGCAATCTATTTCTGTCTCTTCTCTCATTCCTCTTTTGTTCTGTTTCTCTCTCTCCCTCTTCTCCTGTCTCTCCATCTCTCCCCACCCAAAAAAAATAAGTACATAAAAACACATTTAGCAAGGATTTGAGCTTCTCTAAAACTTGGGTTACTGTAGTCAGAGATGTAGCGGAGGGTAAAATCACCTAAATGCACCTTTTTATTTTAGTTATATAGTTGACATTATAGTACACAAGGTCCAACTGATGGAAGTGAAAATTTGGTATTTTCAAAAAGAAAAAACATAAATTAATGTTTTTCTGAAAATATAATGGATTTTTGTTAATACAGGTGGTTGTTTGCCTCATGATGATCAGCAACTGGAGGTCAGAGTTTAGCCACCTTTTAATTTAGCGCTGCCTGCAGCACAAAACAGTGAAAAGCTTCATGTGAACAAACCAACTTCCACACATTCAAAACTCCCTTCAGGATTACTCAGAAGCATCCTGGAATATCTGTAATTAAAGCTGTGCAGCGTTTAAATTCACTGGCTGGGAAGTGTGTGTGTGTGTGTTTGTGTGTGTGTGTGCGTGTGTGTGTGTGTGTGTGTGTGTGAGTGAGAGAGAGAGAGAGAGAGACAGTTGTCATTCCCCGGGATGTTTTGTGACTAGCAGACAGGTCTGACCTAGTTTCAGTCTACCCAACACTAAAACACAGAAACTAGTCAACAAGACTTGATAATCCTCAGACTCCATCAGTCGCGGTGGCAGAGGACTCCTCCGTGTCAAACCAAGTTCAAGTTGAAGTCCTGTTGACTGTAGTGTCTGTGTGTTATTGAGTGAAGTATAGTACGTATGTATAAGTGCAGAAGTTCAGCCAGTCTGCTTTCCTCAGGCGGAGCGCTCGCTGCTGTTGAGGAGAAACTTTAGTATTTCGCTCTTGTCACTTCACTGTGCACTGAGACGTTTCCCTGCCAGTGATCAGAACCCACTCCAAAATAATAATAATCATCATTTGTGCAAGTAGGATGACTCTACGCTGTCTCAGTTAGTGGGGAAGCTCTGCCCCGATTTGTGATTCATTAATATCTGTAATATTTTCATCTGCTGAAGGTGCAACCTATGACACAATGTCCCGTATCAATAGACAAAAGTCAGGGTGTATGTGTGTGTGTTTACAGTATGGCAAGGGAAGTCATTTCACAACCTCCTAGTGTGTGTGTGTGTGTGTGTGTGTGTGTGTGTGTGTGTGTGTGTGTGTGTGTGTGTGTGTGTGTGTGTGTGTGTGTGTGTGTGTGTGTGTGTGTGTGTGTGTGTGTGTGTGTGTGTGTGTGTGTGTGTGTGTGTGTGTGTGGAGATTTTAATCACAGAACAGCTTCTAACAATCTGTCTGCCAGCCAGTCACACTAGTCTAGAAACAACTGTCTGGTACTGCACGCACACACACACACACACACACACACACACACACACACACACACACACACACACACACACACACACACACACACACAGTGTCTTTTCAGTGACACTGATTGCTTTTTTCTTTTATTCTGTTTTCCTCAACGAAGGCGTCAGTAATTAAATTGCATTACAATGAATGTAATGGTCGTGATGATGCCGTCAGTATTGCTGTCAGTATGTTATCTACATTGGGTTGGCCCAGTTGCCAGTCCTCTAGTCTGCTGAGGGCAATATCCCCAACTACCCTGCTTCAACTAGTTGACAGGTTAAAGAGAGTTTGGTCCATTGGTCACCCTACCCAATATCTGACGAGAGGACTGGTACCAAAATCACCCATGTGTCTCCGGTGGATAGCTCTAGGCTAACGCTTTAGCATACAGTCATATATTGGATAAGGTGACGGTGTGGTTGTTTAAAGAAGTCCTGTTATATATAGTTTCCTCTATTTATATACATGTATGATCAAACATGTCATATAGAAATTGTTAAAATTGTAAAAAAAAAAAAAATTCCAGGCAGTTTCAGACCAACTCCTGTAAACCCATCACAGCTGGACTTGATCCTGATTGGCTCTCCTCACTAAAGAATTCCTGAAATCCGTCCAATCAGGCCAGTTTGCAACATTTTAACTTTAAGTGTCCACTCAGCAGGTTTACCTCGTTAGAATTAGAGGAGCTGGTGTTGTCACGGCCAATCACGGTCCAGTATTGTGACTGCTCTGCCTGTTCTGCCGGTATTTATTTAACTCAATAAATACCATTTTATTTGCAAAACATTATTCTTATTCTGAGCCAGAGAATATTTGCTAGATCTAGATAGATAGATAGATAGATAGATAGATAGATAGATAGATAGATAGATAGATAGATAGATAGATAGATAAAAACCTAATAAAACACAAGGTGGGCAGTGGTCTAATAGGTGAAATACAGAATACAAGGTCACTGAAAATAAAATCCTAACCGGGTCTTTCAGTAGTAATCAGACTTCAGCCGGGCTAACATCGTCACAGCTGGACAGCTTGTCAACCAGTCTGACATATATCTGAATGAATGAATGAATGGCTGTAATCACGGGGCTTGTGTGTGTGAGGGTGAAGACTCCCAGATGGCGTCTAAAGGATTTTCCCTGATACTTCCCTCTCCAGGAATTAGACCAGGGGGTTTAGTTACAGCAACGATGTTGTCGCAGCGACCAAATCAAATCAACTCTGTCTCTAAGATCCATCCAGACCAAGAGAGGAAATCCACCCCGAAACAAAAACTCCCACATACTGTATAAGGGGCTATTAACAGGGACAGTTCAGTCTGTGTGTCTGTCCATACGAGGAGCTGGGAGATGTTGACGGACAAAATGAAAAACCCACCAGGTGAAAACGATTAAAAACAAATGATGTCAGTGTCTAAAGAACAGCAGATAACTCCAGTCCTCAGTTGACAGAATGAATACTCTTAACTGACTGGATCCTCTTTACCTTAGAGAGACTGAATGGTGGGTTCAGGTAACAATCCAAAATGTGTATATTACAGCATTTTGGAATAGAACTGTTCAAATACAGACTGAACAGTTTTAATTTGACTTGGGTTGAACGGGCTGAAAATGTAATCCATGACAGTTTCTAGTAAAAACACAATCCAAAACATTTTCCAAAATTAATTCTCTGATTATTTCAGTTACTTTAAGATTAGTTCGCCATATTTGAGGTATAAGGGTACACGTAGGAAAAAGTACCTGTGTCATATTTTATACACCTGCCACCATTGAAATGGCCTTCTGAGTTTCACGGTTTCGCTCTAAAAGTATTCCCTTAAATAATCCTCGACCTGGAATCCAAACAGGTAACGTAACATAATACAGTTACATATTTTTGTATCTAGACTACATGTTACTATCCAACCTGCTGACAAATCATGTATCATGTATCGTTTTAATGGTCACAGTGGTCTGTCTGCCTGTCTGTCTGCCTGTCTGCGTGTCTGTCTGTCTGTCTGTGTGTCTGTGTGTCTGTCTGCCTGTCTGCGTGTCTGCGTGTCTGTCTGCGTGTCTGCGTGCCTGTCTGTCTGTCTGTGTGCGTGTCTGTCAGGGCTGCAGCCTCAGAGGGGGAACAGCGCTCAATTACAGCACATCCAAATCTCAGCGGAGCTGTCCAAGATCATTGCAGTAACATATGTGCAGGGCGAGAGGACTGGCGCTCTGCCCTCCAAGGCTTAATAATCATTTCCAGCAGATGTGTAAGTTATTTCTGTGCTCTGTCCTGGACGGTTGGACCGGTATCCACCACCGCCTCGTACTGCCAGGGGGATTTTCTAGGGATCCGGGTTACATTACTGAAAACCAAATTCACCACTATCATATAAAGTTAATTTTGGATGTTCAGACAAACATGGTTGCAGTCCACAAAGTCAATGTCACATTTACTGTGAATAGGAAACCTCCAGATATCTATCTATCTATCTATCTATCTATCTATCTATCTATCTATCTATCTATCTATCTATCTATCTATCTATCTATCTATCTATCTATCTATCTATCTATCTATCTATCTATCTATCTATCTATCTATCTATCTATCTCTCTCTCTCTCTCTCTCTCTCTCTCTCTCTCTCTCTCTCTCTCTCTATCTATCTACACACACACCTACTCAAACCCCGTCCAATGATTAAACCAGAAAAGATAACTTACCAAGTAGATATCGCCTTTTTTTCTCTACCTCAGACGTCCAGAGGTTCAGTCCAGTGAAGTCCGAGCCAGGAGGAATCTAGTGTGAGGTTTACTGTGACGATCAGCCTTGTTGTGGTGTAAAGGAGTCCAAATCACGTAGATGCTGTTCTCTCACTGCCGGTTGATGTTTTATTTATTTGTTGGCTGGCGGTAGAAATTAGCTGCTGCCTTCAACACAAGGTATAAAAACAACAACCTCCTTTCTCTCTCACTCTCTTTTTATCACCTGGTTTCTGACATGGAAAACAGCAGGTGTTGCTATGACTGGGATTTGTTCCTCAGGTGAAGATGTAAAAAAAAAAACTTCGATATATGAGAGAGTGTCGGATAAATAACAAGAGTGTATCCCGGAGCTGGACGTCCAACGAACCGAACCACCAGGGCTGGTCTGGGGTCTGCTGCTCTTTCAACCCGGTGACCGGCAACTGAGGTGCCACGCTCGGCGGTGACGGTCAGAAACTGTTAGAAAGCTCCTCTTTTTCTGTGATGGCTTTCTCATAAAAGACAGAAATTCAACTGAATGAAGTCCTCCTCACTCCCTCGGGGTCTTCATCGTTCGATCTTCTCGTCTCTGATCTCGTCTCGCTCCGGCGGCGTTGTAAACTCATCCAGTAGCTAAAAGTGGTGAACTCCAGCTGTCAGTCTCCCTTTCCCTGTGACCACACAGGTCACTGCCCACTTCCTCTACTCACTTCCTGTTTTTCTCAGGTCTTCTTCGCTGGTACTCCCTGCTACCGCTCCTTTTCCTGTCCTGGAAGTGAAAGGGGGTGGGGTGGTGGGGTGGGGGGATCGGTAGCGGTGGACAGCGAGAGGAGAGAGAGAGAAAGAAAGAAAGAGAGAGACAAGCAGGGATGGTGTGATGTGTCAAAACGTCTCAAAGAGAAAGCAGCCAGAACATGTTCATGAGGCAGACGGAGTGTGAGTGTGTGAGAGAGAGAGAGAGAGAGAGAGAGAGAGGGAGAGGGAGGGAAGGAGGGAGGGAGGGAGGGGAGGAGGGCAAGTAAGCGCAAGGTGAGAGAGGCATTACATCTCAACCCTTCTCTGTGAGGAAGAGAGAGAGAGAGAGAGAGAGATGGTGAAAGAGTGGGAGAGAGAGAGAGAGAGAGAGAGAGAGAGATGGTGAAAGAGTGGGAGAGAGAGAGAGAGAGAGAGAGAGAGAGAGAGAGATGGTGACAGAGTGGGAGAGAGAGATTTATGATTCATGTGTGCGAGATCAGGATTAAGTTAAACAGGTTATTGGGGATAATCCTCAGAGATTTCACCACATAAGGCTAGTAAATATTTCAGAGGACTTCGGCGGGTGGAACGTGTGTGTGTGTGTGCGTGTGTGCGTGCGTGTGTGTGTGTGCGTATCTGACAGAGAGATCTTGTCTAAGCCGGTAAATGAGATGAGAGTTTTGCATCCCCTCCCCCACTCCCCCCTCACCCCCACATCCCCCCTCCTCTCCTCTTAGGGGGAGTCGTCAGTAATTTAGAGAATTGGACGGGAAAGCCGGCTGTGTGTTTTTACATGAAACTCCTCCCGGCAACAGCAGCCCCGTCTTCCTTGCCTCGTTTCTCTCATCTCTCTTTCTCTCTCTCTCTCTCTCTCTCTCTCTCTTTCTCTCTCTCTCTCTCTCTCTTCATTTGCAGTTTCAGTTCAGTTCTGCGGTACATGCAATATTGTCGTAAAAGCTGGGAACAATAAAGCAGCGACATAAAAGATCAACATTTCTTTTTCCATTAACTCCCCCTCCCTCTGTGTATCCATGTGTTCTTGTGAGGACCAAATGTCCTCACAAGGACGGAAAGAAAGTCACAATATTGAGACAGGAAGTGTTTAATGTCTTACTGCTTTCCACCATTCTTCTTGTTGCTTCCCTGTGCTTGAGAGCGGCAACCCAGTTCAGGGTTGGCCACACCCTGGAAATTAAACTTTATTGAAAAAGTCAATTGATTGCAGGAAAACGGGGAGGATTATGCATGAACACACAGGGCCACAGACCAGGGCCGAGCTATCCCATCCCAGGGCCCGGGGCTATTAAGACTTTCAGGGCCCTGCTCGCATCATCAACTTCCCATCGGCGTGCACACACACACACACACACACACACACACACACACACACACACACACACACACACACACACACACACACACACACACACACACACACACACACACACACACACACACCCCTTTAACGAATCAGTCAGGCACTGTAACAAAGCCACAATCCGTTTGCAGCGTTGCAGCCTTGTAGCCTGCTAGGTCAGAAGCATTCAGGTCAGAAGCTCCATCAGTGAGGGTGCAGGTTGCAGGTTGCAGGTTGCAGGGTGCAGGGTGCAGGTTGCAGGTTGCAGGGTGCAGGTTGCAGGTTGCAGGTTGCAGCTGTCCACTGAGACCCATACACACCAGTGCATAGGGCATACAGTAACTCCACAATACCAGCCCTGGCCTTTTAATGACAGAATCACACTACTTTGATTTTTACACATTACACTATTACTTACCACTCATGACCTTAGAGGACCTTCCTCCTGCTTTTCTTTGAGGCTAACTCTTGGATTAGATTGTTGAAATCCGACTGGCGCAGCGAGACGCGCTCAACGGACATCAGAGTCGAACGGTTCAGTCTGGTTTCATGCGTTGAAGTCCTCCGTCTGTGTTTGATAATCCCCAACTTCGAAAATGATCTTTCTCCCCGCTGGCATTTGAAACAGGGGGAGTTAGATAAAAACGACATCAGGAAAAGCACTTTGCCGCTGTTTCTGTTTCAACACTAGAACGTTCCTCAGGGATAGATTGCTGGGTACACTGACGTTCACAAATTGAATAAGTTCATCTTCAAAGACATCCTGAAGATCTTTGCTATATTTTCCCTGCACTGTGCGGCTTGCCTTGCGTATTTCATCCTTGGAGAGTCTCCTGAGTTGAGTGAGAAAGCCAAAGTATCCTCATGTCTCTGTGCAGGCCTTGTGTCTCTGTCAATTACCACCAGGAATACCTCCACACAAAGCCTCTCTGCTCCAGTGAGTCGTTGCAGTCCTGTATTCCCGAGTCTCTGACGTTCCCTCGGCCTCAAACCGGTCGCACAAATCCACCACAAAACCCGAAAGTGACTGAATCAACTCTACGGCTGCTCCCAGATCCAATCTGGAGGTGCAATGCTTGTTGTTTTGCAGTATCTTGGACCAAAAGGTGCAAAGCAATGTTGGCGAGGGAGCACGCTTCATCGCACGTGATCATGATGCACTGATATTTTCAAAAGTGGCCATCTAGAGTCTGACGGTCCTCTTAGTGTCTCCATACGTTTGTTCTCCTTCGGTTTAAGTCCGTCCATTATGACAGAAAGAAAGAGAAAGAGATCCAGAGACCTCGTTTTCTCATGTACATCATATTGAAAAGTCAGTAAGGGAACATCTGACAGAGAATCAGAGTTTGTTTATTTGTTTGTTCGTTGCCCCGGCGACCACCACTTTTCTAAATGTCTTCTTATTTTTGATGGACAACTGACATCTCACTTCAGGACAAATCTCTCTCTCTCTGTGTGTGTGTGTGTGTGTGTGTATATATATGTGTGTGTGTGTGTGTGTGTGTGTGTGTGTGTGTGTGTGTGTGTGTGTGTGTGTGTGTGTGTGTGTGTGTGTGTGTGTGCGCGCGCGCGTGTGTGTGTGTGCACAGCCAGTCAGTTTAGACAGTAGATTCGGAGCGAGACAGAGACTGGACGACAGACAGACACCAGAGAATAAATATTGATCTGATCTAATATGAATTGATTCTTTTCAATTAATAGCTTAACAATTTCTCTGCAGTGATATAGTTATTTATTGTACATGTTATCTATTGGAATGTGTCTGAAACTGCTTCGGCAATATTATAAAGCATGAACTGGACTGAACTGAGAGTCAGAGCTGCCTGCCTCTATCAGTAATACACATATTTTCCATTCATTTTCTTTCATTGATTGAATTTAACTGAATTGAGGGAGAGACTGAGAGACAGAGAGAGAAAGGATGTGGATATAAGAGAGAGGGGGAACAAGAGAGGAAGAGTTCATCCTCATGTTGGATGTCAGTTTTCCATCAGAAAACCAGAAGACACTCAGAGTGATGTTTGGTTTGTTTGTCCCACCAAGAAACAAACCAAACATCACAAAAAACGATGGAAACTCTCTACACATCGCCGTTCCTCTGTCACTCCGTTCATCGCTTTTCAAAATCCTCGTGCTCTTGGCCTACTTTCCTGAAAACAATTTGCACTAAAAATTGCATCCTCGTTCTACCTATGACATGTAAGAAATATGTGATACTCTTTCATGGCGGTTTGACTGGAGGAGGACCGCTGGGAGCTGAATCCAGGATTCAACCTGACTGGCGTCGGAAGAGAGAGAGAGGGAAGGAACAAGATAGAGAGAAAGAAACTAAGAGAAACAAGTACACATGTTGCCTCCCAACAGTTATTTTATATCACATTTCATTTCAATTAAAGCATCAGTAAATTACTTCTCAAACATTGGAACAGTGCAAAGATGCATCATCCCTCCAAGTTTCATCAAAATAAGACCAGTGGCAGTGAGAAACCAGCTGAGATTTCAATGTTGGCGGATGGACGGACAAACAAAGCCGGATCCATAGTCATGTGGAGAGAGAGACTGAGAGAGAGACAGAGAGAGAGAGAGTTTTCTAATGTGACACCTCCTCTTTAACAGTGCTACATCTGCCCAAAGGGTCCATGTTCAACAGTAACACCATACCTTTGCCCAAAGCAGTCACTGATTCACCAGACTGACACTCTGATCTTAGAGGATGATGTCAGTGTTGGTACCAACCGTCCAGGTTGTCCTCTCCTGTGTGTCTGCACTCAGTCAGCTTAGTCACTCATTTTTGTACAGTATGAAAAACTTGCACAGACAAGCAGATTTTCTGAGCCAGATAATCCGTCACAGTAAATATGAAGACTTAATATTTTTGTTTTTGTTTTTGTTACTTTTGTTGAGCGTTTTCATATCGCACATTCCGAAACGTCTCATTGGACCAGAGAGTATTTCAGGCTCTCTGATTGGATGAGTGAAGACCGGAGGGCGGGCGTGTCACAACGGAAACACAGGAAGTAGACAAAACCTTCCACCAGTAGGGAGCTGAAGCGGAATTGAACCAAGACGGCCCCACTCGTTTACTAGCGGCTAGGTGGCTAGCAAGACTTTCCATAGACATGAGAGGACACGTCTTATATCAGCTAGACAAAGCAACAGATTTAGTTGGCAACACTCTCCGTTATATAAACAATCAAGATATACACATTTCTGTCATTTTTGTTGAAAAGAATTAAACCAGGAAATCCCTCAAAAACGTGTCGCCTTACAAACTTTAACTTTATTGTGCCATCCATGTTTTCTTATCTGGGGCATCTTTGTTAGCGGGGGCAGCAGTTCGTTTCAAGCTAGGTTCCAGGTCTTAAAAACGACGAATGGATAAATGTTAAAAAAATGAATTACATTTTGTGTTTTGGACACATGCAGGCACAACATTGCATTCAGTTTTCTTTGTACAACACATTCAGGATTTGGACAAGGGATGCTTACTGTACATAATTTCAAAAAGATCACTTCAGCTGAGGTAGAAAACGCTTTGTTCTTGCTCTTTGGATAACCGACATATTGAGTCAAAGTAATGAAAAACACTGAAGCTCCGCTGAGCTTAAAAACATCCCTTCAGTTTTCACCAGCCTGACTTGTCGCGACACACAGACCTGGAAGACGGGACCCGAACTGATTAACACCTGCTGTGTGTGTGTGTGTGTGTGTGTGTGTGTGTGTGTGTGTGCATACTTATGTGTGCCTATATGTCTGCTTATGTTTGTGTACGTGTGTGTGTGTGTGTGTACATGTCCATTGGTCAGTGTGTGTGTGTGTGTATGTGTGTAAGTACACACAGATCCCTTAGGACAAATGATGGGGAGATGATATCTTGTGAAGTGTGCCCTTTAAAAATAGCAGGGTCGCTGTCAACATTACTTGGCTCTGGCTGAGCTGTGTGTGTGTGTGTGTGTGTGTGTGTGTGTGTGTGTGTGTGTGTGAAAGCACATGCATCCCTCTACTGTATGTATGTGTGTTTCAATGTGTTTTAATCTTGTGTGCCTGTGTGTGTTTATGTGCTTGTGTGTGTGTGTGTGTGTGTGTGTGTGTGTGTGTGTGTGTGTGTGTGTGTGTGTGTGTGTGTGTGTGTGCGTGCATGTGTGTGTGTGTGTGTGTCCACAGAGAGGTATGAGGTGGATTTAACCAGAGTTCTTGTGACTGATGTACATGGTAATGTGGAATACTGCCTCGGGGTGATGGAGAGAGAGAGAGAGGGGGGCAGGGGGAGAGAGAGGTAGAGAGAGAGGGGCAGGGGGAGAGAGAGAGAGAGAGGGGGGGAGGGTTGGGGGGAAATCAGAAAGGGGAGGACGAGGAGACAAAGGAGCAAATGTGAAAGAAAGGATGTAAACGTTCATATTTATATCAGCAACATGTAATTTAGCTCCCCCCCCCCCCCTCCGCTCACAGTGCTTTCTTTTTTTTCACTTTCACTCCTTTGTACTGTGTTGCCAATACCAGCGTGATGTCATGCTCAGCTTGTCATGTGCCAGGAGGCTTTGTCAATAGCACTTGTCTTCCATTCAGGCCAATAAAGCTTGTTTGAGTTTGAATTTGAAAGGGCTGGATGGAGAAAGTTGGAGAGTGATGGAGAGAGGAAGGAAGGAGGAGGAGAGATGGAAGGAGAGACGGGGAGGAGAGTTTGACGAAGAACACTCTCTTTCTCTCTCACACACAATTTCTATGCAATGTAATGACCTGCAAATCTCCATGGCTGTCTCTCCGCCCAACTGCCTCCTCTCGTTTCTCTCCCCCCCCTCTCCTCCCGTCTCTCTCACCTGTCTGTCTGCTATTGCTCCTGTCTTTCATCACTCCCTCTGCTCCGTGGCCAAAACCTATCAGAGGTTGAATCAATGACAGGACCAGGTTATCAGGTGGTGTCTCTCTGTGTGTGTGTGTGTGTGTGTGTGTGTGTAGTGTGTGTGTGCGCGTGTCTGTTCCAGTCACACATGTTGAGTGCTATGCCCAACTCTCCTCTCAGTATTACGCCTGTGTTTTACGCGAACTTTTCACGTGCTTGTGTGTGTGTGTGTGTGTGTGTGTGTGTGTGTGTGTGTGTGTGTGTGTGAGGATCCTAGCTAGTAGATGCTAAATAATGCAGCGTTCTGCTGAATGCCTCTCCTCCACAACAACACCCTGATTAGGGATTCAGGGTTTGAAAATGTTAATGCTTTTAACACAGTCACTCCTCATTCACGTCAAACCGGAGGAGATAGCGGGACTGGAGACGCGAATGCACACACACACACACACACACACACACACACACACACACACACACACGGACAGATGCAGGAACAGACAGGGACATGCATATACTCACAGACAGATACACTGACAGTCATAGAGACGCAGTCACACACACACACACACACACACACACACACACACACACACACACACACACACACACACACACACACAGAGAAACTAGTTAACATAGGAATTATAGAGTGTGACCGTCTGGGAAAATCCAGACAGGGAAATTAATTTAGAAATGTTCTCCTCTCCCTCATCAGCTACCGTCACCTTGACTAACCAACACTTCACCACCATCACTTCCAGTAGAGGACTGTGGTTGTACTGGGCAGCTCCCAGGTGTGAATGTGCGTGTAACTGCACGAGTGTGAGTCGACCTCCCCTGGTCATAAAACGTAAAAAAAAGTCAAAATAAATATTCGATCATGTTTAAAGGCGGTCTATGTAATTCTTTAACGTGGAGGCGGGGCTTGTCCTTGTTCTGAGGAAAGATTTGTGTGTGACACCGGGTGTGATTTAGCAGAAACACTAGCATTAATAATACAACCGCCATGAGAGTAAGTCTAACAATACATTTGACATAATGATGTATTGATGTTTAAAATGTACGCGCACACATGTACAATCTAGAGTTCATATGACCCAAACTGTCTTCACACGTTCTTAAAGAGTTTGACTTTTTAAAGGTGTGTATGGTCGATTAATGTAAGGCCTTACAGTGGTTTCTGTACAGGGGGAAGGAGAACTGCTTGACTTCTAGAAGCAAGGCAATAGAAAACCAACTCACATTGCAGGATAGAGCATTAAAATGCAGGGCCCGGAAACCGGTGTGCCTTTTATTCCCCCTTGTTTGAATTACCAGCAGTGCTCAGCAAACAAAGCGGAGGAGAAAAAAAAAGAAAAGAAAAGTGACACAGAAAGACTACTTTATCTTTGCAAATGACTGAATTCAAATGAACTCGCAGCGTAACATAAAATGTGTTGGGTTAAAACTGCCTGAGGGAGCGACGGGGAAATAAACATGCTCCGCACGCTTCCTGCTTTTGTTATTCCTCTCCCCCCTCGGCTTGAAGACCGAGCGTCTTTAGAGGTAACGATACTCCACACCCGCGTGTCATGTCAGGATTCACGGTGAAAACAATATATACTTCTTCAGACGTCTTATTTCATTATTCAACATCCTGCACTACATCTGAAATAAAATCATTGTTTTGTCTTGTTTTTAAAGGAAACATTCATATAGATTTTTTCTGTGTTACCTCTTTTCCCAGCATCCCTCTCTGTCAGGGCCCTACAGCTCCTTACTGCCTATCTAGGAACTGAATATTATTCTACTATCGCACTAAGCTGAGTCCCTCTGGATAAGAGCATCCTCCTAAATGCCTTAAATGTTCAAATGTGTTTTTATTTCCAAGGTCATGTCCCGTCTGATGATCTGAGACCCAGACATGCAGCTGTGATACCGAGAGCATCAAGGTTAAACTGCTTTGATATTTCAGTAGGTGATCTCTCTCTCTCTCTCTCTCTCTCTCTCTCTCTCTGATGATGCAACCTCTCCTCACTCCTTGCCAAACGGTGCTAACTAGTGCCCAGACTCCAGGACTCGCCGTCTCCCCCCACCGTTGCCGTTTCATGTGGGTTTTTTTCTGCGTGCGATACCAAACGCCCTCCCCTAACGTCGCGCAGAGAGCCGAGCGAGCCAAACAAACCCGATGGAGTTGTTTATCACGAGCGCGTTTGGATGTCAACTTGGCAAAACCCGCAGCTACACTGTTGTGTGGAGAGGAATGAGAGTAATTACACAGATGCAAACACAGAATTGCACGCATACGTACGAATGTAGAGGCATGCGTTCGCAAATACACGCTCATACAAACACATCACCTATCCTGTCCTCCCTACACCGGCAGCCGGTCCATGCCAGACGCGACTTCACGGTACTTCTGCTAGCATGAAATGTTACACGGGCTTGCATCGTCCGATTTATCAGTCCTCCCTTCTGCGATTAGAGAGGCAAATTCTCCTGATGTCTTTAAATCCAGGCTTAAAACCCAAACTGCTTTCACTCTCATTCGGTCAACCCCATGCTTTGGACAATTACTGGGAGTGACTCAATAGTCATCTTGCACTCGCTCAGGTTCCCGTCGATGGGAATTCAGTTTGCGCATCCCGTTTTCCCGGTGTGTATGTGCACTTGTTCATTGTCTGTTGAGTGAGTAAGTGTCAGTGAGTTGGTCTGCTGTGTGTTTGGGCACGTCTCTTTTCACGTCAGGTTGTGGCTGGCCAGTATCTGCATCCTCCTGACTCTTCCTCCCTCCTCGCCTCCGGTGGTAGCCGTTGTCCACGGAGACGGAGATCTGGACATTCACCCAAGCGCTCTTATTGTGTTTATTCTGTGTATTTATGCTCCTTTCTCTTACCAACATTTATTTTTGAACATTGCACGCCTGACCTCCCTGGAAGGAGGAGTCCTCTCTTTGAGGCCCTTCCTCAGGTTTCTTTCCTAATTAAGGGTTTTGAGGGTCTGGGTCATATTTCGTTTTTTGGTTTTTTTTCATTTATTGTTTCATAATGTGAGGGAATTGTGAATCCCTTTGGGACCGGAATATCCATTTATTCTGTCTCTCCTTCTCACACCTAATTCTCTCTCTCATCTTTCTTTGCCTCTTTCTTGCAACCTCTTGTTTCCTCCAGCTCGTCCCTTTGTCTGTGCCTCTCTCTCTCTCTCTCTCTCTCCCTGGTTCAATGATTGGAGACTTCAAATTGCCAGTGAATTTCATCATAAAACCATGCTCTTTCTGCCCTCCCTGCCTTCTGCTAAACACACACACATACCCCAAAAAGATAGGCAAGCACACGCAAGCACATGTTAACACACATGTTAAAACAGTGCACACACACACACACACACACACACACACACAGGCAGACATGCATGTACAAGATAGATACACACACGCACACACACACAACTACACAACTGAGCAGGCTCACAAGTACTTATGGGTGGTGTTGAGAATTTGGGGGCCAATTTCAAAATGCTGTACACACACATCCCTATTTCACAAAGCCAGCTGACCAACAACACATCTTCATTTAACCAGCTAACTAATAATCAGTTTAGTTTCATATAAAGAAACGTCAGACAGATGTGCAGTAATAATGTGACAGTTTCCACATTGTTATAAAACACATTGTTATATTTGTATCGTATAGATATCATAGTCTCTGAGGACATGGTCGCTCTTAAGGCCAGACACACCAATTGTTTTCAATCGGTGAACACGCACTAAAAGCGTCTAGTGCTGTCAAACCACCTGGACGCGTCTAAACCGTCTAGACTGTTTAATCCAGTTGTTGTCCTCACTGAAAGTATTGTGTTGTACAAGCAACCAGCGGGTTGGATTTTAATCTAGGCTGACTGAATTATCTCGTCCAGTGAAATCTGACTAGAAAAGGTCCAAGAAGATAACGCTACTAACTTTAACTTTTACTAACTTTTACACACCTTTTTATTATTTAAAACAAAACACTAAAACAGCTGTTGAAGATGTATTTTACATTCCTGGGTCCATTTTGTTGTTTGCTGGTGGATTTTTCTTCTTCTTTCCTGAGGGTAACTGTCACTACCGCTATTCCTCCCTCTACCTACACGTAAAACCAACAGCTGGATACAACAAGTCCAGGAAAGTTCTCAAAAAGCATTCTGGGTAATGTAGGAAATCACTAACTAAAGTAGAAGTAGACAAGGCAGGTTGAGGGAAAGTACAGTAAGGTAAATTACAACAAATTATGTCACAAAATAACTTTAACAACACGTCACTGTTAGTGAGTTCTTTGAACTCAGCAGTGGGGACACCTGATTGTTTTGCTCTACACAATAGAGATTGGTCACGGTGCTGACACAGACCTGAGCACTTTGTGATCACCTCAACGTCTTGGTATTTACTGTAAGACGTTAGTCAGCTCGCCACCTTCAACTTTGACTCACGGCGTTAAGATTTCCGCTGAGGGAACTACGGCGAACATCAAAAGTCACGTCCAGAAAAAGGATTTCCTCTCACATCTGGTAATCGAGCGAGATGGACACTGTCTGTGAGAGTGTGTGTGTGTGTGTGTGTGTGTGTGTGTGTGTGTGTGTGTGTGAGTGTGTGTGTGGTAATCTCATCTAGCCAATCCTTAATCAGCTCTCTCCAGGCCTTCCTCTGGTTTCCCTAGCAACAACCCTTCGCTTCCCCCAAGAACCCTCTAATCTGGCGGTGTATGAGTGTGTGTGTGTGTGTGTGTGTGTGTGTGTGTGTGTGTGTGTGTGTGTGTGTGTGTGTGTGTGTGTGAGTGTGTGTGTGTGTGTGTGTGTGTTTACAGGCCATTGTCTCTTTCTGTTTAGCTTTCAGTTTGTGTATGTGTGTGTGTATTTGTGTCTATGTGTGGGTGTGGAAGGACGTAGAATTTGGTGCTTTGGGCAAAAATCTAGTTTGGTTTTGTTAATCTTTGGTGATTAATTCCCCAAAACGACTGAACTGTGCCACAGTCGACTGAACACCGCAGCCCGTTCCAACAAACTGCAACTACATTCTGGATTTCTGGCTGATATTTGTTGCTCAATATTTCAAAAGGGCAAATGCCAGGATTCTCTGAACGATGAAGGTATGAGGGTAGCTGATAACTTCAGGGATGTTTTCTGATTTTTTTGGGGATTTTTTTAAATTGTAGATCTCATTTTAAAACAAAACTCTTCACATATGTGTGTATTATGTTTGACTGTACATGACTCCATACCACCGTGTGTGTCTAGCTGCAGTTATTCACCTCTACAACCACATCGTCCAGCTGTTGACTGGTCAGAAGTTTCCATGTACACAACAGGAAGACAGGGGTTACAGGGTTCCACAGTGGTCTGTGTGTGTGTGTGTGTGTGTGTGTGTGTGTGTGTGTGTGTTTTGGATGCAGCTACTGATTCAATAGGAGGAAGTTGGTGTGACCCTGGACAGAAACAGCATTCCTCAGTCCCCTGCTGCATATTCACCTCCCGTCAGGAAACAAAACGGGGCGAATAATGGCTTGATTATTAGAAGTACCCTTTTTTTGTTTGCTTTTCATCCTGTTCATTATTTTGTTGCGCTTTGAATGTGACGACTGTCCCCTGTGGGCCACCAGTGGTGTTTTAGTGGGAGCCTATGACTGGGGGGTTATATCCAGTGTGTTCAGGATCAGAAAACGAAGTGGTTTTTGATCGGCAAACAAGCAGGGAGGCAGCAAAGAAATGTTGGCCAGCATGGACTGGTCGGGGACAGAGAGGGGAAAACGTCTGCATCCTCTTCTGTAGGCTTGGCGCCAGTTTCCAGCAAAGAAATTACATTTTTGTTAGTGGTTCAATAAGATTGACCATGAAAGAGATCAAAATGCCGCTGAAATCCAGATCAAAAAAAGCGGGGAAAAAAAGCCCTGAGAAAAGTAAGCTCAGTTCTTACCCTGCCTCCCCCTATCTCTCCCACCCTCCCCCTCTCTCTGTCCCTTTCATTGCCCTTGTGACATTTTCTCCTCCCTTTGCTCTCTCTCGCGGTTTCCCACCATCCACAGAAACCTCAGTTCCTCTTCTTTATTCAGAGTCTCCGCTTCATGAATGTAAGCGGAGATGCTGAGGTGTCGCTTTCAGTCTCCATATTCCCACACTGCCTCACCTCTGACACAGCTTCTTCCTCATTCCAGATGATAATAATAATTGATAATAGAATAGAAAAGAATAGAATAAAGGAGAATAAAGCAGAACGTGCACACTAAAGTAGAATTTAACTGCTTACTATTATGTTATAGAATATAAGCACTCATAGGATCCCTGCTGGATCCTCTATGAGATGAATCTATAAAGTTTAATCTTCTCTCTGTTTTCTCTCCATTTTCTCCCCCTATCTATTTCTTAATTCAATTCAATTCAATTCAATTCAGTAAGCTTCATTGGCATGAACTTTACATGAACAGTGTTAGCAAAGTGTGTAAATATAATGAGAATTCGTCAAAAATAACAATACATATAAATAGCAGACAGCAGTGAGTGTCTGGGTGTGTCGCTGTCAGACTGCCACTCCGTCTCCTCTCCAGATATCGTATTAAGACTAAGACTCCATCCATGGATCGTCTGGGAGCTGAGGGGTGATACAGTTTTCTGACAATCCTCACTTTGACATGCTCTAAATCCTCTCTCTCTCCCCTTTACCCAAATACTCACCCCTCTCTCTCTCTCCCTTTTCCTTCCTCTCTTTTACTCTATAAAGACTTTGCATCACAAGTCGCCATCATGGAGGTCAATGGAAATGGCATTACGCAAATAATGGCTACATATATAAGATGGTGGTGGTGTGAGTGTAGCCCAACTCAGTAACTCAGTAAAAGTGAATGGTCCAAATGGTAGATTTGTTTCTGTTGACTTGGTCTTGTCTTCAGCCCTAGTCTCTACTCCAAAACACAAACAACTAGCTTGAGAAGAGTCACCTCAGTTAGCCTGAACCAACTGTTAGCTAGCTAACTAGCCAGAAGGCTAACTGAGAAAAGCAACTGATGCAAAAGTTAACATGCGACTACTTGCCGCTACTAATGCTAGCTAGTTACTAGATATGTTAGCTAGTGTGCAAATCAGACGTGTTAACAAGACGGTGATGGTTAGCTAACAAGCTAACATGATCTTACAGCTAGTGACTATTAGCCACTACTAGCACTAATGTTTGCTTGTGCCAGATACATTAGCTACTGCACAAATCAGATGCATTTACAACAAGACGACGATGGTTAGCTTCTAGCTGTTTCCGCGTTACAGACGTCAGAGTAGCACTTCTAACACGTCTACGTACCATTGTTAGCTTTTTTTTAAAAATGAGTTGAAAATAGAGAATATATATAGGAGGAATCTGCTAAAAGAAAATACAATTTTTATAATTTTTTCCAAAATTACACATATACAACCTAGCGAGCTGGCTAAGAACTTCAAAGAGTGTCACGATCCCCAATCAATGCTACTACATGAAGGTGAAATAAAATGGCTGCAGGTATAAATTGAAGTCTGACCTGCATGTGGTCTCAGTGAGGTTGGGGAGGTAAGGGTGTGTGTGGGGCGGGTGTCTGTCATCTGCTTCACCCTGGGCGACAACAGCATCTGGTGGGTGTGTGTTAATCTGAGCAGGGTGTATGTTAGTGGGATGATCTGTCTTTATGGGGGGGGGGGGGTTAGGGTTAGCGGGGGGAGCACCGGACAGATATACTGGAGAGAGATGGGGGAATCCCTCTCAGAGCCCCCACCCCCACCCAAGTATTCCCAGAAAGGAAGGGGACATTTTTCATTGCGAGAGGGTTAAGCCGGTGATAACAAAAAATTGCACCCCCACCCTCACTCTCAGGAATAGGATTATAATAAAGTGGACGGGACGTAAAAACCTGTTTGTTTTCTTCATTTTCAAACAGGCCTTGAGGGTAAATCATTGGTTTACAAGGCAAGTAGGAGTGATGGCTGATTTCTACCAATCAAAAAAACAAACAAAGCTGATTGGCCCCGCCCCTGGCACACCTGAGCCTCGTTTTGACAGTGACTGTTGATTGGTCGAAACACTCAGACATCACTTTTTGAAACGCTTTCTGAGAGGTTTGGAAATTTGAAAAAGGGTGACACTGGAGGAGGATGTAAAAGGTTAGGGACTTTGTGTTTGAAGTTACTTCCAATGGTTGGAGAATGTTACCTGTTGTTGAGGAGAGGCAGGAAGTAAGCTTTACCTGTTGACCTACACAGGGACTTGAACCCCAAACCCTGGAAATGATAGTACAATGCAGTGTGTGCTAATGTTGGCCTTTTCCACTTTTTCTTGGAAATAAATCGAGCTGTCCTGTAGCCAGAAAGCCACGCATTTCTTCCTTGTTTCTCCTCTTGCTTTGCTATTTAACAGATCTTGAAAACACATTGTATCACACACACAATAACGAATTTGACAGATTTGTTTCACCTCAAGTCGTTAAAATACTCCCATCCCCCCTGATTGTGACCCGTAGATACGCCCTGTTTGGCCTGTTTGGTCAGATATGTACACAACTCCAAACTTAAGAGGTGGACACACCAGCGTTAAATCTTCCCCTCTCTCTTTTCTTTAGTTTCCTTTGGTGTAAATCATCACAGACCGGCCGGTTGGTAAACAGGAGCGTGCTGTGTGCAGTTTACTGAAGTGAAGTCATGTTTTTTTTAAAACAATACTTATATTGGATTTTCCCATTAAAATCCCACAACACATGCATAACCAAATAACAAACATTCGAAACCCTTCTACCCCACAAACACCACAAAAGAAAGACTGCAAAAAGAAAAAAGGGGAAAGAAAAATAAAATCAACTGAAAAAATAAATACGAGAACAAAACTGATCTAATCTACTTGTTCCTGCTGAATGAGTAGAAGTCGCCATGCTGTAGAAAAAGTATAAAAGGTATGAATCAGTTTTCCTCTCAGTGCATGTTAGTTTTTAGTTGTTTTTTTTAGACAGTGAGACATATCCTTTACCAAAGTACCAATGACATACTAGCTTTTTCCAATTAAGGGCAATCATTCCCTTTGCTTGTAATGCACACATCAATAATTTGTCGTCTTTCCTTCTCAGATGAAATCCACAGAGTACAGACCCTTAAAATAGGGAGAATCCTCTTAATCATCGAGCTCACTTCCTGCCAAAATGTCTTAATCTCATCGTACTCCCATATATATTCTCTGAAGTTCTTTTCATTTGAAGCATTATTATTATATTTATGTATTTTAACAGGAGTTACATAAGTACGCAGCAGCCAATTATACTGGAGCAGCTTCAAATTGACTCACACAAACCTCAATTCAGGAATTCTGGGTATTCAAGATCACAAAATCTCAAAACACGGTTCCCACTCGCTTCCATTTTGGGGCCGCCAACTTGTAAAACTGCCTGTGAAACGTCACACGAAGTCAACAAGTGTGCCGAAATGTATCTTAGCTTGTGTCAGTCTGAAGTAGTCTTTGACTTTGCTATATTGTTGACTTTTTTTCAGTTTGTCTGTTTCGCTTTCACGCTGCTCCAAACCAAACGGGCTACAGTTCATAAACAAAAAGCCATGTGCTTGCATGGTTTCATCCATTTACCAGGTGAAAAGAACAAACATACCTAATGGATTTACACAGCAACAGTCACAGAGTCCTGTATTCCTGTATTGCAACACCCTGATGGCAGTGACCAGGATCTGAAATTTACTTGACAAGCACCAAATGGTGAAATGTGTGTTTGGTGGATAAATCAGTAACCAGCCGCTACACTGGCATTTGAACGCCTCGGTTACATTGAGTTCTGTTCCACTTCATGATCAATTACAACTTGATCCATTATATGAAGTAAATTTGAAATAGAAACGGGTAGGGTGACATATCTCCATGAAAAAATAATAAAGATGAATGAATTATTTTGGCTGGTAAAAATTATTCTTGGCAGATAACGTTTTTTTTTTTTTTTATAAACCAGCTGTTGGCAGAAGAGCCAAAAAACGTAATTTCGGAAACTGCCAGTGATCCTCCTTTGGTGTTCGTCCTGAGCGTCAACCTCCCCCGGATGAATAAAGGTTAATAATAAATAAAACGGAGCTAGCCGAGCGACGAGGGCCGCGGCCAAAAGTACAACATTCACTTAGCAGACAAACGCCTGTGGATGAGTTTGCCTGGTAGCTATTTCTGTTCCACAACAGGAGTGGAGGGATTGGATTTCAACCCCAACCAGGATGAAGGCCTTTTGTCTTCGGGCTATTGGCTCAGGGCTGAACGCTAATTGGCCACGGGAGACGTCACAGCGAGGCGCGATGAAAAGGTAGAGGGGGATAAAGCCATGAGACGGCGAGATAGAAACACAGTTTGTGCAACACAGTCTCAAAAAATGAGTGTTCG
>JAXDDW010000001.1:2667500-2695000 GCA_034670385.1 Hoplostethus mediterraneus | reverse complement strand
ATGCACGCTCACACTCCAGGACAACTCTCGTTCATCCACGTCTACATTCGTTCTCTCACCCTCAACGTTAACCCTCATCACTACATACGATACTTACGATTTCTGGTGACTAGTAGTTCTCTTGCCTACCTATGTTGGATGCACTTATTGTAAGTCGCTTTGGATAAAGGCGTCTGTAATGTAATGTAATGTCCATGCTCTCATCCTAATCTTAACCCTAAACCCAAATCATAATCATAATCTCGCCCAATGAAGAATGCAGGACCAAAAGGACCTCACTTCACAAAAACGTCAACTCAAATTGGTTCTCACAAGGGTAGAAGTACACACACACACATACACACACACACACACACACACACAGAATAATCCTTGAATCAGCAGGGCGACACTCCGACATCCCACTGGGCCGTTAGCGTGTTGTCTGACTCACTGATCCAGCAGAGCGCCTCGGTGTTTACCACTGGAATGAATGGGATCAAATTAAATGGCTTCATTTAGGAGCGAGCTGGCGGCCCGGCCTGGCAGCCTGGTCTCACCGCGTTTGGTGAAATGAGCAAATAACAGACAGTAGTCTGACATTGAAATATCACGGTGGGAAATGAGGGTGTGAAGGTCAGGGCGGTGAACCGGCGTAGACGTTTACCTTCAACTCTGAGGACTCGGGTTCAATTCCTGATTCGTGAGAGGAAGTTTTTTTCACCGTGAGTGCAGTTTTCATTTCCAGTGAAGGTTTTTCTTATTTCACCATGACCAAAACGGTCGTGTTAGCTAACTACCACTGAATCTTCCTGTTTCCAAAGCTAATAGTGATGGTCCTGACCTTCCCTGTGCACAGAGATCTTCTGGAAAAGATTTGTCTGTTCTTAGTCTAGATTCATACCCACAGTCCCTCATACCATGTTGTCCCCAAATAAATAAAACCGACTAAGAGAGGATGCACAATTAAAAAAACAAACACCACCGGGCACCCGAGCAGGGTTTAAAGCCACCCTAAAATGGTCACAGATGGGAACCGTGACATCAAGTAGAAGACAAAGGATATCAGTGTGACAGCCCTCGCTGACCTCAATACTGCACACTGAACTGTCTCAACTGTTTTTTCACATGCAAAGCAACGCCGGGCGCGCCCAGCAGCGGCGAAAAGCCTATTTGCGACCATGTAATATAATTCAGCATAACTCAACATATAAAATGAGTCACTATCAATAACAAATTAACACAACTCGGCTCACTAAGCTACGCTGGGTTACATGCAGCCAAATAAAAGGCTCAGCACAGGATGTATGAAAGGCTTCTCTTTGCAGCCACTGCAGCCGTTCACATTCCTTAATATATTTTTCATTTAGTTGCATCACGGCCCAGCCCGCCTCACGAACCAACATAACTACTTCTGCAACCTGTTTTACAACAAAAACAGCACAGAAACCTCACCAGCCTCACCAGCTCTGCACTGTGCTGATGTGTAGCACAATAGAAAAGCACAAGAAACCAGTCTGACCAGTAGAGACTCTTCCACTGTCTGAGTATTTTAGCAAGGTGAATCTGAATTTTGGCCCCAAAGCATGCAGCAGTGATAAATAACCTCCTTTTCTATATATTTGTTTGATTTATTTATGGTCAACGGGACAATCTCCAGCACTCGGAGCCACACTACATCCTTTCATGTCCCGCTGCTGCCACCTGCTGGCCACTCTCTGTCATTGCAGTCTCTGTAGGGACGCTGGTCAAACGTGCTTCCGGATGCAATTCTAAAAAAAAAGAGGGTATGAGGAGAAATTAGTTTACAGGCAGTTATGAGGCAATTAGTCTGTTGTAAGAGTGCTTCTGTTCTTTTGTTTTTTTGCCTCTCATTGAAATTACTTTTACTGAAGAACAACTTCCTGTCACAGTGTTTTATACTTCATGTGTATCCCAGAGGCTTTTTTCTTTCTTTGGATGTGAACAGCATCTATGATCCTTTAACTCCCATCAAGCAGACAGCTACTGTCGTCATGGCCTGGCAGTAACCATGAGGTTAGAGGCTTGTGACTGGATGATCATCAGGTCAAATCCCTCACCGGGGAAAATGTTGTCAGGGAGAATATAAGGTGCCCTTGAGCAAGGCGCTTAACCACCAGTCACTCCAGTGGAGATGCTCATTAGCCAACAGTAGAGTACAGTGGTTGTACTGGGAAGTTTCAGGTGTGAATGGCGTCGCTAAAAGAGTCTCTAATCAGCACTGAACTGCCAAGATGTGTCATTCACTTCACACCTCCTTCCATCTTCAAACACAGGGCCTCCACTAAAGTATCATTACAACCATAACTATAATAACTACAATATTGAACGCGAAGCTGATTTATTTTTTTTCTCACTCTGTTATTTTCAGCCTGTAAACCAGGAGGGAATCTGCCAGTTTCCAGCATTGCATTCTGGTCTATCTTGGTTGCTGTCGGTGGAGAAATTGGTGTCTCTTCCTTCTATAATGGATGATTGTTGAATGTAGAAAGAAGCCGTCGCTCTGTTATTCTGAGGGTCTGACATCCACGAGAACATGAAAAATACACCACAAACAACAAAATGGACCTAGACATGCAGGTTACATTGTCAATAGATGTTTTTTTAGTTGTAGTATTAAACTATTTTAGTTTTGCTTTCAGGGCCCCAGGTCATCCAGACTAACAGGGGACTGAACCAGACGTCTTCACATCTTTCTGTTTATCCATCTCTATGTCAGACTGTTGTTCGGGTGACGACCTCTTACCATGCAGTGTTTGGCCCCCGCAGGTCATCACTCATGATGTCACAGCTCCTGGAAGTTCGAAGGTCAAACACTGCCCTCTCAGGAAACCTGGCAGCCAGACACTCGCTGTCTGTCTGTCTGTCTGTCTCAACAGCTCAACTAGAGGGCAATCAGAGGTGATCAGACATTCCCATTACTTGAGCTTGTCTGAGACCTGGAGGCGTGCGCGCGTGCGCGTGCACACACACACACACACACTTCCTTAATTATAGCTGATTTGTGGTATTTGTTTTATACCTTTTATTTTACAGCATTTTGTAACTGTTAAAGGCTAAATATTATGATTTAAGTAGCATTATAAGTCTATTAATCTAACATTTAATAAACTGTTGCACACAGTGGACGTCTGCAGTGTTTCCAGCAGTTCTGACTCCATTTAGAAATACAAGCATGCACAAATGTTACACAGGAAGTGATTTAGTCACATAATGTAATAATGCTTTCAATCAACGAGAGAATGATCCCTTTAAAACCAGGTCTTATTTGAAATATTGGAAAACAAATCCCAACAATATCCATCCCTTAAATACAAACACCAAACAACAAACAATATATTTCAGTGTTCGTTAAGTTTTAATGACTTTAATCATGTAGGCACTTTCCATTCACACAAAGAAAACAACTGTGGAAAAAGCAAGGAATTGATACATCATCTTCATCATTTTGTTCATGTTTTTTATACAGAGCTCTGGAAACACGTTTCACTGGTTTCTATGGTTTCAGGGCGTAAATTAGCACGGCGTTTGACCTCGAGCCGAGCCCCGGAGGAGCCCTAGGACTTCCGCCATGTTAACACACTTTAAACAAGAGAGCATGTCAGAGGAACAAAATACTCAAGGGACTCGTAAACGGTTTAGATAACAGCTGTGATGAAGGAAGACGGGAAAACGTCAATAAATTATCAGCTACGTGCTTCAACTAATGATGGGAGGACGCGGGTTCAAGCCCCGCTGTCGGGAAGCCGCCACCCTGCTGAAGTGTCCTTGAGCAAGACATCGAATCCCTGCCAGATTCAGGGGTGCTGTTCTGTGACCCGGACCTCCTCCTGGGAGTCAAGTCAAGTATCACATTGTCATCATCGCCATTATTTGAATCCTTCCCACAAGCATGGAGCGTGATAAAGAAACTATTTTCACAGCTGTGGTGCGGAAGCCGGCCTGGTAGCAGGTTGAGGGGGCGCCGTTCTTCACTACCGCTGTAAACCTTTCAGAGCCCAGCGTGTGTTCTCAGCGCTCTGACAGGGCGAATGAACCAATAGGGAATGGATGTGCTATGAATCTGCAAACAGACCGGTCGGTGCCAGGCAGCAGACGCTCTGGTGCTCAAAGTGCCACTCAGTACCCGGCGATCTCCAGAATATGGGCCATTCCATGGGGGGGAACTTTTACATGTTTTAATAGTTTCAATCAATCAGTCTCAAGATTTCAACCTCCAACTCGTATGATAACCAGAAAGCTAGTGTGCAATCTGTCTTTTTTATTCTCCTGTTTTTTTTATTTTCTTAAGTAACATTTTAGACACATGCATTGGTAGCACTTGCATAAAAGATATAACACCCTTGTGAATGTTCTTTACTGTGATGAAGGGTACTTTGGTGCTCGTAACGTAAAGAACCCTACCAGGTAAGATTTCTTTATCTGCAGCTTCTTAGTTGCAGCTAAAAGGAAAAGGAGTCACCTATGGCCCAGCTATGGCCCACCCCCGTCCCCATGCATGCTTTTCTGGGACGGTGCACCTCAACATCTTCAGTCTGAGTGGCTCCTCAGTACTCCTAGTAGTATGGCAACGATGTACGGACAGGAAACAAGGGGGGGGGGGGGGGAGAGAGGGAGCAGAGAAAAATAAATAGAGAGGTGGGTCTAAACCTTGAGGCCTTTTAAGCGTCCTAGCTGCTGCGGTGAGGGAATGAGAGAAGGAAGGACAGAAGGTATAAAAGATGAGATGAGGGAGAGAAGGAGGGAGGGAGAAATGTTAGGTCCTTCAGGAGCTCTTGTCTTCAAAGTAGGTCTGTTCGATGCGTCTGCAGAAGGACAGCAGGTTGCTGTAGCTCTTAATCCTCTCTGCTAGCTCAGTGCTGGTCAGTCGAGTGGTCAAGATGGTGAAGAGGTGACCAAACACCAAGGCATCCAACTCTGTGGGCCTACAGCAGAGAGACTGACTTATTCCCAATTCATGTAAAATGTCCATGTTACTACTGCAATCAACCAGTCTGGAAATATCACAATCTGTTTCGGACTTGGAAAACCCATTTTGGCCTAACCCCAGTAGTTAGACAGAATAACAGAAGACTGATCGACAGAGAGAAAGACAGACACATCCAACTGATGGACAGACAGTTTACATACTGTTTGTTGAAGAAAAATGGTTGGGTCCCCAGCCGCTGAGAGAGAGCCTGGCAGCACTGACTCACATCCTCATAGACCTAGAGTACAGTAGAGGACAGTTAGTTACTACAAAATAAAATACCACTGGCCCACATCCTCATAGACCTAGAGGACAGTAGAGGACAGTTAGTTACTACAAAATAAAATACCACTGGCCCACATCCTCATAGACCTAGAGTACAGTAGAGGACAGTTTGTTGCTATAGTCATGCTCGGAAGTTTGTGAATGGTTGTCAAGATTTTGTTGAACTACAAATTAATTTTATTGTTTTAGTGTCTCAAGTGTATTCTGTAAAGCTGAAAAGGAAATTCAGGAAATATATGTGAAGGTATAAAATCATTCAGTGGTTGTCGGATGGTTGCTAACCTGCTCCAGGTTCTTTCCCCCCCAGCCAATGGCGTTCATTTTCCTGCGAACCTCCCACTGCTTCTGATAGGCTAGAATGTGGTTCAAAGGCCATGAATAGGGACTGCTGTATCTCGGACGGGAGATCTATGTAAAACAAGCAAACACACACACACTTGGTGAAGAGGCAATGGATAATCACTGCTAAATCTAAGACTAGAAATCTATGCACACACAGGAAACACACACACACACACACAGACAGACAGACAGACAGACAGACAGACAGACAGAGACACACACACACACACACACACACACACACACACACACACACACACACACACACACACACACACACACACACACACACACACACACACACACACACACACACACACACACACACACACAAATTGAGGTTAACTGTCAATTAACCCTGTCACCAGTAATAAGGAGTTCCCTGTTTTCCACTTCACCCTGTTCATATTTTAATAGTTTACTTCTAATGTAATGATTCAGAAGAGCCTCTGATTGGGCGTTTCTTTCCAGTGCGTTCAGGGAGACAAAAATGGAGCGTTAACCAATATTGTGAAAAACTCAATTGAGGGGTGGAAGGTGAACTTGGTTTGGGACAGAATGAGGAAAACTGGACAGTCCTGCCGCCAGTTTCCAACAGTAGAAAAAATGTGTTTAAAAATAATAATGGTACACATTGACTGTTTATTTGCCAAATATTTTATTATAGTTCAATAAGGTTGCCCCCAAAAATGCCCCTGAAAATCAGATCAAAGGGACAGACAGACAGACAGACGGACACAGATTAATTAATTGATAATATTATATCATGAGTACTGACCTCAGAAGCTGTAGCGTCGTCACACCACTGGATGTACAACTGTAGAGGAGAGGAGAGTTAGCTGACAGGTGTATTAGTGCACGTTCCCAACACGCGTGTCCAGCTGTGTTGGCTTTCCAAGAATGCAGCATATTGTTTGACCTGTGTATGTGTACTGCGTCTTAGCAGTGAGCAGCAAAGTGTTGTCCAAGTGTGTAAGTGTGTTCATCTGTTTCGGTGTGTCTACCTCAGCAGTAAGCAGCATGTTGTTGACTAACTCCATGTAAGCTTTCATTTCAGCTCTCTGAACATCATCTAAGCCATCACTCAGAGAATGACCCTGGAAACAGAAACACACCGACAGATTTAGTTGTCTTCCCATCTTCCCAACAAATTTCCTGGAGGATCAACAGGCTGTGTGTGTTGCTTACCTTAGCCTTGGTGAACTGGACTATTGGACCCAGCTCAGACACCACTTGGTTCCCTACCTGGACGAATGGAACCTTACCTAGAGAGAGAAACAGGAAAAGACAGAGAGGGTCAAACAGGGATAAAGAAAGAGGGAGGGGCAAGACGGCAAGAGGAAATTCACATCTTGACTAGCGTGTGAACTAACCGGAAGGTGACATGTATTCAGCGTTAGCTCTGCACGCCACCTGCACTGGTAGACTGCACATCCTTAGGTAGGCCTGCACAGGAGAGAAACAGGATAGTGTCATTACATGTAAACATAACATTAAAACACACACACACACACACAGAGAGAGGACTAGTATGCCTGCACATCCATACATGCTAAAATACAGACAGACAGACAGACAGGTGGACACGAACACACATACCGCCGCAATTGCTCAGGCAACAACATATACACACGTGTGCAACCACAACTGCACGCACACGCACACACACACACAGTCTCACCTGCACAGCCAGAGATGAGGCGCAGTCAGAGAGCAGAATTTGGTCCTCTGGAAAAAAACAACAATGTTTGTGTGGTGACAACTCATTACACACACACACACACACACACACACACACACACACACACACACACACACACACACACACACACACGCGCCTTACCCTTCAGCGGTTGGTACAAGGTGGCATTTTCAGGCCAAGGTTCAGCAGCTGTCACAAACACAGACAGAGACAGAGACAGAGAGAGAGGATAATTTAGCTGCAGGTGGCAACTTAGCTAGCCAGCAGGTTCCTTGTGTGACAATTAGCATCCTGCCCGTGTACCTACACGCTAAGACACGCCCCTATACTGGCGCAATGGTTAGCCAAGCTTGTCGTAGCTTGTAAAATAGAAAATGATGTAGAAGAAAGTACATCTTAGAGTTAGAGTTGGCTAGACATGACGATAAAGGTATATTAACCTATATGTCTTTAACGTTAGCTGACGTTAGCTAGCTTAACTGGTTAATAACAAAAACTGTTGACATTTTGCTGCTAATTCAATACTTTACCTGCCATCTGGGACACGAAGGCCTCTGCCGCAAGAGACATGGCGCAATCCTTGTAATATCTTTATAAATCAAAATCCAAACTAGACAGATGTTGAAGTTATTCTTCTGTTTACAAGGTTAAGGGCAAGTGCTTCTGCAACCACCGAATGGTCCGTCGCGTTATAAGTTCCGGGGAGTAACTTAACTCTGACTTTCTGTTCCGTTTTACGCCTGCGTGTTCAAAAGCGGAGCGACGCCTAGCAACGTAAAAACTTACCATTTTAAAAGGTAGGCGACTTACTTGGTTTCCTTTGTCAACCCTCGTTAGTCTCTTATCCGTGTTAGTTCGTGTAGTGCGTTGTGTACTTTCTCTGACCTATCGAGAATACTCATATGTTGTCTGTACATGGGATCACAGTATATCCACTCTCTCAAATACATTTATCTGTATTCATATTAATAACTACATAATGCAGAATATCAGGTGCGAGCTTGTTAAAACTCCCAACATGATCTTGATTTGTTTTATCGCTCTTTTAGAATGCAATACCCATTGCTACCTCAGGGGGGCAGTCCTGTTCCAACATTAGGACAGTCGCTATCAAGGCTGCTTGTTGTGGTACGTGGGATAGAAAAATACTTCACGCACACTTCAGAATATGCTATTAGATATGTGTGTGTGTGTATATATATATATGTAATAATATATTTTGGCCACTCAATATAAAGCCTGTTTCAAAAGTAGATGTTTACTTTTATGTTATTGTAGAAGTATAACTTGTAGTGTGTAGTATGTTTAATATTATGAATGAATGTCAATTGTTTACTAATATTTTCCTGCTTATTTTCCTTAAATAAGCAGTTAAACGACCAAAATACTCGTCAGGGTGTTGAGAGTGTCTTGGCCTTTGGTTTCTGAATGAATATTTTGGCCTCCGGCAGTCTGATTGGTTACATTTAAAGTGGATCTACAGACCAATAGCTGGTGATTGATTGACATGCCAGGATCCTCTCCGTCTGTCAGCCTGCTGTGCCTTTCCTCGGAGTTCAGACCAAACCACGTCTGGACCGGAAGCCACCGATTAAAGGCTCTCCGCACTCATTTCCCTTACGGCACACACACACACACACACACACACGCACACACACGCAACACAACACACACACAGAGGGAGAGGGAGAGAGAAGACTTATTTCACTATAGCCGTAGGTGCTGTACGTAAACGATGCGTAAAACGCGCACAAAAGTTCCTCGCTGTATATTACTCTGTATTAGACGATACGTACAGAGATAGTAATAGCGTGTGTTTGTGTTTATCTGTCAATACATTTAAAGAAACTCAACTAACTAACTACTTCATATTTTATTGATTATTATTTATTTTATTCAACCTGTCTTACAGTCCATTCTATACCTAACTCAATACCAAACTAATATCGAATAAATTGTATTACCAGCTTTATAGCAGGTTCTCCATAATTTAATTTAATTGAAATGTACCCATGGTGTAGCTAGATCTAGATAGTGGACGCTGTGGCGTCAGAGCAGCTTTCTCCGTCCCTGGATCTCAACTGAGAGATTTGGCTCCCAGTTTAAGCAAGCTGTCACTCCAACCAGTCAAAACGTTGTGGATACCAGTAGCGCTGTGTTTAGTACCAGCTACTCCACAATAATTGAAAATCCCTGGTTCAATTGAGACATCCTGGACTATTTGTCTTGGCTCCGTTCAAACGGCTTGACGCTCCCCTGTGTTATGAGTCGGAGTAGGGTAAACCAAAACGAAGATTGTTTACGTTATAGAAGATGGATCGCTCGTTAGTAAAAGTATGATCCACCTAACGCTCTGCAAAGCTGAATATTAACACTCACGCATGCGCTCTCCTCGCAACCTTTCCATTATTACTCCAATTTCCAATTATTCCCATTAACATTAAAAAAGATTCTGGTCAGGCTTGATGTCTGTGGTACCCGGAGGAATGGGCGGAGTGAGAGCTCTTTGCTTCTTTCTCCTCTCTGGCCAAACCATGCAGGAGCCAAAGAAGTGAACTATAACTTCCCTCTTCCAGCAATAAATCATGCTCAGGTTGATTTATACGTCACTTCCGCTGCCCCAAGTCATCTATCCTAAAATCGGCAGTGATTTAGAAGAATAGTACGTACGTGTCCTAAAGTGTTGATTAATAATGATAATAATAATAAAAAATCATAATAAAAATTAAAATAAAAATCATAATCACAATAATAATAATAATAATAATAATAATAATATGAAGAAGAAGAAGAAGAAGTTCACTGTTGAAACATTTTTATTGTTTTTTAATCTAAATATTTTATCACAAATTTCCACATATGAAATTCTTACCAAACAGTTTACTCCCAAAAAGTACACTTATAAAGCACACAGATAATAATTACTACAAAGAATAAAATAGGCTTCTAAATAATACAAAATAAGTACTATAGTGTAATAATACCAATCAATAGCATATTGAACTGGAAACATAAAGGGAAAACAAACGCTTAAAATGCAACATTATTTCAGAGAGTATTATTTGTAACCTCTCTGTGTTCAATATAATTAAAAAAAAACGTTTTAGAAAGTTTTTTTCTTTACAACCCTGTAACCCTGAGAAACGTAGCTACATTTATACATTTATCTGTGTCGTGCAGAAAACTCATATCTCCGATTTGTCCATTTTTAATTGATGTTTATGATTTTGTTTATTTGGACATTGCCCCCATGTATAAAATGTATTATAGCCTGGATGTTAGTATACCCCCCCCCCCCCCCCAATTTCTGAAAAGTTCCCCTTTTGGAGATAAGTGTTTTTGCACGATATGGCTAGTTGTCCTAACTAAGAATTAATTGTTTTTGGATGCTGCTATGTGTACAAAATAAACACTACTTCTTTAATGTTTAAACATTCTTTGTCCAGCCCAGCTTAGTCTACATACTACAATATTATTTTAACGTGTCTCACTGTTCATTTTGGATGCAATTCCTTGAACAGGACGTTTTTAACACGGCAGGTCAGCGGTTGAGCAACCTGACGTATTTGGTGTTTGTGGTCCTTCGAGCATTAAAAGTGAATCCATGTGGCGACATTTTGGTGTATGTGCATATACATGTCTTATTTTGTCTTTTCGGTAGAATAAAACCATGTATTTTGTGTACCCTGTAGAAATAAAAACCCTGTTTTCTCCAAACGACACAACTTCTTTCCTCGCTTACCAGATCCATAGACAGGCAGAGTTTGTCAAGGCTGTAAAATACCATAGAGATGTCAGACGTAATGATCAGCTAGGGTGTCTGCAAATTACAATTTAGCCTACATTTAAGACTTTTTAAGACTTTCGTTAATGCCAGTTGGAATGAAATAGAAGACCAAAGTCGCAATTGAAATAAACGTTAAGATGAAACGAGTTTAGTAAGAATATGGTCTGTAGGTCTGTGCGACTGGGGTGATTTCTTATTGGAAAAATGGCGCAACGAGAAATATTTTTTATTAATTCATTCATTGTCTTTATCCGTTCATTCCCATTGATGGTCACGGGGGGCTGGGGCCTACCACAGCATACATTGGGCCCATCTCAAAGAAATATTTTAAAGACCTTCAAAACTGAATTGAAAACAAAGAATTCTAATGCAAAGTGTAACGAAGACACATTGAAGTCCTTGATCTCAGGCAATATAATTTAAGACATTTAACGACCATGCAGACAGCCTTGATCATCTGGTCAGAATAACCAGTAATTTTACAACAACGGAGACGGGTTGGGCGCTAACATGGCCGTCACGGAAAACTGTAACCGCCAAACTCTGCGTGTCTACGGATCAGACTTCAAACGGCTATCACTTCTTTTACATTATTATTAATATTATTATTATTGTTGTTGTTGTTATTGTTGTTATCCGTTGATTTGTTATTCTTGTTCCGTCCTTTAGTGTTGGGCAGTTTGTTGTCCTTCTTCCAGCGCATGCGCCGGTTCTGGAACCACACTTTGACCTGCCGCTCGGACAGGCAGAGCGTGTGAGCCACCTCGACCCTGCGGCGGCGCGTTAGGTAGCGACTGAAATGGAACTCTTTCTCGAGCTCCAGAATCTGCTGGCGCGTGTAGGCCGTCCGCAGCCGCTTGGGCTCCGGGCCCGTGTGGTTGGGGTTGACTGGAAAAGAAGAGATGGAGAAAGAGAAGAGAGAGAGTGAAAGAGACAGACAGACAGATTGAGACACACACACACACACACACACACACACACACACACACAGAGAGAGAGAGAGAGAAGAGAGAGAGAGAGCAGTTATTTTTTTTAAATCATTTTATTTAGTGTGCAACATTATTATTATCATTATTATTATATTATTTTATTATTATCCGAACATGAAATAACCGTTAAATCACATCATCTCTAGGAATTTAAATCTTAAAAAAATGATCTGGATTTTATTTAATGTTAATCTGTATGTGTGGCTGACTGGGAAGCGCTCCAAGAAACAATTTCACTTGTAACTTGCAGCTTTTGTTCAGCATCGTGCACGCATGCACGCACGCACACACACACACACACACACACACACACACACACACACACACACACACACACACTGTGGCAGAGCCATAAAACTTTATAGGGGTTGTAATTCTCCCTGGCTCTCACTGAGATCATAAATTACCCGACAACCCAAAAAGCACTGCGCACAAACGGACAAAAAGACGAGAGGGAGATGGACAGTAGAGATAAAGAGGAACGGAGAACAGAGATATGAGATATGCAGTGGAGAGATGAGCAGAAACAGAAAAGATGGAGACAGATAGAGAAAGAAATGGAGAGAGAGATAGACAGACAGAGAAAGAAATGGAGAGAATGAGACAGAGAGAATCACAAGAGTCCTTATCTTACCATGGGCGATGTGCACTTTCTTCATCCACGGGTAGACAACAACGGGCGGCTTGTCTTTGCCCTGGCAGGCCGATTTCCTTTGCACCTGAGAAGGCTTACAGGTCACCCAGGCCTGGCACTGATCACCCACGGAGAGCCGCTCCTTAAACGTGTCGCTTGACTGTCTGTAGCCGGGGAACGGCGCATCTCTGGCGTGTGAGTGGTCCTCATCGTCCCGCTGATGCCCCGGGTGTTGTCCCTGCACAGGGTGTTGGTAGCTGGTTTGTTGTGGTGTGTATGGAGGCGGAGGGGGCTGGGGGTGGTAGCCCCCTGCATAACTACCACTGTCCTGGGGGTTGTAATACCCCCCTTGGTCACTAAAATTACTGTAATCTTCCTCACAAGGCGGGAACTGCGGCTCAACATATTTACAGCTCAGCACATAGGACTCCATGATTGATTTATAGCGAGGCTGGTAGGAGAATACTAATTTTTCTTTCTCTCCCTCTCTCTCTCTTTCTCCCCCTCTGGCATCAAGCCATCCTGCGGCTGTCAAATAGACGGACGGCCACGTAGCTCACGTGACCCCGCGGCCAGCCAATGGGGGGCTGCCTATCGAGTTGTTTATGTCACACGTAATGGGATAATTTGGATAAAAAATGCTCGTTTCGATGCTGATTTGCTGGAGGGAGAAATCGCTAAGAAGACTTGTGTGGAGGCATTGTAAGACAATGAAGAGGCTTGTAGAATAAAGAAAACACTGAAAGCTGGACTGATACGTGATTTAGAGTCCCAATTAAATGACAAGATATTAAATAATAATGCACCTATCCAGACTAAAATGATCATATCTGGGTTATCCCAAATCCTAAAGAATTAATGATCTATCTATCTATCTATCTATCTATCTATCTATCTATCTATCTATCTATCTATCTATCTATCTATCTATCTATCTATTTCAATGTCTAGCCTATCTCCTCCCTCTCTCTCTTTGCTCGCCCACCCCCCACACACGCGCGCACACACACACACACACACACACACACACACACACGGCCTATTGAAACGCTGGACAGTAGATTTAGTAGATTTATGACTTTTAGCTGAATGACTTCTACCCCACACAGATGGCCGAAGCTGAAAAATTAATCTCGCCCATATTGAGAGACGGCGGGGCCATATTTGGCCTTGTGGCTAGTCAAAAGACGGACAACAAAACGTGGCCGGTCAGAAAGGCCTCCAATAAAAGAATAGAATAAAAGGTTCCCAGACAGTGACTAGTAGTTGGCTTTGTTAGGCCGGGGTCATCCCGAGGTGTCCCGCTCACCAACTCGCCTTTTAAAGGAGGCTTTAAAAAATGAAGCCAAAACATGCTGAACGGGAGAAAAATGAGGCAGGGTTTAAAAAATGAAGCTGTAATCGAAATAGGTGATGTGCAAAGTAATCCCGAGATAATGAGGGTGCTAATAGACGTGCACAAACTGCATCTGTGAATGTGAATGCTGCTTATCGCTGGGATGCTTGAGCCTTGTAGACCATAACGTGGAGATTTCTGCTTTAGGCTGCAGCTCAGACACAAACTGCGTCTCTAGGGATGCTAAGAAAGCATCAGAACGTCTAATACTCTAGTACCACTCCTATAATAATCATAATAATAATAATGATGATGTGAGAAGGAGAGGAAGAGGAAGGTGTTTTGGGGAGCGCTGCCAATCGCATAATTGCTTGGCTCTGACATTACATGTTGCTCATGGAGGCGGTTTAATGGCAAAGGCTTTGGCATGGCTGAAAGACTCCGAGATAACCAACGGACTATATCGGACTAAGCTACTATTACACGAGTCATTTGCTCTGAATAGCCCAAACTGAATGATGGCCGTAAATTAATGTAAAATGACTAAATTACCAGTAAAGGGGGTTTAAGGCGAATCCAGCTGAATCTGGTTTTATTGCCACTCTCACTTAAACCGTTTTCTCCTTTTGTCTTGGTGAATGGTAAGCAGTGGCACCTTGCTGCTACATTTAAGGACTAGTTAACTTGAGACTAATACATGTTTACATGAAAAATAATAGTAGAGATACTAAGCAAGGGAGTCTGTATGCACTGCACTCCACTGTAGCATAGAGACTATTTTAGAAAGGGGGATCTCCATTGTTGCCAACACATTTTGTTAACATTTTCCTGATTTTCTTGATTGGAAAACTTGCAAATGAGTCCATTCCCTCAACAGCTACCATTGAGGTTGAGCAAAGCATTTAAACCTGTTTCCTGTAGTAGAAGTTAAAAGAGGCAGTACTGAAGAAGGGCATGCATGCTCAGCAGAGTTATTCCACTCTGTGGGTTTGACAGATGGCTAGTCGTCGCCCATAGACTCCCCTAGAACCCAATCTGTGACTGAGGCAGCTCCACACACATTCGGTTCTACAGGGTATATATAGGCGAAGTTTGTCTTCGTGGCCGGCTGCTGACAGCTTTATTCTGTTGTTGTTGTTGTTGTCGTCAGGGATTTGCCCGGCGTCCCAGGTCACTCATAGTGTATCTCTGTATGTCCATTTTATTTACCATCAATTTCAATGAAAACACATGTCCACATAAAAAATAATTGCAGTACTTAAAAACGGCACTCAACCCATCCCTTAATGGAAGTGGAAGTGCCCTGTTTTTGTCTCTGATGTTCCTTGACTGTTGTCTCTTGACCGTGTGATGCACCAGTGTCATTGTATGATTTGTTGAAACCATTAAAGGTACCATGTCTTGCCTTTTAACAAAAATAAATCATTACTGCATTCATTTTGACACTTCATAATTACTGTAAACAAACAAGACCATTGCAGAGAAGACTGGCAGCATCTACCGGCCTCTACACTGTGTTTTATATCATGTGCACCGATTGCTTTACGGCACAAAACAGGAAGAGGGCGCTGTTATTCCTGCGCAAATGCAGCTAAAGCTTTCAGAGTTTCTCGCAGTTGGAGATGGTGGAAGGAGTGAAAGGGCGCTGGAAAAATCACATCATGTTTATCTTCTTCAGTGAAGAGAAAACAAACACACAGAGGAGGGACAAGTAGCAACATCCACTTTGCAACAGGAAACAACGTGGACTTAATTTTGAGAAACACCAGCACTAACAATCATCTTAACCATCAACCCCGTCAGTGTTAGTGCCATGCTCTTCCCATCGAGTTTGTTGCTGCTGAGGCTCACTGGGAAATAATGTCATAGAGTAACTCAAATAGTGAAAACTGTGAAATCACAAGCCATGGTTGGGTTGAATAGCAACGAAACTTGAATTATGTTCAAACAACGTTTCAACAATTTGCTACTTTTGGCCTACAAACATTTTATCTATTCAACTGAACAAGCCTGATCCTAAATATCCTGGTTTCTGAGACTCTGGGTCTGGACCAGGACAGGAAACAATCCATTTTGTCAACAGGCCACAGCAGCTGGTAAATCCCCAAATCCACCAGCCAGTCATATGACCCACCAACCAGGTTTCGATAACAGAAGAGGACCCCCAAATTATGGTTGGTCACCTGCCAACATAGCTGGTAAAGTAAACAAACCACAGGCACAATTTCTCATTTAAATCCTGGTTGGAATCAGTTTTTGATGGACGACTGAAACTGTCTCAATCACAGGCTATATCCAATATTTGAATCAAACCTTTAATAGACAACATTTTGAAGCAATGATGGGCAATTCTGCCAATAATATGAATAACAGTATAATTCACATTGTTATATTATTATATTAGAATTATGAATATAAATTTAATTCATATTAATATATTATCCATATTGATTTTCATCCCATTGAACAATCCCCAATCCCTCAAACTGTTGCCCACGTATAATTGTCTTAAGGCTTGTATGCAAGTAATGTAACTACTGGCCCAAGTGATATGCAACTCGATGCCACAGGGATGTTCTGTTCTCTATTCTACCCATGAGCCTAATTGCCTGTCATCGTTTCAGGACACAGACATTCATTTTTGCTGATGACATTTAGAAACGTCTCCCATGGCCATTTGGGAGGATATGACTGTGCTCTGAACTATTTGCTAGAGGGCTAGGGACTGCATGCACTAGGGCGACTTTTTTGTAAAGTAAGATTTTTGTATTATAAGCAATAAAAAGGTATAATTTGATGAGTAAAGTTTGATCTGTGCCTTTTCAGAATGGTTTTGTTGCCTGATGAAACTGCCCTCAGAGTTTATAACATTGACCTTTAGACATTAAGAACCTGCAAATGAGCAAAAATCTATTCAATTTGGGACTATTAATCCATGCCTTGAGTAAAAAAGGACTTTAACCTAAAACTTTCATTTTTCAGGATTATTCTGGCTTAAATTCTTCCTCTAAAAAGGGGGTTTGAACACTAAAGTCATTAGCTTACATCACCTTTCAATGGGATCCCCTAGCTCTGAACTTTTGTGGATTCTTTTAAAGCAACAACAACTGAGTGATGTTTCAGTTTTTGAAAGAGCATTCTTCCCTAAGAATGTAGCCTAGCTGCCATCAGGTCGCGAGAGGGTCAATCAGAATCATTGACCGCTGCTTCACCGTTCCATTAGTCCTAGCGCTGGACAGGGCCACGCAGGGGCTCGAGCTTGGGACCATCCAGAGTTCACGCGGCCTGCGGGAGCCGCGAGCCATTGTTCTGTACTGGTCTCTCACCCTGGTCAGCCGCGAGGTCCTCACAGACAAACAGGAATACCAAATATGGGCAGGTTAAGAAAAATGATTGTTGGTCGACCTAAAGGAAAATGCTCGTGGCATGTAAGATTAAAAAGAAAAGAAGAAAAGAATATTAATGTATTTTCCCCCCTTATGCTATGCTATTCCACTTACTATGATACATGCTATGAATTTATGTCATATGTCATAAACGCCTACAAGGTGGTTTACCCTACTCTATAAGGCTATCCTCAAATTATTGGAATTGATTAACGTCCAATCGCTTGAGATGACGTCAGCTGTAGCTGGTAGCAGCCTAATAACGCGCGTGCATTGTTGTAGATGCACTATATATGCTGATATTGGCTTACATAGCGAAAGACTACTACTACCCAAAATTATGAAAATAGTGTTTTGTTAGTGGACATTTAAGCCAGCCTATAGACCATAGGCTACGGTTGATAGTTTTATAATTTCTGTTGTTACAAATTATTTTGGAATTTATACATTTATAAGCAGTTCTTTGTTTCCCAAGTTTGAATTCGACATTCAACACAGCAACCGTGAGTTGAGGTCCTAAGCATTAATAGGTTATAGGTAAGTAAGTATGTAATATGTATGAAATAGACAAACAGATCAACTCTTTACAGGCTATCTTAAAATGCGGGCTAAATCCACCTCTCATCCCGAGTTGCCTCCATGATATAAAGCCATTCAGATGTGGCTTTTCTTTCTGGGGTCGTTTCACTTTTTCATCTTAGACAGGCTGACCGCCGGCTCACCCCTCCACCCCCGGCCCTCTGCCGGGTCAAAGCCGAGCTGAGAGGTGCTTTAACCCGGTTTAGACATTAACTCCGACCTCTAGCCCTGGGAATCCACCGTCTAGGGTTGAGCTATTATTATGCGAAGAAATAAAGCTGAATATATTGACTGTAAATTGGGCAAATCGATTATTGAGCAGGTTCAGACATAAATGTTAAAGAAAATCAAATTCAACACATAGGCAAAAAGCGTATTCATAGCCTATTGATAGACTAAACATTTCATAATTGTATCATTTGTTATGTTATGCCTACAATAATAAAACTCCAACTGTGTGGAATGCATAATAAGCATGAGGCAATTACAATTATAATTAATCTAGTTCTTTGATATAGATCAGTTTAAAAAGCCTAGTGATAAATCAATGGGCCGATTCCTTAATCTCATATTTGTGGTCTAGTTTTTATCAAGTACAATTGTGGCTGTATTCTACATAAATGCCACTATATCCCGACATTTTAAAGCCTAAAATACAAATGTGTTGCTATAATAATCGTAAGAGCAGCGTTTTAAATTAAAGATTTTAAAATTAAAATCACACGAGGTTCCATATAAAACCTTTCCTGTTTTTGCCTGAGATCGCAAATGCAGTAGACTATTTGATTTAAATATTGTACTATACAAAAATATTGAACAACACAGAATACTATCGTGTGTTTGTTGAATGAGAGCAGACTTGTCTTTTAATTTGAAATGTTGCTTCACTTTTATGAAAATATCAACAGTCCTTTGGACAGAGCGTTTGTTGTAATCAGACTTTTAGGGGATATTGGTTAGGATAATTATATGATTATAGGTGATATGCTTTTTTGGGGGGGTCTACTGTAGTAAAGGATATTGTGTCACTTGTATTGGTAACTATCCTACACAGAACATTTACTAACTTAAATATTGTTCTGTCTCTGCATAAACAAATCAAGATGTTAAAGGTTCTTCATAGCACCAACAAGGGTTCTCTGATTCAAACCTAAACCACCATTTTCTATATAGGCTCCATTTTCGTTAGAGAGCAAGAGAAGGCTTTTACGACGATATTGCGGTTTTCGTGTAGGTCCTATCGTAAATTTAAATGCTGTAATCAGTTATTTTCTCCTTGTCATGAACTGCGGCTGTGTTGTTCTCACGGTATTTACTTCTGCTTATAAAGGCTTGATGACAGTAAAGATAGCAGTAAAACACATGGACAAGTGTCGTAACTCGTGAAAGCTCGTGAAGACTCTTTTTTTTACGTCCAAACGCACATCCAGTACTTCAACCAGGAGAGATGGTCCGATGACCAGCACCCATTTACAGGTCCTGTTCACCAAAACACATAGTTGGCTGGTAAAACGGTGAAAGTGGCTAGTGGATTTTTGCAATCCAACCAGCCAATGTTGTGGCTTGTAGACAGTATAGCTTCCTGCCCTGGATATGAAAAATACACAGTAGCTCACACATAATAATAATAATAATAATAATAATGATAATAATAATAATAATAATAATAATAATAATAATAATAATAATAATGTACAGGAACAAAAATAGAAACAACGCCTTCAAAGTGTCTAATTGTACTTAATGTCTAATTTAAAAAAGTATAATTCAACGAATATCCTCTTACATGGAAACGAGGCGAATTCATTTCAAAATAAAATGTGCAGGCCTGATAATCTACAACAGATGGAACAGGTTTCATTTAGTATACATGCCCACTTGAGAACACACAGGTTGTGGAAATCGGTCGCACACACACACACACACACACACACACACACACACACACACACACACACACATACACACACACACACAGTCCAAGCTCGCTACATATATCTCTGAGTACAGGAGCTCCCAAACTTTTTCATGTCAAGGACCCCAAATAGACGTAGTACATAAGAGCGTAGACCCCCGTTTGATTTTGTCCCAAGGACCCCAGTGACCCCAAAGGTTTCCACCTGAGAAGATATTTGTTGTTAGATATGACTTAATTATTAAGAATTAAATCTCTCTATACTATCTGTGGGGAGATAACAACCGTTAATAACAGTTCAGAGTGTAAAACCCATGATCACCCTTAAAATTTCTCCAGTTTAAATAACAGAGAAATTAAACTTTTGCTGTTGGGTCCTGGAAACCCCCGTCAAGGATCCCCGGGGGTTCCAGGACAGCCACCTTGGGAAGCCCCTGCTCTACCGTCATAATCGCTTCCCAATATGAAAACAAGAGACACTTACTTGCTTTCTGATCTCGCGTTAAAATACAAATATTCGTTACTGTAAAATCCCGTCAGAACGCAGCTAATCCGGTTGCCAACCGGAGCTGTTGCTCTTTACCGACACAAAGAGAGTGCTGTTGTTTTCGGCCAAATATATCCCATCTGGCCTGCCGTCGGCTATTCTGTGTGAGTTATATTTTGGGGCTTGTCAACCGGCGGCAATAAAACACACTTTATTACCGTCACGTGCTCTGTTTTTTTTTTTTCTTCCCCTGCTGCTCCCACGCGGGTTCATAAATTATTAGGCCTACACCGCGAGCCACTTGACTTAATGGTGGCGCCAGAAAAATACAAAGAGAAGCAAACACTGCATCTCTAGATGTTAGTGCTGCTGGAGTTTCAATACAGTCGGGAGTTGTTGTGATTTCAATTTAACTACAAGACCGTTTCCGTGCTTACAAATCGTTTCTTCAAATTATTTCATTATTATGATTGTTTGTTTATATTTTAGGAGAGGGGCTGGACATTTTGTGATATGTGAAACTTACAAAGAAAGATCTATAGAGCCGTTCTAATTGTGCTACTCGAGTTATAATCGAAATATTACTTTTGATTTTGTTGATGTTGTTGTTTAATGGAGAACAATTTATTAACCGCAAGGCACGTTTTTAGATGCTGGATTGGACATTTGTAAGTGGATTGAAGTCCGTGCGTAAAGAGGATGTTTCATGTGCGTAAAACAGGACGTCTGCATGAAGTTGAGACTGTATTTAAAGTCCCTATGCAGCATGACTACAACCTTCTTCTTAAATCCACCTACAAAAAAAGCAGAAGAGACTAATCGCCGTTTGCATTTTTCTGGATGTTTCTGGAATGCCAGTCGGAACATTTGCTTCCTGCTTTGATTTCCGTAAATGGGGAGCAATAAAACCATAAACAGCCTCTGTGAAAACAAACCGTCTGTGTGTGTGTGTGTGTGTGTGTGTGTGTGTGTGTGTGTGTGTGTGTGTGTGTGTGTGTGTGTGTGTGTGTGTGTGTGTGTGTCAAACTGGACACCGGTTTGCTTGCTTTAACAGCTCAGCGGCTGGTGAGGACATTAAGTGCCAAAACAGCACATCAAAAGCTAAACTATCTAAAAGATCTTAGAAAGCGTAGTAAATTATACCACCAATAACATAATAATATCACTGTTATTATTCTTAGCAATAATAACAATAACACTATCACATGCAGGTCTTGAAAAGTCGCATGAAATCGTGCCCTATAACATCAGCAAGGACATTATTTTTTAGGTGCACTGAATGTGTGGAATCAGTGGGAACCAGCCTTCCTGACAAAATGATTGCAAAATATCTCATAAATGCAGTTCCTTTCAATATTAATGCACTCAGCGCTTAAATGTCGCTCAGCTACCACGTTGTTTACTGTTCAAGAGCTCTGGTGCTTGAAGAGAATAAAACACTTTTTATATACAATAGCGTGTTACCGCCGTTTTCCAATAAATGTAAGCCAGTGGAGCCCGTGATTTACAACGGCTTGGCTTGGCCATGGGCCTAACATCGCCTCCTAGCCGCTGAAGCCAAAAACAACCCTGGAACACAAAGTGGCGAAGGTGCATTTGAGGTAGCTGGGAAAACAGAGGGCTGTGACCTCCTAACTAGATGATCCAGAGCGAAGACAGGCATTCACAGAGCTGGAATCTGTTTAATGACGCCATGAAGACATGGTGGGCTGATCCCTGAGTGTGCAGCGCCATCTAGCGTCCATACAGACAACAGCATCAGCACCAGTATGAGAGTGAAGTCAGCGGGTAAATACACTGAACTAGTAACCCTGATATTACTGCTAATAGGATGATGTAAACACCTCTGCGTGTAGCAGCGCTCCCATTACTAACATACACTTTTCAAATATTTCTGCCTAGAAAACTGAAAAAAGAGAAGCAGGTCCACAATAGCAATGGTCATTTTCAGCTATTTTCACATGCTCCTCAATGTCTTTTTTGTGTTTTTAAAAATGTCAATGTAAAATCCTCCATGGCCAATAAGACTCATTTAAGCCAGTGATAAATGGGACAATTTTGGGGGCATTTCTGACAAGTGTTTCTTTTGTCTCCGAGGAATATTTTTATGAATTCTTTTTTTTTGACGTCTTGTCTCTGTTTGTCACCTGTTACTGGAAGTGCTGCACATCTACATTCCAACTAAAATGGCCTTGTGTATCATTTTGAGTGGTGTGGTCTATGTCCTGGATGCTGCCCCCCTCTGGTGGATCATGGCAACAACAACAGCAGCATTGGCATGAATACACTTTACAATGAGATACCATATGTACCATCAAACTGACCAAAACAGCGACTGATATTATTCATTCAGTAATATTCATTAAGTCCTGCATAATAACATACTACTAAATAACATTACTACTACAAATAATACTACTACAGTATCATTAACACGTTATCAGTTTAATGTAATGTAAATGCAAGGTACCAGGCTGCAACCAAAAGAGGACAGAAAAGTCACAATACATTTGAGCTTTTGTTGATAGGCACCTTTGTTAACAGTTAGGCTGATAGGATTAGTAATTAGGCTCGAATAGTATTTTCTCATAATTAATTGGATAACCTGATGTAATCCAGTTATCAGTTATCAGTAAAATACATTTAAATGGGTTTGCAGTTAATCTGTGTAAATCAGGCTGGCTACAGGATTAACATCAAACAGAGAGGTCATGATAGAGAGACAACATTGCAGACATTAATGCAAAATTAGATTATCTCAAAATATCACAAATATCAGCTCTAGAATTGGTTGTGATTATTTTGAGGTTCTTGTTAAAAATCTAAAAGGTGAACCTCTCAAACATCGGCCCAGTGGACAAACCTGGAGCTGCTGGCTGCTGTCTGGCTGAAACCGACGTCTCTACGCCGTCCTACAGGGACAGAAATGGAAATGTTTGGTAACAAACTGACAAACAAACACACACACACACACACACACACACACACACACACACACACACACACACTGACAGACAACCACATTCTCTTTGTCTGTCTGTTTTGCTTTGTGTCTCAAACTATGTCTGTCTGTCTGTATGTATGTCTGTCTGTCTGTCCATCCGTCCGTCTGTCTGTCTGTCTCTCTCTTTATCTGTTTCTATCTCTGTCTCCCTCCCTGTCTCTCTCTCTTTTTCTCTGACTCTGTCTGTCTTTGTCTCATTCCCTGTCTCTCTTTCATTTTCTATTTCTGTCTCTCTTTCTCTTTTTGTACCTTTCTCATTTTCTGCACCTCCCTACTTCTTCTTCTTGTGTCTTTCTGTCTCTCTCTCTCTGTGTCTGTCTCTCGCTCTGTCTGTCTCTCTTTCTCTCTCTCACACACACACACAGACAGACAGACAGACAGATTCCCTGCCGCATTGCAGTAGGTTGTAAATACTAAGTGCCAGCTGAGCACGGCTGAGCAGCACCAGTGAAATACTGTCTTTGTTTCTCTCTATCTCTCACACTCCGCCTGCCCTCACAAAAAAAGAAATGTAAAAAGCAGAAAAGGGAGAAAATACTGTCTTTTTGTCTCATTGTCTCTCTCACGCTGCAACTGCCCTCATAAAAACAACGTGAAAGAAAACATAAAAATGAAGCAAAAAGAGGAAAAGGATTCTTTCTTTCTCACCCTGTCCATCTGACCACCTGCTTCTCATGGAAAAGAAACAAAAATGTGTGCTTGTCTCTTAAAACCTTCATAAAAATAAGCATGGGAAGATAATGGAAAAGGGGTAGAAAGCCAAAAATGTGAAGGAGGAATATTTTCTCATTATCTGTCCACACACAGAGTACATCTCTCTCTTAAGTCAGAACATTTGGGAGCAACGGAGAAGGACCTTCAACAGGAATCTTAGGATTTTCAGCCTCTTTGTTTGTGTTAAAAACATAAATCTGTCCTACGTAGCAGAGGTTCTTCTTTTTTTATTCCAAAGACCCTGATATAGACTTGATAAGCCCTGTCTCGTGAACCCCCTTCTGAGAAGATTTTACTGGTTATTTATGTATTAGAGAATTAGTAACCTGCCTAACTGTGTGTAGACAGCTATGAAAATATAGCCAAATTCATACACTGACTTATGGTGCAACATGTAAAAAATACTAATATAAAAGCATCTATTATGTTCACACTTTAAATTAGATTAGATTAGATTTATAGATTTATTCTACATAGCACTTCATTTTCTTGATCGCCTGCAAAAACATCTCCATTCATAAATGTTAGTTGTGGTCAGTTTACACACAGTTAAAACAAGAGGGGATGGTGGGCTTGTCATATTCCCTCATGTTTTACATTAAGGCATGCAAAATGATGTGCTAACAACATGGATGCCCTCCACCTTCACCCCCCACCTACATCTCCTGACTGCATTTGAACAAGGGTCCCATTTGGAAATACTGGAGCAGCTACAGAGTTACTGTGATAAACAAAACTACCAGCATACATGTATTAACCAGCCCTACTGTGTGTCAGGGCAAGGCACTACATCTCTGGAAAAATAAATCTCTTTTCATTCAGAAACAACACAGCCCAATGTGTTATCATTACACTAGTCTATGTAGTCTATGTAGCACACTTTCATCTATAAAACTACTCATCAAATTTGCTGCATGAAATTAAATCTACTGAATCACTCACCCACACAAATTAATAAAATCGAAAATCTGTGTAGAATATATGTTTAAAATATGAACTGTGTCAAAACTACTCTCAACCAGCTGAGTTAAAAAGATAAAGTACTTAAATATTTATGAAGTGCTTTGACCACCATCACAGCTCGATGACATCACCTGCCTCATCAATACTAATAATAATACTACTACTACTAATAATAATAATAACAATAATACTAATACTAATACTAATACTAATACTAATACTAATAATAATAACGGCAACCTGATCAAATTGGATATTTTTCGTTTTGACAGGGCGGTGATTGTGAAATTGCAATTAAGAAGTCAAAGCTGAACGCTGATACCTGATGTGGAGAGGCAGGTCAGTCCGTTTTCCTCTGCAGCTGGGGACTACAAGACAAAAGACAGGCAAATAATGAGGGACGAAACAGGAAAAGGAAATTTGCGTCAGAAAATCATAGAAAAATAGTTTACAGTAAACAGTTGAGAAAACAAGCAAATAAAAGTCATGAACTATTTTCGCCCCTACAGCCAGTAGGTTTCAATACCTTTTTCTGTATGAGTCGTTTCTGTATATGATGACACCAAAACTGTTTTAGTGGAATAAAAAGGAGCAAAGGAGAGAGAGAACCCGTTCGGGCGCGCGGGTGTAGGTGCAGTTCTCCCAGTCCACTTCTGGCTACCGAGAGCGCGCGAGGTACGGGCTACTGCTGCCAGTTACGCACGCGCACACATGACCGTTAGCGTCCAATGGCGGGCTGAATCGGCTCGTAAAACGGTGTTTTAGAACCTTGTCTGTGTGAGTGTTTGTGCGCGCGCACTGTAAATTGTCCAAGACAGACAGAAGAGAATTTGTTGGAGCCGCATTCAAGAGAAAGCGACACACACACGCACACAATTCCACCCTAAAACACTTTTAGGGTAAAAACAGTGTTTGTAACCAGTTAACAACAGCTTCTTGTGATGTATTTTGCATTCCTGTGGTCATTTTGTTGTTTGGTGTGTTTTTCTTGTTCCTGTGGATAACTGGACTGGAAAACATGGTGTCTCCTCGATTTCCAGCACAGCTACAATCTAAAACAGCAGACGTCAGTCCCTCTGAATCAAAGAGGGAGGGTTTCTCTCTACACCCTCCATTTTCTTCAACAATCATTCAGAGAGAAATATTACACTATTATTTGATCTGGCCTTGACTACTGCAATGCCCTGTTCATCCTATCAACCAAAAAGAGGGAGAAAAGCTCCAATGTGTTCAAATTTCTGCAGCAAGGCTTTTAACCAAAACTAGACGGGGCCAAATCCCCCTCATTTTAGCATCCTGTCCGTTTTAGAATTGATTTAACTTAAAAGGTACTTTCATTGGAAGGTCTTTTTCATAATCTTTGGCTTTTATTTATTTTATCCTTGCCTTGCCTGTTATTTATTTACTGTTGAACTTGACATGAGAACAGGTCAGAGATACCCATCCTACCAATAGACCAGAATGCAATGCAGCCACAAGACATGGTGTGTTTTGGGTTTTGAGCGTTTTGAGTAAGGGGGGCACAACTCTGGTTTTTTATCAACTGGAAAAACTCTCCCACCGCTATCTCTCTCTATCCACTTGCATGTATAACCCACAGCTGAATGCAACAAGTTCAGCAACCTTCGATGGGAGTTGTTGAAAAGATAGGGAAAGTGACATCAAAACATCACACATCATGGCAGCTAAAGCCACTGATATGGTGACTGTCTGGCTTTTCTGTCTTAATAGAGTGAGAGAGCAAGAAGAGAAGAAGTCTCATGTAGAGTTGGCTTTTGGTGTGTAGAACAAAATCCCCTTGGAAAACATGAATAGGATTTGCAAAAATAAAGTGGCGGCTAACAAAGGTGGCTTAGTAGCTGAATTATGTTTTGTTCCATGAAATGAAATACATCAACTTTGACCTTTGTGAATTATTGTCCTTCAATTACTTTTTATATGGATTGTTGCTAGCTAAATGCTACTGTTTGGCAAGGTAGACTACAACAGTCCTTTGTCAGCTATCCAGAGGTTTGATTAGCTATTAACTAAAATAACTATTTAAAAATAGTAGACCTGTGGGTTTTCAACACAGCAACTTATTTTTGGCATTGTTCAAGAAGCCCATTCATATTTCACATTGGGATTTGGGATTTTGGACCACACCAAATGGCAGAGATGCTAAACATACAAAGTGATGCAAAATGACAATTTCTGCTTTTTGTCTAACTTATTTTTGTTGACTATTGGGAAAAAGCATTGACAGTACAGGGCCTAGACGTTTTGTACAAATATAGTAAATGAGCATATTTTGGAATTTGTTCAAAATATGGTAGAAAATTGGTAGACATGGAGAGGGGCATGAAAACCAGGAGTCTTCTAGGAAAATTGGAAACAGTTTTGTGTATTTGTGGTAGGCTATAGAAAGG
>JAXDDW010000001.1:2557500-2665000 GCA_034670385.1 Hoplostethus mediterraneus | reverse complement strand
TACTCCTATAGTCCTCCGACTGGGATTCGTCGTGTGTCTGCGGTGGTCAGTAGTAAGTTGATGATGACCTTATCATACTCTGACTGCACCACCACAACATTCCTATCGGATCCGACATGTACCATAGGGTTACTATAGGCTAGTTGTTTTCCGTAAGGGAAGTGAGCTTAACCATGACTGGTGTCTTTTGAAGTGTAGGCATAACCTCATCTGCATAGACCCACATTGACAACAAATATAGGTAACAACAACGACAACAACACCGACAACAATAACAACAACAAATACGAGTATCGATACGTGCAAAAACAGGGGAAGCTTATCCATTTTTGAAGCACAACCCATGATCAATGTTGATACACTATATGGCCAAAAGTCAGTGGACACCCCTACTAGTTATTGAGTTCAGGTGTTCCTCAGGGTTTGGGCTTGGCCCCTTAGTTCCAGTGAAGGGTAATCTTAATGCTACAGGATACCAAGACATTTTAGCCATTTTCCAACATTGTGGCAAGAGTTTGGGGAAGACCCTTTGCTGTTCCAGCATGACTGAGCCCCTGTGCACAAAGCGAGGTCCATAAAGACATGGTTAGACCAGTTTGGTGTGGAGGAACTGGATTGGCCTGCGCAGAGCCCTGACCTCAACCCCACTTAACCTTTGGGAGGAATCAAAATGTTGATTGCAAGCCAAGCCTTCTCGTCCAACACCACTGCCCGACCTCACAAATGCTCTTTTGGCTGAATGGGCACAAATTCCCGCAGGCACTCCAACAGCTTGAGGAAAGCCTTCCCAGAAGAGTGGCGGCTGTCCTAGCCGCGAAGGAGGTCCAACTCCATATTAATGCCCATGGTTTTAGAATGGGATGTCCAGCAAACTCATAGCGGTGTGACGGTCAGGTGTCCACTGACTTTTGGCAATAAAGTGTAAATGGGTGGGTGTGTTTCATTCAAATCAGTTTTCATCAGGATAGTCTCACACTTGCAGCCATCATGCAGCCACATCCAGGGCCGTATAGGGGAGACCCGGGTCTGTTGTAACACCCAGACACACCTGAACAGATTGGACGCTGACAACAAATTTGTGATTTTGACTTGAGGAAAATATTTTTTTTTGTTGGCATAACAGTCTATTATGCTGCTAAAATAATGACACTTACATTCAGCAGATTTACACCATTAGGCTACAATAGCTAGCTGTATAATGGCTTGGGGATAGATGCAACCCATTTTCAACATGTTACAACTAACCCAATGTAAAATATACACATTTCCCTATATTTCCAGCCACGCCCCACTGTTGGAAAACAAAACTTTTCAAATTCAAAGACTACTGCCAAGGATGGACATCTGTCACCATTTTGACTGATTATTCAGATTGACCATATTTTTCACAAGCACAGCAGGCAGGCTTCTGTTTTCAGCCTCTGTTAGGCCATGGAGCTTTATTTCAAATAAACGTAGCTATTCTTCAGGCCAAGTCAAAGGCATTGGGTGCCCTCACTTCATCAGCAAGATTGAAACAAAAGACAACATTTACATGAGAAACGTATGCAGGTATAAAATAGAGTGATGAGAATTATTCATCTGTGAAATACAGAAGATGTTGCTAATTTGTTGTTGAAATTCCTTTAAAGGCATTAAAAGGAGATTCAAGGCTCCATTTTATTTTTCTAAAGTGTTAGTGCTTGTGACCAAAGCCAGTCACAAAATGTGCTTTGGTAAAACTCAGCTGTGTTTCTAAAAACGCAGAGCAAGTATACGGTATGTGTGTTTGAAGCAGAAATAATTTGGGTGACAATTTATCATTGTCCCCCTGCCCCCCCCAAAATCTATGTCTATGGGCTATAATTATAATGTTCAGTCATTAGCTTCATAGGATTTATGTTTGAAAGTTGCAACACAACAAAAGCAAACATAAAGTATGATAATAAAAAAAAAGATTCTCTTTTAGGCAGACAAGTTGTGTGCACCAGCTCAAGTTTCGGGCGAAAATAAGATGTTTTAAATCAATAATGACTTGGATTTTGAACAGCATGACAGTTTACCCTAACCCAGGATACAGCGTAGACGGTAACATTTCTCCCCCTGACTTTCAGCCAAAATAATTCCTGCTGTGTTTGCCTGGAAGATGTAGGAAACACTCTGTTTTATAACACAGACATATTAAACTTTGACACCAGAGTAACTTGAAGGAGCCTAGAAATATTCACAGGAATGCAAAAAGTGTTACGACAGCCCCTGGTCCCCCCTACGGACTGTGTCAGCTGATGTGTAAAGTGTTGGGCATCTCAGGGCAGTTTCTTTTCCAGCTTCAACCCCCCCCCCCCCCCCCCTCCTCCAAAACAATCATTCATTCATACCCCGCCTGTCCCTGCTCATCAGCTTTTTCATTTTCATCCGTCTGTTCTGGAACCAGATTTTGATCTGTCTCTCTGTCAAATTTAAGACTCCCGCCACCTCCAAGCGCCGGTCCCGGGTCAGGTACATGTTGTAGAGGAACTCCTTCTCCAGCTCCAGGGTCTGGTATTTGCTGTATGGACACCTCTTCTTCCGGGTCGACTTGGCATGGATCCAGTTGGCTGACGGGTTATCTGAAGGGGAAGACAGAGCACATTATTATTTCCACCCCCCACAAATAAGAATATTTTAAGTATTTTTAAAATCAAAAACTACTCGTTAGGCTACATTTTGTCATAATAAGTGCAGTTTTTCCCTCTAAGGTAGGTCTGGTCCGGTCTGGAGTGCAAGCAGGATAAGTAGCATAACTGAGCCTCATTTTGAATGTTGAATTATTAAACTGCAGTTTTGAGAAGGATATTTGAACATCTGACAAACTCTATGAAATGTTTTATTAGCCTCCTCAAAAGTAAGGCATCCCAAGAGGGATAGAAAGTTAAAGTTAGAAAAACAGCTATAGTGAGTAGCTACTTGACTTGGTCCTGGATTTTACAACACAAGGCAACATATTTGTTCACTTTATTTCAGGTTTTTAATCAATTATTTATCATTAATTTCTACATTGTTTTCCCAAATACACAGAAGACCTATAAGTAGTTCTTAGGTGACCTTTTGGCAATTTGACCCCAAAGTTTTTCTAATTTTTGACATGTAGTTAATACCAATTCACCAAGTTTTATTTATTCTGGCATGTAGGCGTACAATTTACCAGCCTAGTGAAACTGCAAGCTACATTTTATAAAAGTAAATATAGTCTGTGCATTTTATAACTATAACAAACAACTCCTACATTTCTATTATAATAGCAATAATGAAAGATACATCTCCAGCAGTCCAACAGTGTGAAGCAGGATTATAATTATGCAACAACAAAAACAATTATAATAAGAAATTAAAATAAATAAATAATAATAATAAGCTTGGTTACTCCTCGTTTTGCTTCACCTTCAGTCTCCTTTCTGCCTATTTTCTTAAAATCCTCTTCTGTCTCGTTTTGCTATTATTGTTTTGTTCTATTTTAATTCAAACTGTTTTCTTTGGTTTTGTTTTTTACATGTTTTTTATATCACAAAATTTTTGTTGTTATTTCTGTGTCAGGTTGTCGGAATATTCATTCAAATATCTGATTATTGGTTATTTTTTGTCAAACGGGCTTTGAGCGAATAACTAATCAGTTTACACAGAAATTGTTTGCTAGCCTACATGAGTTATTCTTACAGTGACGAATTGCTAAATAACGGCAATGGTGGCTTAATTATTTTAATGGACAATAAAGTTTTATATTTTAGTGTGTACAAGACATTTATAGCGTAATAAAAGTCACATCATACACATTCACACACACGCACACACACAAAAGACAGACAGACACACAGGTACATAAGCCTAAGCACAGAAAGACTGATGGACACATACTCTCTCTCCCTCGCTTTCTCCACTTTTCTCTCTCTCTCAGACACACGAGCCTATGTACATACACTTATACACATACAAACAATCAGAATGAGGCACCCACACACACACACACACACACACACACACACACACACACACACACACACACACACACACACACACACACTCACAGACACTTTGTCTTGCACTTCAAAACGCTAATAAAAATCACAGTTACACTTACTCGGGTCAGGCTGCTGCTGTGTTTTCCTCTCCCCATCTTGTCTTTGCTCCGTCTTCCCCCCCGGCTCGTCCACGCTCTCAAGCCGCTCCAGCACCACCTCCGGCGCGCTAACGAAGCTGGAATTCCCGGGACTACTTTTGAGCGGCGGTGAACTCTCCGGTTTAATCGTCCCATACCCCGGGCTAGGGTTGGATAGGTTGACGCAAGATAGGTCACCCTGAGCGGGTAGACAGCCCGAGAAACCGGCCGACACTTGGGGCAGAGAGGTCTCTGGGATGGAAGTCGCCTCCTCCCAACAGCGGACGAACCGGATGTCCGAAGCCGCTGACTGTGCGAGATCCTCGGCGCGAGTCTGGGGCTGGGGGCCGTAGTAGGGGTGGTGGTGGCTCAGCAGGTGGTGGGGATGAAAAAGCCCGGGGATGGAGGCGGAGCGGGCGGGCTGCAGCTGGGGAGAAGAAGGTGAGGAGGGTGAAGGGGAGTTTGTCCAGGTAGAAAACCCATGTTTGTTCAGGAAATGTGAAAAATCCGAAGTATGTGAACCGGGGGTCTCTTCCTCTGCTACCCGGGATGGTTTTGCGCCGTCGGCCGTCCCCTGCAAGCCTCCCGGAATGAAATGGGCACCGTAAGGCTCCTCGGTCTGGATGCCCATCATGGAATAATAATTCGTTAGCGACATGTTTATTTTATTATTTCAATAAAAACTATTTAAGGGAGACTGTAAAACGTTAGGCGGGGTGGTATAGAGGCTTACATCCTCTCCTAAAAATGGTAGTAATTTTTTTTCCTGCTCTTGCCTGCTTCTCGGCTGGCCATTGGTTATGATGTGGATCACATGGTTAGACTATATTTACCCAATATAGGAAATAAATCAAATCATCCTTTTGTACTCAGACGTGTGCTAGAATAGCAGAGCAGCGTCGAGAGTTTGTGGGCTAAAAGGTTTTAAACATGTTGGATTTCTTCCAGTTTTACAAGGCGAGTTGAATGAAGCAAGCCAGGGATCCATTTAACAAGCTTGTTGGGGGTTTTATGAGTGAGCGTGTGTGCGTGTGTGTGACAGAATGTACATGGCATAGATAAGATTCTTTGCTTCTGCCAAATATAGGTTTCATATAAAAAAATCTGTCTATCTCTCTATCTATCTCTCTATCTATCTATCTATCTATCTATCTATCTATCTATCTATCTATCTATCTATCTATCTATCTATCTATGTATTTATTTATTTATTTATTTATATTATATTCATTAGAATTATTCTATCTTAAAACAGGATGAAACTAGTACTATATTACTATATACTAGTCAGACTATATTCTAACTGCATTAATATTCTTACTCTTTATTATACTATTTACTATATATCTTTATTCCAACTGCATTCAATTATATTTTGTAGATTTATTGCGCAACAGGCTACTAAAAGATTGTAAAGAAACAATTAAAATTAAAAAAAAACATTTCAACAATCTTCGTCATTCATGGCTAAGACATGTATGTATGTGCATGCGCTCGTATGTGTACGTGTGTGAATGTGAAATTCTGGGAGTGTATAGACACGCGCTAGTTCCTCTCTAAAAAAACTTGGCTCAACCTTCTAATAAAGATCTTGATCCCTGTCCCTTGTGCACTCTTACCGCCACCTGCTGGCCGGAGGATTAAACGAGCCAAAGAGACTAGTGGATCATCCCAATAGACAGCCGCAACAGTGTTCAAACGAGGGTCCAAACTCTCAATAACACACACACACACACACACACACACACAAACACACACACACACACACACTAATTTGTCACTTATTATGCAGTTATATGCTACAGGAAATGGCCTGAATGATAGTGTGAAGAAATAAATGGATAAAATCAAGGTTTCTTATTCATTTTAGCTGGAGCCTCGAGGGTTCAGGCCAGTAGAGAGAATGTTCACTGACTAGATGAGTTGGAAAATCCAGCTGTGAAATACCTGTAAATACCTCTAGATGGCAGTGTCATCATGACTGTTCGGGTGGCACTACTGCTACTACTACTACTACTACTACTACTACTACTACTACCACTAATACTGCTGCTGCTACTACTACTACTACTACTACCACTACTACTGCTGCTGCTACTACTACTACTACTACTCCTGCTGCTGCTGCTATTGCTACTACTGCTACTATCTGCTACTTCTACTATTACTATTACTACTACTGCTACGACTGTTGCTACTGCTGTTGCTACTGGTATAACAATAACAATAACAATAAAAATTTGTTTCGAGAAAATACAAACAGAAAAACAAAAACCTTACCACCTTACACCAATGAATTTCTTTAAAGCATTAAAAACCTATCATTGATCAATGATTGAGAATTAGAGAATTGTAGGCTACTGGATTTCACAGTTTGAATTGTGTCTGTGAAGGGAAAGGCAGTGGTACGCTAGTGGAGTTTATTGTAGGCCATAAGGGTGAATGCCTTTAGTTCCAGCCAATAACACAAGTTCTCCTTTCAGCTCTTTTTCTCTCCTTTTACCTCACACACACACATACACACACACACACACACACACACACACACACACACACAGAGTGAGTGTCTGTGAGAGAGCGAGAGCAGACAGTCTGTATTGCCCCAATAAAGTCATTATCCTTAGGAAATGGTCTTTGCCGGTGTGGTTGGGTGGTTGCGGTTCAAGGTTCATCAGCAGCCTTGGACTCGCTGTCTGGTCCGGTGTTGTTCAAAGTCTGGGTCGGGACTCCAATGTTCGGCCAGGAAAGAAGAGAGAGAGAGAGAGCTCCTGTCAGACTCCTTCCCAACATATTTAGTTTTACTTCCTTTCTGCATGGTGGCTCTGACCCTTGGACTCCTCACTGTTAGTTGAATTTAGGTTTCTTATACTGTTATACTCATTGTAAGCATCTCTGAAAAGGATGCCTGAAAAAACAACCTACTTAAATACATTTGTAGGTATACTTTGTTATTCCACATATGACCGCATGACATTCCTTTTATTTTGACACTGTGTTAAAAGACCCTGGTTATGGACTCAGTGGGTTTTGAACCACTCCTGAAGGACCACCGTTTTCAAAACAGATTTTTTTTAAGCCACAGTTTTGCTCAACCTAAAAAAAACAGGTCCACTGTTATTCCACTGTTTTATTCAATTTGCTTCACAGGGACTTGAATGCTATGATGGCATTATTACAAACTTAATTCAAATCAGAATGAACAAAACTATATATTTGTCCTGTTTTAAATTACAGTTTGTGTGTATTTTTATTGTAAACATTATTATATTCTTGCTTTAAACTTATTTTAATTGTGTCAAATGTGACATTTTTGATTTTAGCATTCACAATTTGACGGACTAATCTCTTGATTCAAGGCCTCACAGTGTGTGGCATGAGTTTTACATGATTTTCAATCGGTAAAACTTCTACACACACACACACACACACACACACACACACACACTTTCAATTTAAACAATCAGGCAGCAGATTAATTAATTGATAGGTGTATTTCTTTTGTTTTTATTTTAATATTACATCACAAGCACTATAATCTAATGATTGCACTCATATTTTGCTTTCTCAACATGATAGTCTTTTGCCTCAAAGCATATAAAAAATAAACTAGACATTCTTACAAAAGAAATACAAATAATTACAATAGATTGTCTTGACATGCCTAAAACAGGTCAACTAAACGTGTTGAATAGATGGCTAAATGTGATACTATGAGATATAGAAATGGATACACAGTATGTAGAGTATGTGTTGTTTCTGAGTCAATGCATTCATTCATGAACACAACAATCAATAAGTTGACCTGAAAACAAATCAAAATGGGCCATTTTATCATCATCATTGGCACAAAGTTACTAAGGTTTTGTATTTAACATGACTCAAGTCCTTAGAAAGCTGGAATAATAAAATTTCACCAAACATCTCTCCAAACACAAAACACATGAGTCGTTGTGCAGACATGCATGCACATCTCATTAGCAAACAAGAACCGCCTTAAAATGAAGAGTTACTTTGATCCCTTTTCAAGAAACATGCAGGCTATTGATACAAAAATGTTTTTTTCTACAAATGTAAAAATCCCTGTATTATAAAATGATAACTTAAAGGATGTAAGTGGGGTGATAATTCAAAAGACAGGCAGAAAAAAAGCAACTATGAAGCAAATAGAAAGTGCATTGACCCAAAAACAGGAGTAATCGTGTAAAAGCAATGCAAAAACAATGAAGTGTCATGAACAATGCAGTGTTGAGCACAGTTAGGACAAAAAGTGACGGAAGTCAGATGTCAAAATCAATTCATTGTCATTGTGACAATCGTTTGAAACAGTTGCAGTATCTGTGAGATTGTCCATTATAAAGTCCTTGAAAACTAACATATTTATACATTTCCAGTTTTAGAGAATGTTGTAGCTCATTCACGTCACAGGATGCAGGAATGTAGGGAGGTGTTTGTTTGTGGAACATTTGAGAGTGTGGGATAAAAGTGTTGGTGATTTAAATAAGGACGGAGACTGTGAGGTTTTGCAGACAAAGTGAAGGTTTTGCAAATGAGTGTAGGCTACAGAGTTTGCAGCAGATCATCTAGCCCTGCACCTCCATACTCTCCTTAGCTAAGTCTGCATTTACCTTTTGCCTGTATTTGGTTGTGCTTAACGAGAAGGATAAAGTGCCTATGAACACATTGCTTAATATTTGTACTATGTGACTATTTCAAACATGCAGAGGTTAGGTATGCTGAATGTTTTGAATGTTTTCTTGAAGAAAACTCAGAATACAATCAGGAGAAGGACAGAATAAATAAAGGATGTGTCATATATAGAGTGGGGCCTAACATCGAGGCACACCCTTGGTGGCAACTAGAGGATGAACTTAGTCAGTTCATCGTGTCACGTATGAACTTCACACATGCACACTTTCATCATGTCATACCAACCCAACTAAAATATACACTAAGGATACATAAAAGATACATAAGTTCTTCCAGACGCTCTGTTTTTACTTCCTGTGTGCTGCGAGAAAGGACACCATTACTCCTCAACTCCTCAACGTGATGATGAGACAGGGTCGATGCATAGTTTGGCCATGGCTTTGAAAGAGGAATGCTAATGATGCTAACACATGTTAGGATTGCAAACAGAAGAGGGTGAAGAGGGTTTGGTATATATGCTGTATGTCTTTCACTTCCTTCTCCTTCCATCCATCTGTCCATCCAACCATCCATCCATCCATCCATCAGAACAGAGGATTTCTTGTGTAGTACTGCATTCTGTCTCTGTTCAGTTTCTTCTCTTTCATCCTTCTGTTCTGGAACCAGATCTTCACCTGCCTGTAATAGAATAGAATAGAATAGAATAGAAAGCTTTATTATTCACGCATGCAGAATACCTTTGAGAACTTCTGCTTAAACAGACATTATATATTACACCACACAATTGAACAACATTGCAGTTGAACACACACACACACACACACACACACACACACACACACACACACACACAGTGCACACACCGGAGAGGGGATTCTTTACAGTGAATTTACATCTAATGCCATGCACGAGGCGGCCTCGAACGGCTCATTGCTTTAATAAAGCGAATTATGCAAATGTACAAGCACATTTTCTGACCTATACACTTCAGAGGAATATAATGTAATCAAACTGAATCTTTGGGAAACGCACGTTGAATTTTCAACAACTGTCGTGAAACTGTGAGTGAAGTATGTCGTGTATTTTCAAGATCAATCGCACAAAAGCGATCAAACCCACCCCAGAGTGTGAGCAGTGGCGCACTAATACCGAAATGACCTGTTCTGCGGTCACAGGTGTGTGCCTGTTGGTTATTTTACAACTGTGTGGAGCGTCAGTCAATCAGAACTGAGGAACTATCTGTTTTACCGTGCAGTAGCTGCTAGTTTCTAATCAAATATCAGCAATAAAGACACACACACACACACACACACACACACACACACACACACACACACACACACACACACACACACACACACACACACACACACACACACACACACACACACATTCTCTCTCTCTCATACACAGACACGCACGCACACACACCTATCTGTCAGGCACAGGAGCCGGGACAGCTGCAAGCGTCTGTCCTTGTTGATGTAAACGTTGAATAGAAATTCTCTCTCCAGTTCTCTGATCTGATGTTTGGAGTAAGGACAGCGCTTCTTCCTCTTCGTACAAGACTCTGGTAGGAGAGAGAGAGAGAGAGAGAGAGAGAGAGAGAGAGAGAGAGAGAGAGAGAGAGAGAGAGAGAGAGACAGAGAGATAGGAGGAAAAGAAGGGTGGGGGGAGAGAAATCGTGACTTTACTGCCTGAGTTGTAAATTCAGATGGAGACAATATAATTGATGCTTTTATTACAGTAACACACTCCACAAACTATTTATTCCAAGATGAATTGTAGTTGTTGTTTTTTGTGAATATGTAACTGTAAAGATTACCTCACCACACCAATCACTGATTGATTAATGCGAAATATGAGACCGTGGATTAAATACATTTGCATCCGATTTAATGTGTGTCTTGTGAAATGTGTGTTTTATTTATTTTATTTTTTAATGCTAACACTAACACCGAAATTGAGAGCAGAACAAAGATGGAGGTGCAGCTAAGCTAAAATTGTAAACAATGGGAACACTAAATACATAATCACACTGCTTTAACAGTGGATTCACCATGCGACTGAACTTGAAAATTCACGACATTAACGCACAGTCTCACTAAATTTCTTGAAAATTTCACGTGCGTTTTCCAAAGGATATTGTAAAAAAAATAATTTTCAAGAGACGTTGCCTTTCCGGAAACTCACTCCTGATCGTTTATTAGCGTGTCATTATAAAAAGCAAAAGCATCTACATAAACCCAATTATAAAGCCATGTTTCACGTTTATGAAAACTAGAAAATGTAAGTTTACCGGAGCTCTGCAGTTATATTTTAAGCATGTAAAGGCCCACATGTATAATATATGTTGTCTCACATACATGCATCCCCTTCTTTGGATGGACTAATAGAGGCCTGTAGAGAAAAAAAACACATACACTTATGAATTTATTTTATGCAATAATTACAATTATAGCCTAATATGGAGGCTTGCATTTCAAAAGCCTTTAGCCTATATCTATTTTGGAGAAAAATGCAACCTGAAATTCATTAAAATCACAAAGGAGTAGCTTACATCCACACAATCTATTTTGGAAATAAAGATCTTCAAATGGACTCATATCTTAAGTAGTATCCATAATTTACTTTCATACCAGTAAACATTTTGCAGTAGAGCTCAGATTTTTTAAGATGGTCTCATTCACATAATGGAATGAAACTATTCTCGCATTAAAATAACATATTGATAAATCAGAATAGTTATATTTCCATATATAATCCCATAATTCATAATAAATCCCATCATTTGGAAACTCTGTATGACTTCCACCTACTAAGGCCTTGACACAAGTCCTCAGTGCTGCTGGATAAGGCTGCGTCCTCCTCATCCTCCTTCCCCGCCCTGAGGTTCTCTGTACCCGGCCTCTGCTCGCTCCTCTCCCCGTTGTGACAACCTCTCCACCCGGCCCGGTTCGACTCATTCGCCCGGCGGTTCCCCGGTGTCCTCTCCGTTTTCGGATCCCGTCCTTCGGTCGCCTCGAGGAACGGGTCGAACCCCGGCGGTAGGATCCGGCTGCCGGGGAACGTCCGCGGGGCTCCGGCAAACACTTGGGCGTGATAATGGGGACCAGGACCATAAACCGCACCGCCGTACACAAAACAGTCGGTATTAGTGTTGAGGATCCTCTCCGATGGGGACGGGAGACTCTTGTCCGCATGAAAAACAACTTGCTCTGGTGTGTATGAGCAGGACGGCGGCGAGGAGGCGACGGGACAGTTTGCCTGGTAGAGGGACCATTTCCCCGGTGGACGGCGCTGCTGCAGGGGCTCAGGCAAACAGAAGTTTCGGTAGTCCGGTAATCTCCCGGTCGAGTGACTGTTTGGGTCCACTAAGGCTGTGTCGTGGTTTTGTCTGGTGAGCTGGACCGACTGATTGGCCTCGTTCTCGGTGAAAAACGGTGCATTAACGGAGCCAAAGTCAGACTTTGATACATAGTAGGTGCAGCTCGGTAAATAGTGCATCGTTTATTCTTTCTGCAGGCTGTTGTATTTTTAAGGTTATAGTGTGAAATACAGCCTATGTTGTGATAAGCCAATTGTCCAAATAAGATATTGTAATATAAAATAAAAGGGTATATCCTGTAATTTAATTGATTGTCTGATTTTGGTCCAATAAAACCAAATTGTCTAATCAATAATAGCCCTAACTCCATACATGGTGCATCCTAAAACCTTGGCTTTTGTAAGTTTAGTCTTAAATTGTCCAGTATAGTCTGTTGATAGGCCAACCACATTAAGGCCTACGCCCTGATCCAAGCGTTTTGTTCTTTAAGTTCTTTATGGATAAAACGAATACAATCTACAAATCGTAGAATAAATAATAAGCCTATAGCTCCTTTTTATCATTACCCTCATGAAGACTAAAATCTCTATCGAAAAGACTAAAATCAAAGAAGAAATGAATAGTTTTGACCTTGCGTCTATCCAAACAGGGGCTGGTGAATACAATTAACTAAAACCATGGGCTTGACTGTTTTTAAAGTGAGTCAGTGTCAAATCCAAGCCTCGCCTACACATCACACACACACACACACAGACACACACACACACACACACACACACACACACACACACACACACCTACACACACGTACACATGCATATGAGCTGAGAGCAAAGCTAAACATTGACTTTTTCAGGTGCTCTCTCTCTCTCTCTCTCTCTCTCTCTCTCTCTCTCTTCATCCTAATCGAATATTCCATTCCCCAAGACTCGTGGGACTCATTTGACGTGATAAAGATTAAACCTCCAATCCAAACCAAATATAAAACACCCGTCAGTTTGGATTTCAGAGAAAAGTAAAAAATGTTGTATTCAGTGTTCAGTCCAGAAGTTTTTCTCGTCAGGGAAAAAAGCTTCTCAAACAGTGATACTACAAGCCTAATGAAATTCCTTCAGGGTTAACAGTTCCTCAAGGCTATTCAATGGAAACCTTGGGATAATTTAGGCCTTTAAATGAAAAGTCAATTTACAAAAAAACACTGTTGAACAATTAAATTAATAAATAAAATTGGCAAAAAAAAATAGCTGTGGTCATACTGGCATTATAGTGGCAGCAGGCGACATGACTAGCTGATATCAGAGGTTTAATAAAAGGCATAACATTGGCCGGGTCTAACCCTACAATTAATGCTTTTCTAAAAAAGGAAATATCACCTTTTAATTACCACTACTAATACTAAATACTAATACTACACTAGCTTGGTCTAATTATTTGGAAAGACGCCGTACACTCAGACTCTCCTCCTAGATAAAACATTGTGGTTTCTCATTTCTGTACTTAAATAAACCAAGTACAGCTAAGAAATAAAATGTATCAAGGAAAATACCATCAACTAGTTAAGGCCTGAGTGATGGGTTACTTCTTCACGATTCTATGGAGCTACTAGTTAGGCGGTGTTATGAAAAGTGCTATAAGTACTATATGAGTGCACATGTTTATCATTATTATTATTATTATTACTACCACTATTATTATCAATAGTAGTAATGATAGTAGTAGAAAAATTCTGCAAAGAAATATAGTTCTTGATCAGTAGCTACACGGCGTTGCAAAGCAACACGTGAAGTCGTGTGATTTTTGATAAGCGCATTAACATTTAAACTGCTACACGGTCACAGGTGTATCTAAGCCAATCAGAGCTGAGAACCGGAACTATATGTTTTACAATACAGCAGCTTTAGTAAACAGAAGCATCAAGGAGGATGCAGCTAATTGCTGGTGCACGTGCCTGTTACTCTTATACAATCCAACAGAGACTCGTGGTAAACTCCAGTAAATATCCTGTTTCTTTACACGGAGACTGTTTGGTATTTGGGTGTGACACGATGCAGCACAACCTCTGAGTATTTCATCGCGCGTGTGTCTAATAAACGATAAAAATGGCAATAAATAAAATATAGAATAAACTAAAGAAAACAAAGCATCATTCTCTGGTGTAATTTTTGGTTCTGGCTCTGGTACACCAGGTAAGGTTTTGGGCGACAACTTTAGAGAGAAGAATAAAATAATTAGGTATTCATTTGAAATAAAATGACCCATATATACTCGTGTAGATCTAAATGAACGAACTATCCACAATTACGAGATGTAGGCCTGTTCAGGTGTTGTGCAGATAAAATCAAACAGCCAGTCGTTGATTTAAAGAAGTACAAGAAGGGTTCTTGTGGTTTCTTGTGCCCTATAGTTTTAGTTTTGAGGCTAAATATGAGGAGGAAACATTTTTCTGCCAGATCATCTCCCATCTCAACAACATATAAGATATCTTGTACTAAAAGGATGGTACTATAGGGACAGCAGTGGGCATACAACCCTAAAAAACAAGAAAACCTAACTTAAAACAGCCGAAAATTGATGTAGGTTTATATTCATATACCATGCAGTCTTTTTAGTCAGTTGAGGTTAAGAAGATAGATAGATAGATAGATAGATAGATAGATAGATAGATAGATGGATAGATAGATAGATAGATAGATAGATAGATAGATAGATAGATAGATAGATAGATAGATAGATAGATAGATAGATAGATAGATAGACAGATAGATAGATAGATAGATAGATATAGCGTATATTGACTCGAACAGGAGGCCTAATATGAAATGAATCGGAATCCTTAATTGAGCTGAAATACGAAAGATAGAGAAGATTGCTACAAATCTCAAGGCACAAATTATTTGGCACATTTGGTTGCAATAGGTCGAAATATTATAGCCTAGCACATAACTCGTATAGAAATACCACAGCAGAATAAAAATACCACTAAATATCACGAGGTCAAAGTGATTTTTGTTATGGACGCCACTCACAGCAATATTCACAGCCAAATGCTGTATTTGCGGTATGAATATGTGACTAATATCATACTTAAAATGTAACATCAATCAAATATTTAAAACAGAATTAAATTAAGAATCAGTTATATCGAAAGTGTTAGTGGGTATTTAGCGGGCAGCTGTTGAAGTAATTTAAAAATAACTATTCACAGTGCGTCTCAATAGTGGGTTTATAGTGAAGTTCTCGTACCTTAAGGTATTTTCTTTTATCTGCTGTATTATTGGTATTCCCATGATATCCAGTATTTATTAATACTATTATTAACTGATATTTATTATTTGTGTTGCGCCCTTATAACGTCTTATAGGTGTACTGGTTCTCTTTCGTCAGGTCAGCATTTGGTATACGTGTGTGTCACAGATGTCTTTATTAAATTGTTGACATCTCGTTTTGGCTCCATTTTATCCACTGGCCTAAGGTTTCATTACAGCAGTTGCATTCGACAGAATAACACAACAACACTTCTTACCTTATCAGACGGAGGAAACTGTCCAGCACCAGCACTCAGCAGCATCTAGTCCAGACCAAATTCACGGTCTGTGTGCCTGCATGGCCATCTGTCTAACACCACACACACTGCCAAGTCCAAAACAGGACCCTAAACCTTGAACCGTGTGCTGTCGGCTCATAAACGTGCAGTCAATAGCGGTAATACCGGGTGGCAGCACAGAAACAAAAGGTAAGTATAGTGTATAGTACAGTGATCCTATGGTGCATTTTAAAAGGATACTATACACATATCACAGAAAATCATATAATAACTATAACTATAGGTCTCTATAGGTCTCTTGGAAGAGTAGCTGTTTTGGAAGAGTAGCTGTTACCATTGTAACAGCTAATGGGATCCTAATAAACTAACTAACTAACTAACTAACTATAAACTCACTACCGCACACACACTGTTCTGTAAATACCTCTAATATTTATATAGGAAGATTAAAGTGATTTTTTCGTTAGGGAGTTAAAAACATTGAGACAAGAACCAAAAGCTGCCAATTTTATTTGAATTCTATATTAATTGTACGAATGAACGCAGATAGATAGATAGATAGATATGCTTATTTTATATTGCTCATTTTTATTTTTACAAGATTTCAAAAACTTCAAATAATAGTCATCACACACTTCTTCCTTCCATCTTTCCTTCCTTCCTTCCTTCCTTCCTTCCTTCGTTCAACATGATATACATAAACGCCTACACACACACACACACACACACACACACACACACACACACACACACATTCCTCTTTTGTTCCCTCCCTTTTTCCTTCCTTCCTTCCTTCCTTGCTTCCTTCCTTCCCCCTCAATTCCCCCAAGCAATCTTAACATGAAAACTGACAGTAGTAAACATGACATACATAAACCCCTACGCACACACACATGCGTCTTCCTCCCTTCCTACCTTCCTTCCTTTCCTCCCCCCTCCAAACACTAAGACACGGGAGACAAAAAGGAAGGGAGGTCATTGCTGTTCATTTTCATTCATAGTTAAATTTACCACAGGTTAATGGAGGGACATAACATCAGCATCATATCAGGATTAATACATATCAGCAGCACATCTAGTGTGTGGATGTGTGTTTGTGTGTGTGTGAGTGAAAGAGAGAGAGAGAGAGCAAGAGAGAGTGAGTTGGTGTTTTATTAGGCCCATAACTCTTCAGACTCCTCTGTAGGCATAAAAGCTGAAGGCTGGATCTCTACACTGCAGCCTAATAAGAACCAGTTCAGCTGGCAGCAGAACAGAGCAGAAAAACTCTCAGCGCCACAACAGCATGATGGCTCCAGAACATTTTAAATGGTGTGGAACAATAGTGTTTCTGCCATGGCACAACATTGTGTGCATGTTGTGTGTTTATGTGTGTTTTAGGGGGGTTGGATGGTGGTGGTTAGGTCCTAGAAGTACCTAGTTGGTTATTTTTGGTCTATGACACTCCTAGGCCACAGCAAGCCCAGACAGATTTAAGGGATAATAGGTCACTCTGATCCATTATCAATGTGGTGAAGGTTAAAGGAAGAATCCACCCTGGAACACTGACATTGTTAAAAAAACAAACAGCTGTTGGCAATGTGCTTTGCATTTCTGGGACCATTTGGTTGGTTATTCCTGCAGATTAATGGGCTAACATGGACGACGTGATGCCACATGAAGATATTTCCAGAACAGCAACAATGGCAGAAATGAATAGCAGAAACATTTTCCGATATCTAAAACATCAGTGGTTACATCAAGAAGAAGACGAGCATCTTTCTAGACTCACCATTTTGCACTGACGTTCAACAACCAATTTCAATACCAATTTCTCCACTAACAGCAGCCTCAATAGACCATGATGCAATGCAGCCACAAGACATGTTGAGTTTTAAGTAAGGGGTGAGACTTTTTCTTGACTGAAAAAGCTCTTGTTCTCTTGCTCTTACTGTGCTATAGCTATCTCTCCCTCCACCAAGATGTATAGAGCACAACTCAATGCAACAAGTTGAGGCCCCTTCTGTGGGGGTTGTCAAAATGCATGCTGGGAAACTTAAGAAATCACTAACTGAAGTGGAAGTGCATGAGGTAGGTTGAGGGAAAGTGGACACAACAAAGAAGCAAATTGCAGTTCTTCATCACAACATAGTTCCTGGAATTCATTGAATATCACAGATTGATGATTTCTGACAGTTTAAGAATGTGGGTGACATTTTTAGGGCGTGATTCCTGATGTGCTCCACTCCCACAGCCACACTGGGAAGGTTGGGAATGTCGGTAGGATTAAGGCCTACACCTGCAGCAGAGGGTCTGATGGGTCGGAGTCATGCTGGATACTGACTCCCTCCATCCCTCTCGCCTCCTCTTCCTGATGACATACTGGAAAAGAGAGGTTCCCAGCTCCCCCATGTGGGGATAGGTCATACTGCAGGCCAGCTTCTCTACTCGTGGTTGCAGGTATATTAGGATTTGGTGTGTCTGGTGTGTTTGGTGTGTCTGGTGAAGGAAGACCTACTAAATCTATAGGCAGCTATATATTTCAAAATGTAAAAGTCAATGCATGTAATGACAAAAAACATTCAAGGAACAATAACTGCAAATGAAGTGCATCACTATGTCTCAATTGATCTGACACATCCAAGGATTAAGCAAAAGTGACAATTTCCTTCCTTCCTTCCTTCCTTCCTTCCTTCCTTCCTTCCTTCCTTCCTTCCTTCCTTCCTTCCTTCCTTCCTTCCTTCCTTCCTTCCTTCCTTCCTTCCTTCCCCTCTAAGTACTCTTAACACGCTGAAAGCCGAGAGTAGTTAACATGTTAAGAACACTATCAGTGAGGCCAAGTGCGCCGAGAAGTTTTATATCCTTGAGAGAACCCATCCAGAAATAGAAAAGACTACAACACAGAGGATTCTGGGAAAAATAAATCAACCTTTGTGCGTGTGAAACGTCATCACAACGCGCCAGAGCCTCGTTTGGCAGTTGATGAGCCCAGGCGTTAGCTCTGGTGACTGGGCTATAAAAACAAAACTCTGCTTGTTTCCTTCAGTGCCCAGCTGATTGAGTGACAGGCTAACTAGCTGTTGGAAACACAAAACAATGTAAGTACTTGTCCTTTGTCTATTTCGATAAACGCAAATGAAATGCTGGTGTGGCCTAGTTTGAGTTGTCTAACGTCACCCAAGTCTCGACGTTGGCACTAATCTGGTGTTGTTAGATAACGTTCGGCCACTTATATTAACGATATCCAAGGTCTGGTAACGTCCACTTTACAAACAGTTACTGGTTTTGTTGAATTCTCCCTAACGTTATTATTGTAACGTTAATGCTTTTATGACTAACGGTTTTTAACTGTCTGTTATGTCAACGCCTAATTAAGCAGATTGTTATTCCAGGTTTGCTAGCAGCGTTTTGAAAGTCAGTGCTTTGTTGGAGTAGCTAACGACGTTAGCTAAGTAACGTTACTAACGTTAAATTACCGTGTATTCACCTCCTGTAACGTTAAAGTTCGATGTTCTAACTAACTTTTTTTGCCTGCAGTCCACAGTGGCTGGAAAATCCCACTTAACCAGACACTTCCACTGGTTTACCAGCCAGCTAGTTTTTTCTTTTTTTAGAAATAAACAGGACCATGATTGATGGTTACCTGCCAAAGTGTTTGGTAGAAACTTACTAGCTGAAGCCAAAATCTGTTAGAAACGACCTAGCTGGTGCTCCATCCTGGTGCTTTATGCCATTGCCTTGTATCTAAACTTAGGACCTAAACGATTATGGAAAAGTTGTCATGTCATGTTCTGCAAAGGAATGTTAAAGCAAGGCCACCCTAGGCAACGTCCACTTTCATACAAAGAAAGAACTGTTCAAACTGGGGCTGGACAGATGGCTGCGTTACAGGGTTTAGAGCTTAGGGAAGCACTGTGTCTGCGACTATTACAATTAATAAACCGCAAGAGGCTGTAATATTTTTCCCTAGGTTGGAATGGTATTTCAGACATCTTGTTCAACAAGTTGTTCTTGTGTTGTGTAGACTGTCTGTCTGAACTGAGCTAGTACTAAGTATCTGCAACTCATTCACTCACCCCCCACTTTTTTAAGATTTTAAGGCTGAAATATAACTTGTGTTTAAAAACTATATGAACTGCAGTCCACCTTGCCTGATGCTTTGAGGTTATATAAACAACATTGCCATTGTATTGAGTAATTCCATAGGCAGCTTTCTAAATGATCTGATGATATAAGTGTATAAGTAGTGGCAAGGTTTATACAAGTGGTTTAACATAAACAGTGGAATTGTGTAACTGTAACAACAAAGACTATGTACTTTGGTCACCTGAAACATTCTGTATACTGAGAGAGGAGCCAGGCTTTTTGTGTGTTATCTAAACTCTGAGTTATGGTGAGACTTATGTATTTTCTTTAACAGAGACTTTCAGTGAACCAAAGGAAACTGACCAGAGGAGACAGCTGTAACTTACAGATATGGGGGCTGTCCTATCCCGATGGAGGGTAAGTGGGTGTGAGATAGAGGGTGAAGTCAAATGAATAGTCAAATGTTTTGTTAATTTTAGACTATTTGAACAGTACCTGATTCTATGCACCAAATTGCATTGAAAACACGTAGGGTGACATACAGTATTTCTATGAAAAAGGTACATTTATTATTTGGGCTGGTAAAAATTATTCTTGGCAGGTATTTTGTTTTAGTTTAGGACCCCTTGGCAGGTGAGCCAAAAAGTTAATTTCTGACCCTGGTTTTAACTTTTGTCTTTTTGCTCTGTGTTACGGGAGCAGAGTACTGGCAACAGTACTAACAGTAACAGGCAAAAACACTGTTTGTTTACTGATAAACCAATCAGTTCTGAATGTGTTTGCTATGAGTGATGAGGAGCATGAATGTTGTCCTGATGAAGCTAGGTTTAGAGATGAGTCTCTAACTCATTAGCCCTCTTTTTGTTATTTCTATCCTCTATCCAGACAAAGCCAACCACGGTCGAGCAGTTGGAGAACTTGGACAAGGTATACACTAACACGTATATATGTTCATACGGTTTGACATGAGTTTTTGAAGGCCGATTTTTTAAAAAAATTTTTTTTTTTTATTGGAGCTGCCAATAGCTGGTATTTTGCACCAGTATTCAAAATCTTTACATTTTATGCTTGTTACTACTAGTAGTGGTGGCAAGCATCTAAGGATGGGTTAGCTTGGTGTTTGGGTGTAACGTTTTCTGTCCCTGATAAAACGCTCATGTGCCTCCAAGCCTAAATTGTCAAATGTGCAAAGTGCCGTGCTGCTAAATGCAAAGTAAGGTGCCTGCCTAATTGGGAATTATACACTCAGCATTTGGTTGACATCCTGATGAGGCACATATTGTTTTGAACATGGAATCACTGCTAGCTTTGGTCATAAGAATAAAGAGACTGGTGGAGACATGCTCAATATGGCAAGCAGTTGCAATGGAGGAGAGTTGTAGGGCGTAGTTGGATTGGAAATCAGGTTTTGTTACGCTTCAGCAAATGTTATGTTTGCATGTTGTCTGTAACGCCCATCAAAGTGAAAATGTCACCGTCATTTCACTCTGATACTGAAACCGTCACTTATCTTTGGCAGATAAACCAATAAGGGTCAACTCGGCCTAAATTCACATGGCATCTGATTCTGTACATGAAATGGCATTGAAAACAAGTAGGGTGACATATTTCTGTGAAACATGTATTTTAGTTATCATGGCTAGTAATTATTCTTGGCAGATCATTCTAAAATTTTGGATGCTGCCTTACAACACTAATAGTAATAGTGTTTACTATGTGAGATTTTCTGGATTATTGAAGATGAGATTTGGCTTTTAGCTTACAAACACTCACATGTAAACTTGCACTCAGTGTCGGAGATAATATATCTTATGTCAACCAAGAGGCACCAATGTCCTGGAATCTCATAAACCTTAACTTAAAATCAAGCATGATGATTAAATACAGCAGCATGCTCCAAGAGCTTTATTTGTCACATACACACACGGCGTGTATGGAGGGTTAAAAGTGACAATAATAAATAAATCATTAAATAAAAAGGGAAATGTATGAACAATTTAATTAAAATGGGAAATACAATATCTTTAATTGTTCATTTCCACATTTATTTAATTATTTCCATATTTAATTATTTCCACATTTCATGATTTATTTAATGATTGATTTATTTCATGGTTGCTGGTCCGTGTGTGCTTTTTGAAATGTAAATCTGTCAACTCATCCATCAAAGCCTGTGGGAGGGCCTTGCGTCTGATTGGTTGGTCAAGTTAAGCTGGTTGCTTTTGCCTGCATCCTTCCTTGTTGCTTTTGTTTTGATTTAAAAAAAAAATAAAAAAAATGGCAGATCCTACCCAAGAGGTCTTAGTTCACTTAGTTAGAGATATGTTAGCATTAGCAGAGAACATAGAGTCTAATATTGCAAGCCCTGATTCAGCAGACAGGGTTTCTGTTGAATGCTTGCTCAAGGACTTGTGGAGTGGACTGTGTGGACGGAGGTGTGTTTCTCAGGGCCTCTCAGCGCCCGTTCTATATTTCACCATAGCGCCCAAGAGCGCCCGTCATTTTCCGATCATTAAAAAAACAAATCAAGTTTTGAACTGTTTTTTTATATATATATATATATATATATATATATATATATATATATATATATATATATATATATATATATATATATATATATATATATATATATATACTTCAAGTTGTCATCGATGAAGCGGAACTGTAAAATGTTGGTCGTACGTTGACAATTTTGTAGTGGTTTTGTTTTTACTGGGTTTCATTTTCTTCACCGTAGTCCTAAAAATGGCTGCGCCGCTTAAGCGTCCCTGGTTTTACAACCTTAGGGAAGCTGTCAGGATATGCTGTGAAACAGATTCAGAAACGGCATGTATCATGGAAAGTGACTGACATTGTTAGTTTCGGATTTTTTATTGAAATTGCTAGTTGTTTGATAAAAGAAGCCACAAATCAACTTGATTACATAGCGGAACCTACCTAATCATGACTGCCGGAGAGGGACACTGTTTCCCGGGAGCGAGTGCATCGAAGAGTCCGTCGGGAGGACTGACCAGTTTTCTCCTTATAAGTTTAACGACTTTTGTTGTCTGATCTTATTAGACTTCTGTATGGGTCTGTGTGAAGTACGGGGTGTTTTCTCTTGTATTTTGACACTGAAGGGAGAAATGTTGTGGATCATATAACGTTCCAGTGTTGGGCAGTAGCGGCGTTACTAGTTTAATTACATTTCTCAGTAGTGTGGTGGTAGCGTCGCTGTTTTCTGAATCAAATAACTTTTCAGTAGCGAAGCTTTTTTTTTTTTATTGATCAAACAGTGCGGTAGCGTCCACACAAGCTACATTTCCCCAGGCATTCCTGAAGCTGAAGCGCTGCGGAGCTTTCCGTTGTATGAAGTACATAAACTTTCACTTATTTCACCTTAGCAGTCCACCAAAATCTGTTTCTGAACAGAGGCGAGAAATAAGCTATCCAGTTGCTGAATCTTCACTCATATTAGATCTACAAGGCCTAATTTAAAAGGTTGTTCCGAGTTTTGTAAGTCAACGGCACTACTGCACTGCCGGTTGCCACCGCTTTCTTGGCCTGTGCTTCAAGCTAGTGGGGGACACCGAAATGAAGCAGCAAAGGCCCACACTACACATGTAAGTATCGTAGTCTAATACTATTATGTAATCCATTTTTTATATTAATAATATTACAATAACGCTGACAATGCTTTCATATTTGTATTCAGAATAAACGCTTTGTAAATAAATGCATTTACGGATCCGATTGCTAGCCTGTTAGCTTACTACTATAATTTCCCATAGAGGTTAGCGAGTTAGCTAACATAAGCTTGCGATTTACAATGGCGTTATGGTGCATTCCCTCGTACTTTACACTTATAACATAATTCAGTTGATTTGTGCTCAACCTTACGAGAGAGTGGTACTACAGTGTGGTTTACTAGAGTGTGGTACTAGCCTACTAACGTTAACATAACTAGTTCACTGATATGGGCCGTTTCTCTTCACTAATGGCGCTATAGTAGTTGTTGATGTAGGTCTCTAGATGGTGGGGAAGGGAGAGGAGAGGACAATAGTCTAGTCTAAAATAACCAGATACCATGGTTGTAGAGTTTGTTTGTATCCTGCTAATGAATTCATGTGCAATGTGTTGTGGTCAACAGACTGTGTTATTTGGTTAAAGTGGTTTTAAACCTCTTTGGCCATTGAGCCACATCTTAAAAATATTTTTGCTATTGTATTTTAACCAGCCTATCTTACCAATATAACACAGGGACTTTAAACTGTTTTTGTCTTGTAGACCATGGCAAGAGTGCACTCCTGGGAGCTGAGTGGGTAAAAAAACCACCTCCACCAGCTGAAGGGAAATGTAAAAGAACCTCCCTATCTCATGTTGGGATTGACATGCCAAAAGGAAGTCGAGGAAAAACTTCTTCAGGCACACAATGCCCGGCGGTGGGCGGGGAGCTCTGTGCGGTGCTGAGCCCGGAGGTCTGCAGTTGGACCCTTTTGGAATACAGACCCGCCAGCTTGAGTTTACTTGATGGAAAGATGGCAGAGGTTGAGGACATAGAGGAATTGAACCCGATGGAGTGGCCGTACCTCGAGCTAATACACGAGTTTAAGTGAAACAACGGAGAAAAATGATGCGTTCAGGTGCTTACTGTGCAACCCCAAGGAGAAGCTGCTCTCAACTTCCAAGACCTGAAACACGTAATTTAATAAACAATTGAACTGAACACTTTTTGCCTGCCGATCTGTTTGATTGATCAGCATTGACTTGGAATGAAGTTGGTTCAATAAAAAAAAAAAAAAGAAATAGCTTTGATGTAGTAAACTACTTTTGCCATGTTGCTGTAGCGTAGCCTGCTACATTTCTCTGAGGGGTAGCTTCAGTGTAGTGAAGCTTCATTTAATGTAGTGTAACTGGTAGCTTCGCTCACTACACTTTCCAAGTAGCTTGCCCAGCACTGAACGTTACTAGTGATCTCAACCTGAAGATACTCTTCTTTTAGATGGATACTATTTATATACAAGTAAAAATAGTATTGATTATAGGATATGATTAGTTGACTTTTGTTGGTGCTGTAGAGAGCATCCTGACAGGAAGCATCACTGCCTGGTTTGGAAACAGCTCCGCTCAGGACCCTCAGCCTTCCTGTAGGATCCTCATGAAGGATCCTCACCACCCCAACAACGGACTGTTTCAGGTGCTGCGGTCAGGCAAGCGCCTCCGTAGTCATGCTGCCAAAACAGAGAGACTGAGTTTCTTTCCTCAGGCCATCAGGACTGTGAACTCTGACCTCACCAGGGCCCCACCAAGACCCACACACTGCCCCTCTTTCTCTCTCTCGTGTGTGTGTGTGTGTGTGTGTGATGATTATACATCATTTTTAGTATACAATTTCCCCTACCTCTTATTTTATAGTTTCACTTCCGAAGTGCTCTTACTGTATATTTTGTTTATTTTTTTTAAACTGTGTACTGTTGCACATTCCCATGAGTATTGCCACTTTTTCACTACACACGTGTGTATGTGACAAAGTTCTTGAATCTTGAAGTCATACATTTTGTAAACTGGTTTTACAGTATGTGATAACTTTCACTGTTATGCCAATGAAGTAATAAAGTTTCTTTCTACCATCTGAAGAAAGTTGTACGTACATTTTTTGCCATGTGTTCTTTAAAATGGAAAACAACTTTCAATTTCTTTTTGTGTTTTTAAATAGAGCTGTTTGTTTGGAATGAGTAAGAAAATGCTCATTTAACTTCTCAGTGAACTGCAGCAACATTCTAGAATTCTACTGGGGTCTAGAGGGTTACATTGGCTGCCTCCCACAAAAGTTCTGGACAGCTTTTCGACACTGATAAATGAGTTGTAACATGAAGTTGAAGGTCATAACTATTTCCTCAAGTAACTGATTAAGTTCTTGGTGTTTTTGGTCATTGAGAAATGGTTGGCAATCCAACTCATTGGCGCCTTACCACCACCAACTGGACGAGAATGTGAAGGCACACGGCTGACACCCATACATCCAGTAGCCTGCTATCGGTTACTCTTGACTTTTTTACTTTGCGGATTACTGTGCGGTCAAACCAATCAGATGTTAGATTCTGCCCACAGGCTTTGACAGATTTACATTTCAAAAAGCACACACAGACCAGCAACCATGAAATAAATGAATCATGAAATGTGGAAATCATTAAATGTGGAAATGAACAATTATATTGTATTTCCCATTTTAATTGTTCATTTATTTCCCTTATTTAATTAATATTGTCACTTTTAACCCTCCATAGGGGTGTGTAGTGAAATGAAAAAGTGGCAATGCTCAACGGGAATGTGCAAAAGGGCAATAGTACAGTATTTACATTTAAAAATATTAAATAAATATTAATATTTTAAATATTACAGTAATTACACTAAGAGCCCTTATATAAAAAAACAACACAATATATATATTAAGAGCACTTTGGAAATTAAAATATAAAATAAGAGGTAGGTAGGGGAAATCGTATGAATGTAATATACAATAACTGCCCTTTTTCTTTTGTAGGAGATCAAAGAGTTGGAGGAGTTCAGAGCCAAAAACCAGCGTCTGCTAAAGGTAAAGTGTGGGGGGGGGCTGTTACCCCAATTAAAGGTCAACTGCAAAACTATAACTATGACTTTGATGGAACTTGGAGGGTTGATGCATCTTGTTACTGATTGGCTCAAAGGGTGCCTCTATCATTTGGGGACATGTTTACTTGTTTGAATGCTAACAAAGCAGAAACTGTGTGTGTGTGTCCCTAGCTGTGGGTCGGGCGGTTGCTTCTCTACTCATCAGTCCTGTACCTGCTGACTTGTCTGACCGTCTACTATCTCTACCTACCTGAACAATGGAGTCAGAGGCTAGCCATGGCCCTGCCGTTCTTCTTATTCCCTGTACTGTGAGTATTCATTATGCTTGCTTGTGTTAATGGACAATAACTGTTTGAATCTGAAGACGGTAATTTTCTTTCTTTTTCTTTCTCTTCACCAGGGTGTGGTTCACCAGGAAGCTGTTGATTTTCCTCTTCTCCAAACGCACTGAGAGAAACAGTAAGTCTGTCTATCGGTCTGACTCTCACTTCTCTCTGTCTGACAATGTTTTGGCGAATTGGAAACTCTAAATTGTCCATTAGGTATGAATGTGTTGTGTGTTTGTCTATCACTGTTAGCCCTGTGTTGGACTGGCAACCTGTCCAGGGTGTTGTGAATTGATTAGTTTCCCCTGAAGTTGTCTCTTCTCTTTCTTTTAGGTGAGAAACTAGAAGATTTCAAAGTTGCCAAAAGAAAGATTGTAAGTGTCCAAACCCAAACTGTCTCCTGTCATTCATTTCTCACTTTCTTTCACAACTGCTCATTCCATGTAAGCTTGGAGAATGTTTTCTAGTGTGTTCTCAAAATGCAAGGTTATGGAACTAAAGTTGTCCTGCTCTGTTTCCAGCTGGAGGAAGTGATGGAGACGGAGACGTACAAGAACGCCAAGCTCATCCTTGAACGCTTTGACCCAGAGGCTAAGAAGAAAGCTGTGAGTACGGTTGTCTGGTTGTTTGTATGTTTAAATTTAACCTGATCGAAATATCAGCTGACAATATAAGCACTTTTCTCTTGGAAATTATCTTTATTTTTTACTTTCTGTTGTATTGTTTGACTTTTTTGATGATGTTATTATGTAGGAGCTGGAGTCGACCCCAGTGCGTCCCCAGATGACTCCCAGACCAGGACAAGGTGCAACACACACATCAACTCACAATAGAAAGAATAATCTTTAAGTTTAGCCTTTGTGGAGAAGTGGTGTTAGGGAGCGGTCAGCCCAGATTTAGGCTAAGAATGAAGGGAAGGCTAATGAAGTGTTTCCTTCTACAAAAATAATATACAATAGCAGCAATAACAGGACATGCAGGTCAATAGGGATTACTGTAGGATTGTGTGTATGAATATTTTAAAGAAGAAATCCAGCATCGTATTTTTGCCTCTGGAACAGAATGAGAAAGCAGAATACGTTAATAATATGTTTTTACCAGTATAGTCTGAGATTGTGGAATGATAATCTAACCTCTCCTCTCCTCAGAGATTCGGCAGAGGGGGGTAGTGATGAGACCCATGCCGATGGGAACCCCGATTGCAATGGCAATGACCACCCCACCTGGAGCACGGCCCATAATGGGACCAGGGGGCACGCCTGTGGGTAAGAGGAGACACAGATACATACATTTAGTATGACAAAATATCACAGCATGAACATGGAAAAGTGTTTGGCTGGATCCACACAGTTGGATCGACGATATGACGACATGGAGTGTGCCTCGGTCATGAGCCACAGAAGCGCCCTAGCACAATTTCTTTAAACTGAGCTAGCCTGAGCTGTAGCTACATGCTGATTTCAAATCAGGATGATGTGCACTGCACAGGGCAGCCTGCATTATTCATCTCCCATAACTAAACCAATAAATCTATTGTTTAAGACTGACACCAATACAACACATTTGGGAGTTGACAGTTGCAGACTAAAGCTGCAAGCTAACATGAGTTTTCTTTCTCACCTTAGCCAACTCTTCAACTAACAGTAACACAGACTGCACACATGAAAAGCCCAGTATTCTGCCTCTCTGTGACTGTTTAGGAGTTCTTAGGTTTTTTTTCTCTGTTTATGTGAGATGTTTCATTAAAGAGCATCAAAAATCAAAAGTCTCTGTCTGTCTCTGCATCTCCTCTCCCTCTCCCTCCAGGTCCTGCTGTGCTTGCAGCTCCAGGAGGACCACCGGAAAGATCTGGTTTGTCTTCCTCTATCCACCAGGGGGCAGTGCCCAGAACATCCTGCTCCCCTATACCAGGTGTAGGTAGGTTGGTAATGCCTTCGTGGGTGCCTTGGTTTAAATTTCTGTGTGAGAGAGAAATGGATGCCATTGTTCTGCTGTAGCTTGTTCCTGGGTTTTGAGGTCGCAAGTCCCTAAGAGCCTGAAGTCAGGTCCCCCAATCAGAAGCAATGTCCATGATGGCGACACACCAATGAAAGTGTAATGCTCACGTTGTGTGCACTGTTTTGCAGGTATGCACCCTCCAGGTCCTCCCTTAGCAAGACCCGTTCTGCCCAGAGACAGGGGAACTGTGGACCGAGTCATAGAGTACTTGGTAGGGGACGGACCGCAGAACAGGTAAAGACTTGCTGGAGTGATCCTTTTTTCAATCAAGGGTTTCCCTGCCTATAAAACATTTAAGTCCACTTTCGAACCTCCTATAATGTGTTTCCCTTCACAAGTCTTCCTAATGAATTTTGTCATTGACAATTTTGTCATGTCTTTCAATGGGGCTTCAAAATGGGCTGCATGGGCATTTGGGCATTTGTTCCAGAGACTGATCCCTGGTTGTGTTAATGAAGCAGAAGAAAAATAAGCATGGCCTAAAGTGATGCTTTATGTTGGAAAGTTATAGTTCTCAAGTTATTAATTTGTTTTATGTAAAAGTGAATAGGATCTTAGAGGAGTTTTATATTGCCGTATATTCATTTGGTTGTATTGTGTGACATTCAAGACAGAATTATTTGCAGTACTAATGCAGGATTGATGCAGAATGGTTTGAAGATGGACTTCGACAATGGATATTACTTTAACAGCTAATGAACTAAAGGCCACAGCAAAAATCTTTATGGGGGGGAATCAATTACACCCACGATAATGGCAAAGTAGAACTGAGCTGTGAAATATCCCTTTAAATCATGTTTTTTGGTGCTCTCTCTTTGTCTCTCTGTCTCTCTTTCTCCCTCTCTCTCTCTCTCTGTCTCTCTCTCCAGATATGCACTGATCTGCCAACAGTGTTTTTCTCATAACGGCATGGCTCTGAAAGAAGAGTTTGAGTATCTAGGTAAGAACATTGCTACATAAAACACTAGTTACTGAGAAAGTACCATGGTATCTGATTTATTTTCTTTTTCCAAATCCAGCGCTCTATTTTTTTGGTTTCACATTATATTTACTTGTAAACTATGAATGGAATTAGATTATATTTTAAAAATATGCTGCAGATTATCATGCACTCTGTTTGTATAACAATGCTGTTCTCTCTCTCTCTCTCTCTGCCCCTCCCCCTCTCTTTTCCTCACCATCTCCCTCTACCCAGCGTTTCGTTGTGCATATTGCTACCTCCAGAACCCGGCCAGAAAGACACGCCCCCAGGCTCCCAGGCTTCCAGAGTTCAGCTACGAGAGGAGGCTGCGGTCAGACTCACCTTCCCCTGGACCAGCACCGCGATCTGGGACAGACACAGAGGAGAGCGCACCCCCCTCTGGAGGTACTGAAACTGATAGTACAAACACACACAGGCTGTAGTCAAGACCACCTAGGGTAAATCTGAGACAGACCAAGACCTGGCCTACTTAAATCAGTGGAGACCAAGACTAGAGCGGGGTTATGTCCAAGTCAAGACCAATGACAGAGGGAGTAGAGTCCTAATTAACCAGTACTAAAATAGTTGGCAAATCCAATGTCAGAATGGTGGGTAAAGCTGTGTTTATTATCAGAATATACCACATTGCTCAGAGAGGATTTTTATATGAATCTGAGATTGATTGCAATAGTCTTGGGCAGAATTGAAAGACCTGCTACAGAGACATCTGAGATGAGTCCGAAAGTAAGAATTGGTCTGATTCTGAGACAAGATGGGAACTTGTTCAGGGAAATGTTCAGACTTGACTTGAGACTGAGACTGACCTTGAGTACGCACACATACAGTACACATACAGTGCATTTCCTCTGTAGCACACTGAGCATACTGAGCATCACCATGACAAGTGGGTTTAACAGTGTGATTCTGCCTCTAGCCAAGGCTCTGGCTCCATGGAGTTCGGTCCACAGTTTCCAGGCCTGGCAGAACCCAGAGAACCCTCAGAAACAACCTCTGCAGAACCCAGGTTCCCCAGCCCCCCCTCTCCCTGCATTGTCTGATTTGGTTTCATTTGAATTGATGTCATTTGATAGACTTGATTATCCCCCAAATATGTAAAATCTCTTTGCTGTAAAATCAACATTACAGATCGCAGCCAATGCCACAGATTGCTGCCCCTAACCACACTAAACATCAACGTGTTTCAGCAATTGTCTACACCAGACCTGGGTTGAATGTTTGAAATGGCAAATACATTTTCTGGGTTGTTTTATCCCACTTGGGGCATTACAGTGGGTCCCGCAAAGTTTATAAAATCACAGGAAATATTTATTATGCTAGTATGCTGCTGTGGTTGTCCTGATGCAATTCAGCCCCACCCAAATTCTAAGAATTATTTGACCCAGATCTGGTCTACGGTGAGTGTACAAAATATTAGGACCACCTTCCTTCTACTGTGTTACACCCCTTTGGCACAGTCCATATCTCAACTGTCTCAAAGCTTAAAAGTTTCCATTTTTCATTGAGTCATCACAAGTCAATTTTAGTGGATGAAATAACTAAAGTATCAGAGCTTTCACCCCGTCAGATTACTTCCTGGAAAAAACAAGTGTTCCTAATATTTTGTACACTAGGTGTAATTTGTTTTGGTCTGGTCAGCCAGTCATGATCACTGTTCTATGATGGCATGAATCTTCTAATGTGGGACTGATGGTGCTTTTGATTGAATCTAATTGTTTAGATCCACTCCGGTGCAAACTAATCATTAGAAGAACTCTTCTATTCTGATTCTGTATCTATAACCGGTGTGAGACCAGAGCCTCTGGGGTTGGGTTTGGTGCTGAAAAGTGTTTCTCTCTGTAAATTAACGTGGGTCCCGTGGTTGTGTTCAAAACAGTCGGACAGAATTTGACACTTTTCAGTTTGACTGAGCCTGTTGAGGCTCAGTGATACTGGGTGGGAGGAGGGAGATTTAAGGGATGTTACAGCAGCCCTACCTGCTCTACTCCTCCTGGGTTAGCATGCTGCTGTTAAATCAACTCTCAATCACAGATTTAACTTTAATCTTAGCTAGAGTAGAGTATGCTGCTGATTGATTTTTAATTTACCATTGATTTGAACTCTCAACAGCCAATATTTGTTGTACTGTCTCTCTCTGTCTTCCTTTCTACTCTCTCTCTTGTTGTCCTCCATTTCTGTCTCTTTCTCTCTTCTTTCCTGCTTGTCCTGGTTAATACATGTGTCTTCTCTTCAGATGAGAAAGAGACAGGGGAAGAGGGCGGTCCTATTGAAGAAGTGGAGAGAGAGAGCCAATCAGAGGAGATGCAGCAGGAGGAGGAAGAACTGGTCCAGGGGGAGGAAGAGGAGGTGTCAGAGCAAGATCACAGCGCCCCCTCTGAGAGAGAATCTCAGCCATCACAGTTGTAGAGAGACTAGAGGACGACCAGGGACTGTTCAGTTCAACAAAAGGTTTTGACATACAGGCCATGATAGACAGGCAACATTTTAAGGAAATGATACTGGACAACTATATTTTAACAGTTCTTTGTTTTGTTTTTTATCAATATTGACTTTTTTTTCCCATTTTCCAGCGCCTCTTCTTGCTCATCTCCAAAACACAATGTTGTCAACGAATTGCAGTTGACTTTTCCACAAACCTAAATCTCAGCAAAGATCCAATAAGGTGCGCTTGATTCATCTGCTCTCACAGATGATGTCTTCAACTTCTGGTGCCTGTCAATCAAGTGCACCTTTTGATTATTTTCTATTGATTGATTGCAAAGGTCCCAGACAAAAAGCCTACATACAATGCACACAGGCAGGGATGGGGTTTAGTAAATTAAACCAATTCTTTATGGATGACACAATGCACCGTGAGGAGCAAAAGGGTTATGTTGGCCATATTGGTAAAACTGTCCGTCTATATTACCTCAAAATGTCGCTAAGGTATCATGGCCTCAACAATTTCCTTGACTGATTAATTGATTGATTGATGATTGTAGTTTTAATCATTAGACTCTGTTTATGGATAGAGTAGCTGGCTGCTGTTAGTTCCCTGTATGTGGTGTTAGTACGGACGGTTAAATACTCTATGATTTAACACATAATTAAGTATTTGTGTGTGTGTGTGTGTGTGTGTGTGTGTGTGTGTGTGTGTGTGTGTGAGACATACAGTATTACTAGTCTGAAGGTGTGTGTGTGTGTCTTGGGGAGAAATATATTCATTACAACTGACTAATTAAAAACCATTTGCCATATTGATTCTTGTTATTGATTCACAGTTCTGCTTGTTCTTGAATGTAACAAAATGCGTATTTTTTAATTTCTGTCAAGGAGGTTTTAATTTCACAAACAAAATAGTGAAAATGTGAATCGATAACAGGAATTGATAAGGCAAACACGTTTTGCTCTTACCCTAGACAAGACTAACTGGGATATGAGCTGTTATCCAGAATACAGTGGATGTAAACAGTTCATGTTCTTCTTTCTAGTTGCACTCAAAACTGCTTAGGGCAGCAGTACTGTAGTTGTAGACCAAAATAGAGGAATAGACCAGTGTGTTGACCGATACTTATGACCAGTCATGAGATCAAAAACACTCCACTAGGGGAGAGCAGGGAGAAAACTAACCTGAGAAACCAGTCACTGGAAGTCCAGTCATTGACCGATATTGCTGTAGTTGAACTTCTGGATGGCGACTCAACTCTCAGCAGCCAATTATTAGTGGTGTTATATTCCCTGCCAAAACCATTGATGCTACATCAGCCAATGAGTCTACTCAAATCAGTCACTAGGCAGTCACACAGCAATGTGGTTGCTAGTGATCTGAACACAGAGCAACACTCTTTATTTTGCTGTCCGTATTTTAAATCTCATTCACTCATAGAATGACACTGAATAAGAAAATTGCATGTTCGTATCACCCGCCACTGTTGTCTCCCTGCTCTCCCTGACGCCTGACTGGATAGAAGGAACATTTTGATGCTGACATAGGAACCTTTTCACTGCAATGTGACAAATGGCAGCTGAAGGAAAAATAAGAGAAACAAAATCTGCCAAGGCTGTCTCTTGATCTGGTTGTTGCCAATCCCAGTGCCAGTCATTTGTCAAATGCATTGTTGTTTTATCCACTGTTCCTGGCTTCGTTTGCACTGAGTTTCTTTTTGTATTTATGTGACTGTTTCAGGTTTTAACCTGTTGTAAAGATATTGCTGCACTGTCTATTTTAAAGTATGCAGAAGTGTAATCTGAAATCGCTGTGGTGCGGTCACAACTGTTCAAAGGAGTTTAGGTTCCCTGTACTGTATGTTGGTCTAAATTTCAAAATTTGAACCAGATCTAAAACTTGTTTTGGTTAGTCTGTCATGTCACTTGTGTTGAGTTTTACGTATTTGGCCAGGTTTGCTGTCAAGACGATAAAATGTTAAGAACGCAACTTGATAACGCTAACAGTCATAGAGAGAGGCCAGAAGCAATTAGCGGTCCACAGCAACCCTGCTAATGAAATGTTGACTTCCTCAAAACTTTGCATCAACCTGGAATCCTTTGCCAAGAATAGGTCCAACAGGGCAGTTCAATTCAACCAAACAACTGTTCTGTACAGAACATGCAAGCAAACATTGTGACACAAATTGTGCCAGACAAAAGTTTAGTTTGTGGATTGAGTGAATTTAGTGACCTGACTGCACCAGTGGCCCACAGATTAAAAGTATAGCTTGACTTTTTTTTTTTTTTCCCCCTTGACCAGGCGCTAGTCACAATGTTTACCAATGTTATCAATTCTCAATTGTAGCAGAAACCTTGTTAGCTTGTGGCTAGCAGTATGCTAACATGATGCTATGTGAATTGTGAACACTGCCACATGTAATACCTTCATTTTGTTTATAGCTTGATTTGTTTTGCCAAGTTTACCAGTCTGCCAATGCTGGTGGCCATGAATGTGTGCATGGCACGCCGAATAAAGTTTTTGAACATTTAAAGAACTAGGTCCTGTTGTGGTTCTTGAATGCTGCAGGTGTCTCCAGACATTATTATGCCCTTTCAAATTGAGCTCAATCTATTCCTGTTACTGCCCGGGGGGGGGGGGGGGGGGTGCTAGAGGCCAACCTGAAAGTCACGGAAAGGTGGTTTTCTAATGTGAACTTATGGAAAATGGACCGTACATATATTTTTTTCAAATGTCATTGAAATGTGTTGCTCCCAACCAGTGAAATGTTTAATGTTTCAGCTTGGCTGCTTGTTGATCCACTTTCCTTTGAGGAATAAATCAGGTATGTCCTGATCGTATCAGTGCTCAGTGATAGTTGATATTCAACTGACAAATATTGGTCATGGAAATTGTGCTATGTCATGGAATAGTCTTGGAAAAGGTGAACTGTCCTAACAGGAAGGAATGCTTGTTTCCATGGCAGCCATCTTGGCAATACTGAAGGAAGAGAACTGTCCATCTGTTCAGGTTTCGTGGGAAACGTTTTGCCTCCAGTGTCTCTACATCTACCAGTAATTCTACCCACAAAGCAAAGCGACAATTCACAAGAGTAAAAATTTTGAATTTTAAAAATGAATATAAATGGAGAGAATATATATATATATACACACACACACAGAGAAGAAACACATCCAAGTTGGGTTTCTATAGACCCTCATCCTAAATAGTACAAGGAATTTATAGCAGAATATCTCTATTAAAGTCTTAAAGTTAGCATTCAATCAGTTACACCTCTTTTCATTCAAATCATGTATTTGATTATTCCTCCAACACTTCCAAAGAATAATGTGATCAGTGATGGATGTTGTGGAGAAGAACAGATGAAACGTGCTCTCTAATGCAAAGAATGTGTGAAACAAGTAGAAAAACACATTCTTGTATATTCCTGTGAAATGACCCATTTAAAAATAAAATTTCCTGACCTCCCCAGAGAAATGATCAAACTCCCTGACTTTCCCTGTCTGGAATACACATCAAGATTCCATGATATCCCACAATTTCCATGACCAGTGGGAAACCTTAATTTTCTTAACTTGAAAGCTTATATTGTTAATGATTTCTAAAAGAAGTACCCACATATCAGGTAGAATTTGTTAAGCATGTTTTATCAAGGAACAGTAGTAAATATACAGTGTTTACATTCCTACTGTGGTGCGAGACAGATTTAGCCTCAGTCACACAGAACCACAAATTAAAGGTTTACAGATTACTTTTAAGAGTGACACATCTGGAATCAAAAGACAGTCGACTGTGGTTCATAACTCATCAGGATAGTTTTTCCGGTCGAGATACACAGACCCACAATACAACCATCTACACACCAAACACAGCTTGTCTACATACACAGACAAGTTAGATTTCCACGACAAAGGAAATACAGCATTGCAACGGCAGTCTGTACAGTCTCAACAAGAGAGCCATTTCGTTCCTCGTGTTAACTTGACCACTTCTTGGTGGTGTTGAGGTGATTCAGGTGGTCCGTTATGTACTTGTGTTCGGGAAATTTTGAGAATTTGCTCTCCTTGATCTTGAGCCAAGCCTGGGCTCTACGTTCTGCGGCGTGACCAAACTCCTGGTCCGCGGTCATGTACGGCCGACTGATCCAGTACTCGTTCTCGGCCTCGCGCTCCAGATGCTTCACCATGTTGCGTTTCATCTGCCACGTAACGGGCCGTGGACGGCGGTACTTTCCGATCCACTGCTTCCCCGGGATGCCTTTCCTCAGCAGGGCCAAGGTGAGGAACATGGTAGCGAGTCGTTTCTGGAATGGCACACCACAATAAGTTGAGTGAAAACAGTGATGCTGGCTGCATTGCTCATGCCATTTCTGTGAACCTGAACAGGTCAGGCCAGAGTTACACAAACCTTTTCATGCCAAGGATGTTCAAAGATCACTCATCACACTGAGGGTCCCTATTTGAGAAGACTTTGCTTCGGGCATCCCCACCCCCCACGAGAAAACTGTTGTCTTTATAAAGTATTTTGTGCAGTACTGAATCTATGGTATAGACACTGGTGAAATTTATGACGTGAATGCTCGCATTGCCTTGCGTTGCATGGGCATCATGGTTACAGTCAGACTTTAAGCCAGGTTTCTATCTAAAACACTCCACCTCTGCGTCAATGTTTATACAAGTCAGCAAGGTTGCCAACATTAGCTCCAGTTCATATTGGGCTTCTAGAGACCTACCTTAGCGCCTGGAGATAAACTAGACCTGCGTTGTTGGCAAAGCTACAAAATTGGTCCACCAGAAAACTAACGTTATGACACAAAATTCACCTTTGTAGATAAAGTCTATGCAAAGGCTAAATTATTTCACCTAGTAAAGTAAATGCCGTTTGTTAGCCAAGTTCACACGTAAACTAGCATTAACGGTAACGGTAGCTAGCCGCGCGGACCAAGGGCAGGTTAAAACAGTCGCATTTGGTATTGGTGACAAAAATAATGTGCTAAATGACAGAGCTGTCCCTTACCTCACCTTCCTAATATGATGAATATGGTTCGCTTTGACGTCCACCAACCGGATGAAACACAAACACGCTAGGTGGCTGACATTTTAAAACAACCAGGTCGAAACACATGAGTCAAAACAGGGTCGAAGACATGTCAACCCAGTAGAGATTCACTGTACTTCCGGTCTCCTCTTCTTCTTCTCTGCTAACTACCGCCACCTACTGCTCCGGAGTGTGGACCACCTATAATCTCCTAATCCAGATTCTAGACCAGGCCTGGCCAACCCGCGGCTCCCGAGCCGCATGCGGCTCTTTGCCTGGTTTCATGCGGCTCTTACGTTCATATCGAAGTTTGTGTTTGTGTTTTTTTTTTATGTGTATGTGTATGCGTATTCGCTTCGCTTCGCTTGAGTTCAATATGGTATTAAAAACCAGCGGGCAAGTCACCAGCGCCGCCCTGAATAAGCAAACAGCCAGATATGCAACACTGGTTGAAAACCTGCACGAAAGCTTTGTGACTCGGTTCCGTGATCTACAACTGAAAAGGCTACAGATTACGTTCCTCGTCGACCCATTTAATGCGGAGACGGACTGTTTGAAAGCCCCGCTAGTCACAGATGAGTGATCTTTGTGAGGAGGACCAACTGAAACCTGCTTTAAGGGAAGGGACCATTGAGTTCTGGAAAAGTGTGCCAATGGAAAAATACCCCAATGTCAAACGGGCTGCGTTTAAGATACTGTCAATGTTTGGGTCAACATACGTCTGCGAGTCTGTGTTTTCTACCCTGAAACACGTGAAATCAAAGCATCGATCTGTTCTGACTGACACACATGTGAAAGAATTGCTTCGAGTGGCAACAACGGAATACAAGCCAGATTTGAATAGGATTGTTCAAGGCAAGGAATGCCAGAAGTCCCACTAAGCAACATGCATAGTAAGAGAAAAACGCTATTGTAAATTATTATATTTTTGTTTGTGGACTTGGTTGAACTGAGAGTTTGTGTGTGTGAGACAGTGCACACAATGTTCATTGTTGAAAATGACTGGCCTGTGGTCTTAGTACTGTAGGAGTCAATTTCTGTCATTATCATGTTGGTGTGTGACATTTACAGTAAATCTGGCTGAGCAGAGGTCTGTGTGTGTGTGAGAGAGAGAGAGAGAGAGAGAGAGTGTGAGAGGAAGGGATGGGGGGATGTTCATGTGTGCCCATGTGTATGATGTGGCTCTTTGCAGTAACACAGTAAAAAATGTGGCTCTTAGTCTCTGACTGGTTGGCCACCCCTGTTCTAGACCGATAGATACTTTATTGATCCTGTGGGGGGTTATTCTCTCAAAATACATAGAAATTTGAGCGGCAAATTCAATTCCATGTGAATTCCAACATGTGTTTCAAAGTGATTAATTCCACTTTATTTCTGCTCAGATATCATTTTCTTTCTCTCTTTATGATATATGACTCAACTGATGTTGATGTTTCATGGTTAGTTACTTTAATTTAATTACCTTTGTTGTTTATAGTCCCGTTACTGTAACACTTTACAAGCAATTAAACAGTGAGAGTAAACAGCTGTCACTCAAAACACAAAAAGTCATATTACACCACTATCTGAATACTTTAGTCCATGATTCAATAATAACTTATTTGTTCCGTTTTTTCAGGTTCAGTAAAGACAGTGGGCAGAATGTGAACCCATACATGTTTATGCCTTTATCACTGTCATGGTGATGAAGATGGTTGTTGTACATCTCCTGCAGGATTACAGCGTGGGAACTTGCAAAGACCCTGTGATAAACCTAACAACACACACAGACACACACACCTTCATGTGCATTCACATCGTCATACTACTCTGTCACGCTTTGTCATGTCATTTTTAAATATTTTTTTCCTTTTTTTAAAATCTTTTCTTCCTGTAGATTCTGGAGGTTCATACACTATACACTTTATTTATTTCTAATGTTCTACATTGGAGTGTTATTTAGGATAAGAAAGACAAATGTATCCAATTAAGTCTGTTTCCAATCAATAAATTACCTTCAAATATTTACGTACAAACTGCACAAACATCAAAGTTTTTGACCTGAGTTTTCCTCCAAATATTACAGTAGAGATGATCTCTCAGTGCAGCAGGCCTTCTCTGAACAGGGTTTGCTATTCCACACTGTGCTCACAACATGTAGTATCTGTTGCTTGCATGCACAATGGAAAGCTAAGACATGTATATATGTATGTATGTATGTATGTATGTATGTATGTATGTATGTATGTATGTATGTATGTATGTATGTATGTATGTATGTATGTATGTATGTATGACATCCATGAGCACAGAAACAAAATCCTGCTCATTCTCATCTCTTCACTGGTGTAAATCTGTTGTGCTCTGCGATCTCAGCATGACGTCTGCGTTCTCCACGGGGTGAGAAGAGATGTGACTTCTTCAGAAACGACACAAAAGGACATAGCAGTGAGTTGTTCAGTCTGTTAATCTTGGCTACTGACAATCAGTGGCACATAACTCTTATGCTTAAACTCCATAGTAATGTCTGCAGAACTAGACCAAACATCACTTTCTTTGCACAGATGGAATTGATCAGAATCGTAGCTATGAGTTGGTATCAGACAAGGGAAGACATAATATCTGAGGACTTGCCTGTTATCGATACAATCGGCAAATTATTGGATTTATTGAATTTCGGGTATAGTCAGTTGTTCTTAAAAGGCTTGATTTTGAGATGGACTAATCTCTTTGGAATGTAGTGTAACTTTTACAACCGCAAAATACATGTAGAGTAAATACATACTCAGCAGTCACATACTCTTTCCATTTTAATTCACTTGTTACCTTGGCTGTTCGATGTCCTTAATCGTCTCTGGCAGCCTGACATTGAGTGTTTCTGGAAGCAGCAAAGACACAAGGCCCGCCACGGTGGCTAAGCAGCAGATGATGACCTCCGGGAGAAGTTCCCACACATCATCCAAGAGAAGGATGAGTGGCGCTATCGCTACACCGAGACGACTCATGAAACTGGTGTAGCCCATGCCGTTTTGCCTAGAGGAGAATGGGGGGGGGGGGGTTGTGAATCAGAGGAAATGACATGGTGAAATACTTTATGAAGGAAGAGCTGTGTGCATGTTTGTGTATTAGTCATCTACAGTCATTCAAGAAACCATTGAACCTGTGAACTCAAATAACAGAATCCTTCGGCAATAAACAATAAAAACCTAAATGGTAGATTTCACATGCAATGCAATGACTTTGTGGAAATGCATGACAGTGACCTACTGACCTTACAACTGTGGGGTAAAGCTCAGTGGTGTATAGAAAGACGGTAGTGAAGGAAGCTTCTGATAGGCCTTTCCCAAGAATGGCCACAACAGCACGCACATGCCACAAACCTACACAGAACAAGAAAACACCAAATAAAGATTTAAATTAATTAATATGGAAGTGAAATGAAAATACATTTTGGTTTTGGTACATTTACAATATGACAACATTGTAGTATATCAGTGTATGACACATTTAACACATAAACATGTATGATGTGATTTAATATAACCTTTGGGCATGATGATGTTTATAGCGATGCAGGTTCCCGTCAGTAAAAGAGTGCCTGCCTGGCACTTTCTCCGTCCAATGATGTTGAGGAGGAAATAGATGGTAAGCTTGGAGGGCACTTCAATAGCAGCATAGATGAAGTGGGTGAGGTGGATGTTCAGCCCAAATCCAGTTATGTTCAGGCTGATTCCATAGTATGTTGAAGCTACTCCGTACCTGCAGAGTAAGTAAGTATATTATCTCTATATAACTGAGAAATCCAAATGAACAGCCAACCCATGTGTGGTACTTTGTCTTATACATCTGGCCCAAACTGACAAATCACGTCTGTGGACAAAAATAATATTTTTTTAATCTTTTTGTAATCTAATGAGCAAATGTCATGAGGAATGAACAAGATATTTATATAGTATAGTTATTGATTATAGGTGTTTTCTGAGGGGATACCTACCACACAATCCCAGTCAGCAGAGCTAATCGTCTCATCTTTGGGGTCTTGACTAGGTCGAGGTAAGAGTAGTTTTGGTTCTGGTTTTCCATCTCTATACTGGACAGCGTCTGTGTATCGGTAGAGAAGAAGTCAGCCACAGTTAGTTTCTAACCTGAACCTTAAAGGGGCAGGTAATATTTCTGTCTGTCAGGTAACATTTCTGTCTGTCCACAGCACAAAAATACCATAATATATGTGTGAGGGGGTTGATGGGTTTTAACCAGGTGTAAAGATTGCAGGCTTTCAAAACTCACTTTCCAGTACTCTGTTTTGGAACAAAAACAGCCCATACATTGGAATAAATAACATAAATAACATGAAGAAAATTAAGGGATTATCCCTGGAAAAAAAGTGCCATATATAATTGATTTGAAAGTTCATTAAATTGAAACTTACATCCAATTTGAATTTGGATGACAATTTTTGCCTCTTGTTGAGCCGAGCACATTTATCAAGGTAGAACCGAGCCCTTTCTACTTTACCATTGGCTAAAAGCCAGCGGGCAGATTCTGGAATCCACCTGGATTATAAGAAACACAACGAGACACATCAACTAGGAGCTCATTTTAATCCCATTTTGAGAAAAAGTCTCATCTGTCATTCATCTGTCAACAATTCAAAAACAAAAGCAAGCATAATTTTCTTTCAAATGGTGGACAGCTCCTTTTGTTTCTAGAGGGCACCATTAGCCAAAAGAACATCACAGTACATAGCTGTCAATCATCCTACTGTATGGAGATATGAAAGGTAGTTCTCTCACCACCAAGTCAAAACCGCAAAAGCTAGCGGGGCGGTAACGGTCATGATCAGCATCTGCCAGTCATCCACCAGATAGGCGACGCCTGCCAGCAGCATGTTGCCCACCGACCAGGCCATGCTGCCAATCACACCTATGAAGGCTCTGTGCTGAACATCGACCCACTCGATGCCTTGATGGAGAGTAAGGGGGAAAAACTGGATCAAAAGATAGACATTTTATTCTGTGTAAATGGAGACTTTGCATTTTACACTTGGGTTTCATTTTGTTTTTTGTTTGGCAGGTATTTGGAGCCTCCCGAGATAATGAAAATGGTTTTCATTATCAACATGCAAGAAAGGGCTGTTAAACCTGGTCAAAGAAATATTTAATTTCAACTTGTGTTGTTTTGGCTTTCTTTCTTTATCAGGGATGACAGTGATGTAATTCTGCACAGCTCGGTGTGGTAAACTACTTACTGAGAACAATTGTGATAATGCTGATTCCTGTGAGTCCAAAACCAGTGAGGAATCTCAACACTGCAAACAGGAGGTATGAGTTTGCGAATGCGCTGGAGATGCCAAATGTAATTGATATTATGTAAGACGCCATCAGAGTGCTTTTCCTCCCAAACCTGGGAAGAGAGTTAAAACATAAAGATGAATTTGTGACTGACATGTAATAGACAGAATATTTTCCTTTCAACTGAAGGCTCATGTAAAGCTTATTTTAAATGCTTCTTAAAAACACTAAATACTACATTTTTTATTCAGGTGTAAAGGAAGACGTTCCTACAAAATACCTGACAAAATCAATGTGTATCAATGCCTAACCCTGACAACCCTATCAATCTTGCCTTTAACACCCTGGACCACATAATGCAATATTATATCTTATGTCAATGTGACAAGTGTTGCAGTGTGTAAGAGGTAAATGTACACATACTTATCACAGAGGGCTCCAAAAGCTATTGCGCCAGTCATCACGCCAAAGAAGAATATTGTGCCTATGGCTTTATTCATGCTTTTTCTATTACAGACGAGGTCCCACTAGAAAAGAAGAGCAGCACAGAAGAAAAATGTACTTAAGGCTTATGATCTACTTGTACTTATGATCACAAGAGTTTCATATGTCCTAGTTTATGCATTGTCACAAGTCAGAACAATCCCAGAGTACAGTATCTCTCTGGGCAGTGCAGTGAAATCTCATGTTACATGGATCAAAAATACTTCAGACTTCATGCTGTTATTGTAGCTTGCTGCAGACAAACCGTTGTTGCAGAACAGCCAGTACATAACCAACCAGAATCTGCTCTTATTTATCATTTCATGCTGGAGTTTCAATGTTAACGGTGTTCTCAAAATGTTTTGTAGCACTAATTTGAAATTTGATGGATTTTCTTCCTACTGGTCTGTCTTGAACTTTGCTCAGTGACCTTAAACTCTGTCATTAATTCACAGTTTATGATGCACTAAAGTAATTTAGGTTCTCACTGAAATACAAACAGATTGTCTCAAAGTCTGGAAGAGTACCTGGAAATCAAACGTGAAGTATCTGATGATGGTTATGGGTTGCATACAGAATTTACTTCTTAATCCAATATAATCTGAGTCATTTTTACCTCTGTTGCCAGTGTAGAGGTGATGGTGGAGTTATCATAAACCCAGCCACTCTGACACTGAACGGTCGGCAAGTCGGTAACATTTGAAACATTGGATAGGAGCTGGAACTGGGGCTCTGCGAACATCTCACAGGATCTTGGACTCCCGTCGTCTTGCACAGGAATGCTGACGGCCAGTCTCTTCTCCTGGGATAGGTTTCTGAAGAGCCAGCCATCATCCAGGGTGCTGATGTTGCAGTGGTGAGGAGGCACCGCACCAATGAAATTATTCAGCAAGAAGTGACAAGGCAGAACTATTCGAGGGGCGCAGAGCACTATGATGGTGGCTATTTGAAAACGCCCGAAACCATCGATCTCCTCCAGAATATTCTCAAACTTCATTCTCAAACTGCAAAGAGAAGTAGATCTGCTTTGGACAACAAAACCTGCAATAAATAGGCAATGTGGATGACTTAACAACATATTTCAATCTCTTTGTATCTCTTCTTTTAATCGTTTATTGTATTAGTTTTAATCTTTTACCTTTCTCCACTTTGAATTTGTACACTTTTTATTTCATGTGAAGTGCATTGCATTGCATCTTGATGAAATGTGCTATATAAAAAAAGTTTGATTTGACTTGAAATGGAAATAATAGGAAATGACTCACCTGCCCAGGAAACCGAGTGAGGATCTTGTATTTCAACAGGTTTAATGAGAAATACTAAAACTTCTCTGCTAAAACACCTGCAGCTTAGTCAGGATCGTGCAGGACTGAACCGCAGAGTTTGTTTAACACGTTTTCCTTTGGTTAGCAGGATCAGTCATTCTTTAAATTGTGGGTGGTGTTTAACTAAAGATTCAGAGTCAAGTCGTGATTTACTTCAGTATATTTATTAACAAAAAGCTGAGCTCAGGAGAGAGGTACACACACAAGGTAGGGTATGCTGGTACTCTGAGAAACGTCTGAGATGACAAAGCAACGGGAGGACAGGGCTTGTCTCTAGACATCTACAAGGTCCTGCTAATCGTTAGTCTGAACAATCTGTCCTGTGAGAGAGCCAAGGACTTCAAACAGTTAATGTAATACTAACTTCAATCATAAAGTACATAATAGATACAAGATACAATAGAATCAAGAGATACAATAAATTCTTCCACAAGTGGTTTTGTCAGTAACTAGCTTGTCACCTTTGTAAATAGCAAAGGTGGATAAAGGTACAACAACTACATTCCCAGTAGGTGCACAGCAGTGAAGGGGAAAGGTGAGTTAATAGAGTAAAGCACCATGTCACATCAGACACAACAGCATTAAGCACTGGAGAATAAAACAACAGTTTAAAGCTAAATATGATCATATTCATATTCATATTCATATTCATATATATATATATTTACATATGTATGTGATAATAATCACATTATTATTATTATTATTATTATTATAGTAGTAGTAATAATAATAATAATAACAACAACTTTAATTTCAGAGCACCTTTCATGCTAATCAAGGCACTTAACAATGAGAAAAAGAAGAACTAGATAAGGTGAGAAAAACAACGAGGCTAAAAGGTGGGAAGACACACAAAGGACAAAAGGGCAAAAAAAAGAAAAGAAAAAAAAAAGAAAAACAGGGCCACAATTCAGCAGCTGGGTCCAAAGGCCCAGTGTGATACTCAGCCATCAGGATGTAGAGAAAAATGGGGCAGTGGTATGATCTGGTGTACTGGGTTATAGTCAAAGGTGTAGGCGGGAGGGAGGGAGAGAGGGAGAGAGAGAGAGAGAGAGAGAGAGAGAGAGAGAGAGAGAGAGAGAGAGAGAGAGAGAGAGAGAGAGAGACAGAGAGACAGAGAGACAGAGAGAGACAGAGAGAGAGAGAGAGAGAGAGAGAGAGAGAGAGAGAGAGAGAGACCCACTGCAGTAAGTGTCTTCATCCACTAGATGGTGATGCAGCCACATGTGGAAATAATGTCTCGTCTCAGATATCACGGTGCTGAGATACACTGCTCAAGGCGAGTCTGGTACAAGTACAGCATTAAAAGACAGTTCAACACAATGTATGTCTGTTCAAATCATATTTAATTTAAATCAACAGGGTGACACACCCACACACACACACACACACACACACAGCCTGAAATCTGAGGATTTGAGAGACAATGTTCTCATGAGAAAACTTATGTTTACATCCTGGAAGCCATGGCGAGGTTTGTGGCTTTCACTTAAACACACACACACAGACACACACACACAGACACACACACACACACACACACACACACACACACACACACACACACACACACACACACACACACCCACACACACACACAGACACTTGTACCATCTGTCTGTCTGGGTTTCCTCCCCACAGGAAGTTCTGTGAAAGTTGTGAGGGGTTAAAACATAAGGTCAAAAGGTCAGTGAAAGCTCTGTAGCTATAGGCTGTGTGGTAAGTGAAGTCTGACGTCAAGCAGGTTTTTTCGCTTAAGAAGGCCATGCAAAGATTAGCTAGATAGAGCAGAAACCCGAACTGAAAAAGCAGAGAATGATTATATCACGATGAGAACGACAGCTCAGCTCATTCAGTTGGACATTCTTCCTGCTACTGACAAGATGTGCATTCAGACATTTCAAAACATTGATTTGGTGGATTGAGGACATTTCCTTTTCACTCTGAAATGTATTAGAAGATTTTGATACAGGACTGACAGTATGTGACGGCTCAACATGTACAGTTCTGTGCAAAAGGCACATGTAAATTCAGTAAATCGAAGATGCTTTCAAAAGTAACGAAATGAAAAGTTCTAAATATCAAAAAAATACTATAAAGAGCAATAATGTAAAATACTCATGCAGAAAACAAAAAAAACCCATCTAAAACCAAATTTATATTAAAAAAGTATTTTGCACAGTACTGTACTTTTAAGGTTGCAAAGATGTTTTTACATTTGTAAATACTGCAGCAAAACACACCAGCGTTTTGAGTTATGATGGGTCAGAGAAGATTATTCTCCCTCTGAAAATCGATTGAAATTTAAAGTTTTGAAAGCTTTCCAGTAATAAAATGTTTTGAAACCTGTGTGTGTTACTGCAGGATGTTGGCTGTTAAAAAGTTAAAAAGTGTCTCTGGTGGAAACTTGTGAGATCCAGCCAGATGTGTCTGGCGACGTCTCAAACTGAAGGGTTTCAAAACCAATACCATCCCTATCCCACACGGCACTTACGTAACTGAGGAAGAAGAACAGAGAAAACGAACTCTTTTTGTCTCTATCTCTGTGTACATCCTGACCAATGATTGTGTTATTTGAAAGACTTTGTTTATTTGCAATCTGTACAGGATATCCTGTCCTCTTCAGATGTATTTATTGTTTCTCTATTTTGATAGAATATAATCATTGACCTCCATCCCATCAAAAGGCCTATTTTCGGCGCCTTCCCTGACTGGGCCAAACTGAGTGCTGCAGTTTGACAGCTAGCCTGAATGAGTAATCGTTGCGTAAGCCCTTTGTCTTTGTGCCTCCCAGCTCAGGACAATGGCTGAAAACACAATTCTGACCGGAGCGGCTCGATTTGGTCGAGGATTGTGTTTCCCATGAATTCCTTCAGAAAAATGAAAAGATTGAAAACAAATATGGGAACGATCAATTTGTTGAATCTGACTCTCCATCTATCCATTGTGCTCAATGGATAGATGGAGAGTCAGATTCAACAAATTGTCGGTCTGGCAAATCTGGCTTGGTCAGACACATGGTATCTCATACACACTGCATGTTCACTGTGATTCCACTGCTTCCACTATACCAGTGGTTCTCAATCCAGTCCTCAAGGACCCGCTGTCCTGGAGGTTTCAGCTCTAGCTCTACTCAGACCTCACACCTGAACCAATTAAGTTATCATGAAAACGTGAAGCCTCTAATTGGTTCAGGTGCACCCGAGTAGAGCTGGAGCTAAAACCTCCAGGACAGGTGGCGCTTGAGGACTGGATTGAGAACCACTGCAGCTACACATAGGCTTACATATAACTCCATGGTTTCCAGAGTCAACATCAATCTGAACAACAACAGGGTACAAGGTGGCAAAGGCCCGTACACCAGTTCAGAAACTGCATTACACCAACACGGTTAGACCTCAAAGAAAGTAAACAGCTGACCTGCCGGCTCAATGCAGCCACCAGCATCACACCATCACCGACTGACAGAAGAAGACTAAGTCCAGCTGTGAGATGTCCTAGCTGGCTGCTGTTTTCAAGTTGCTTCTGAATCCTCCCCAGGGCATAGCCTGGCTCTCAGCCTAAGAGTGTTAGTTCTTTCTATCCAAGATTGTTTCTTTATGCCTCATCCTACAGAGTCCTACAGAGTGAACAGCCCCCTGCTTGCCCAGGTCAGGTGTTAGACTGATGCTTTCCATCTCTGGGGGAGAAATATTCTTTTCATAACTGTGTTTATGTGATGTTTAAGGTTACAATGCTGCTGTGTTTCATTTATATAATCTATGATGTTTTGTGTTTTGTGATTTAAAAAAACAATTTTACTGAACTATTTGTGGAATAAATCAAACCAGGTTGTCCTTTCTCCCTTCTCCTATTATTATCACCTTAAAAACAGTTTCAAAACACAATGACATTGAAAACGCAGCTCTGAAGCCCATTCAGTTCCAGTTTTAGAATATTTGTGTGATGAATTTCATCACGACTTAACAACCATCATGTCAGATGAAAGCGAAACATGTGGCAAAAAATATAAGAAAAACATTTTGATATTGATGAAAGAAAACACAATCTCTCTCTCTCTCTGTATTTTCATGTTGGCGTTCGCCCAGCATGGCTAACATGGGAAACTAGGATGTTTGTTTACAGTGAGATTCTAGCTGTACTGGGGTCAGCCCCTATCGGAGCAGCCTAGTGCCCTGGGATCGGACCGGAACGTAAACAAGCTGTCTCTGGATCAGCTTATCAGACAACTGCCTTGAGACCTGTCGAGGTCCCACAGGACAGTTGGACCGCTGGACAGAGGGATAGACGGGTCAACTCACAGGATGCGACGGCAGACTATTTTTTTCCACTCTTGTCCTCATCCCCGTCTCTCCCAGTTCTCAGCAGCATTTCACAGACGGCGATGAGCAGGAAGTGTCTGGGTGCAGCATCAATGCAAACAAGCGCAAAATATGTACTGTGTAATATTAATAATTAATATTATTAAAAATCATATTAAAACTCAAACTAAATCACACAAAAACTGTTTTGAATTGATGTCAGAAAGATATTTAGGTATTGATTTCACAAAATGCAATTAGCAGCTCTGGACAACTGAGACATTTATTTTGGCGCATCAACATCTATTCCACCTCAAAATGGTACCACTACTACAACCTCTGCTGCTACTACTACTACTATTACTACTGCTACTACTACTTCTGCTAGTACTACTTCTTAACATATTACCTTTCTTTTCTTAAAAGGTTTTTTTGAGAGTTTTTCCTTGTCCTCTGTTGTCCAAGGCTGGGGGATGTTGTGTACTAACCATGTATTGTTTCACATGTTGGGACTGTGAAGCCCTTAGAGACTGTAACGGTGATTAAGGGCTGTACAGATACATGTGATTTGATTTGATCAAAACATTTTCAACCTGAAGCAAGCACACAAACCTTCTTCAGAAAATGAAACCCTTTCTGGTTTATTTATTGAAATATTTTTTTTCTGGAAAGGGGCCATTATTTATTTTATTTTCCTTTGGAGTTGCAACCTGGCAGGGTGGATGTTTCTAATGTTTTCTTTCTGATCCTCTTTTTGTAAACAGGAAAGTGGGCAGTCCAGTGACCTTTAATATTTTGATTTAGACGTTGGGAAATAAGTGAGGGAAATGAAGAAGTGGAAATACAGGAGAAAAAGCTCTGGCAGGGTTTGGTCCTCGGCCTGTGGAGGCTCAACCACTGGACTAACGGTGTGATGATGCTTTTCATGACCAACAGATCACTGGTGCAGGTATACAGCCCAGGGTCAGATGGGATTATGAGCATGGCTTCATTTGGCTGCAATCGCTAACAATGATTATGTTAAGGGAGAAATACATCCATCTTATCAGCATCACGTCCCCCCTAATTCAGACTCTGTACATTCACCCTATTGAGTGAGTGTGGTCACTGATGAGAAATCTTCTCAGCGTACAGAAAGTGACAAATCAAAGAGCGAAATTTGGTGCGAAACAGCAGGGAGGTACGAAAGATTTTGTTTTGCCGTCTTCAACCTTACTAGCCACTAAAATGAGGAAATTTAGGTCTGAGGAAGTTTAGTCATGCTACACGATTTCTGGGTGATGAAGTCCTTCAAACTTGCCAAAAGTGCCAAAGTGCGACAGGTAGGTAGGAAGGTACTTTATTAATCCCTGAGGGGAGATTTCTTAGTCACAGCAGCCAAGTAACATAGAACAACAACATAGAATGACACAACTAAGATAAGTAGGGATAATAAAAGGTAAAGAATAAAAAATATATATGCTATTTCTCTGCAAAATTTATACAAATGCTCAGTGCAAAAAAAAATAAAAAAAAGATTGAGATTAAAATAATAAAATAATCGTAATAGTAATAATGTGCAAAAAAATGAAAATGTGCAAAAAGTGAAATGTGCAGTAATAGTTCAGCTTAGTGCAGTTTAAATCTTTATCTTTCTGCACACATCCCACATAAGTAAGTTCACATCAGATATCGGAGAAGCTGCAGGAAGACGCAGCAGAATGCACCGAACCCACCAGACTAATTATGAGGAGTCGGTGAGACAGTGTGTCTCTGAATAGCTTTTCATGTTTTTCAACAGAGTGGAACGCCGCTGCCAGCTTTACACAATGTTCCCACTCCCAAATTGAGATGTGTGTGTGTGTGTGTACGTGCACACATCTCACATTATACTCAGTGATTCATCATAGACTGATTAATGACCAAATTAGGCCAATTGCTTTGCTTGATACATCTCATCCTTCTAAATCAAAGGGTGCATACGGACTGCAGGAGGTGTTTTTCTGCAAAGGTGTTTTCCTGATTTTGTCTCATAATGTCTCATGAGAGGGTGATGGGTCGCTGTGAGAGTCTTCCAGTGCATCTATGTGGTGGTTAACACACCAAGTCGGCTAACTAGGTAACATTAATCAAAAATAAACATCAATAAAACGCCTTCAGAGCTCGTATCAATGATGGAGGCCACCGTTCCGTCGGTTTTGACACGTTAATTTCTCTTTCACATTAAAGTTGTGCAAGAACTGGGAAACTTTGAATGGTTGTAATAAAAACAAAACTATATTGGCAGAGAAACAAGGAAGCTCATGAATCAGATTAGCTGTTGACAGCCCGTGACCATCAACAGTTCAGCCGTGGACAGGTTTTCTCTCCATGCACACATCGGCCGAGTTTCCCTGCTCGCTCATTTCTCTAAGAAATAAATGAGCATGCTAACATCAGTAAATGATTTAGAAGTGCGTCATGAACATAAACTGATTACTTACATAATAAATCATCCACTAAGATGATAATCAAATATTATGCCCTCAACGTGTGAGTAACAAAGGCCGTGCCTCTCGGTGCCAACCATCTTGTGGGAATGTTGGTGGCCGCTGACGGGAGCCAACTCCGAAAGTCTCTGAGATTTTGGACGGTTTTCATCCGATGTGAATTGTTCAGCGCCAGATGCTGGATAAAGACCCGCTGTGGAAACCTGAATCAGGAGGAAGTCGATTAGCCTGAAACGCCTGTTCCTCCCATTTTACCTTCCAGCCTGTTTTCCTTACTCCCCACCTGAAGGGGACAAAAGGCTCGGAGACTGCTAGAACAAAGGACTTCTGGACACAAGTGTGTGTGTGTGTGAGACAGAGAGAGAGAGAGAGAGAGAGAGAGAGAGAGAGAGAGAGAGAGAGAGAGAGAGAGAGAGAGAGAGAGAGAGAGAGAGAGCAGGCACATGAATGCGTCAATGGTGTTTTTTTAGGCATTTCTCTATGAATTTGTGCACTTGTTTATATCCATATACACACTGAGAAAACGTGTGTGTGTGTGTGTGTGTGTGTGCCCATGGCTCCAGCCTTGGCAGAGAAAGGAAGAAACTCTGTACTTCTGTGTTTTGGCTGATAAATCCCCGGCGGCTGGGACCAGTCGGGACATGTGCGGTGAGATCTCTCCTCTTTGGCATCGGACGACCAAAAATCACAATAACATCCTCGGGAAAAACAAAACAAGAGAATGAGGATTCAATATAGCGAGAAATGATGAGCTCTCATATTCTCAATTTATCATTTGATGAGAATTATTTATTGATCATTTATCATTTGTTGATGATTATATAACTGATATCAATTCAAAGACAATTTCTTCCCACAGGCCATCAGGCTCTTAAACAAACACACCTGAGCCCCCCCCCCACGCACAACAGGCCACTTTACTTGAGGTCACCTTACACTCCACTACACTTTATAACTTATAATTTTTTTGTATTTTTATAACTTTATAATTCATAACTTTGTACTTTTTCTATTATATTTTGTACTTTTTCTATTATATCTCTTGTGTTTTTTAAATTATGTCTGTTAATATTGTCCTTAGCATTAGCGTAAGGTGTCGGAGAGACATAAGAATTTCATTGCCAACTTTTGCTTTCTTGTGAATGTTTGTTCATGACAATAAAAAACCTTGAACCTTGAACCTTGAACCAATGAAAACAAAGAAATTGGGAAATCAGGGCATTGTACAGCCAGTCGTCCTGGATCAGGTCTGCATGAGGTCTGGATCAGTCCTGGACCAGGCCTCTGGATCACACCACAGGAGTCTTTGTCTGATCTTGCCCTGAAGCCTCTCTGACACTGAATCTGGGTTTAACACTGTTTGGTTTTCATGTTTATGCTTTGAATTTGGTGTTTTTTAATAAAGTTTCAGTTTGATCTGCAGGTCTCCCTCATACGACGCAGTCTCCTGGAAACATCCCAAACATGAAAACCCAGTTGAGCAGAACGTCAGTCCTGTTTCACCAGGACCCAGAGTACCGGGGGAATCACACCCCAGGCGTAAAGTCGACCCCGATTAGATGACGAGAAGGAAAACCAGCAGGGTGCTGAGATAGGAAACAGTAAGTCTCCGTCTGTCTGTCTTTCTGTGCCTAATTGTGCCTATCTGGCCGTCTGTCCGGGGCTAGCGGAGGATATGCATCACAGCCCAAAACAAAAACATCAGGCACAATAACAAAGGTGGAGCTGAGCCTTTGAAACATGTTGTCGGGGGAAGCGGGACGGATTCCACGACAGCAGCAACATTTTGCAGCCAATTTCTGAGCTGAGGAAAACACGCCTTGAAGTTGCATTTCAGAGTTTCAAAGCGCCGTGCTCTTGGTGAGGAGAAGCTGTGATACACGGTGAAAAACATACATTTCTCCATGGTGAAAATGCAGTTTGTGTGTGAAGTTCATTGCCGGTCCAGGTTGGCTGAACACACTCAAAATATCTTGGGTTTGAATCCCACTCGTGAGCTTTGCCCCGCCTCACCACACCCTACTCATATCTCCACTCCTTCATACAACCACATTTCTATCAAAAAGAAGAAGCAGACATCCCGTAAATTCCAGCTCCTGCTGTGCCAGCATATTTCTCTTTGTTCTGTCCTACATGCCTGTCTTATTTTAATAGTAATAAAGTAGAGGGATGGCACAATCTCCTGTAGAACAACACATCACCCTGTCAACCATCAGTCAAGCACCCTGCCTGCCACCTTGTGAGACTAAAAATATTCCCTTGGCTTCCCACATCAAGCCTGCAAGAGAAGTAAGAAACAGCCTCCAGTCCAGTCCAGGTGCAGATTAGTGCATATGAGTTTTGACAACGCTCTGATTAAAGAAGTAAATAATAGAGATTAGATTAACTGGTAACTGGGAACGACGTTCAGTCTCCATATGTGAGATTTTACTGTGCTCTGATTGTAACCCAGCTCTCTTTCCTCCTTTTATGGCTGTTCTGTGGTTATTGGCACTGGATGGATGGATGGAGAGAGAGAGAGAGAGAGAGAGAGAGAAAACATACTGTAATGGAATGTTCTTCAATTAACATGTCTGAAGCTGCTAAACACTTTGGACCTTCTCTCTCTCTCTCTCTCTCTCTCTCTCACACACACACACGCACAGATAACAGTGTTTGCACAAGTAAATTAGTGTGTGTGTGTCCTTTATGCCAAAGCAACTCGTAAGCACATGCTCTCACCTGCTAACACACACATAACTATCTGGTAAACACTCTCTCTCTGTCATCAGTATGGGTGAATGATGTGCCATGAGAAAGGTAGACCCACACACACACACACACACACACACGCACACACACGCGCACACACACACGGAAATATGTCATTCTGGCGCCTAGAAGTGAAATTTGATCATAAATAACCACAAGTCACGACATCACATGAAATGCAACAAACACAAGCAGACACAAAAGGAGAGGGTAGATCAGTATGCTTTAATAAGATATCAGTGCAGACACAGTCTTCTTATTGGGTTGAATTCCCCTTACAGTAATAACAATATGATAATAATAATGTCAATATGGATTTTTAGCATATTAAAAAATTGCAGAATCAGCTAATACAACTGTAATGTATGACATCAACGAAGCATACAGGAAGCTGAACATGGATCCCATGAGAAAAAAACAAACAAACAAAAACAAACCCTTTCATCACAAGAGAACGTGCTGATATGGTCTTTAAAGAGGAGGCGCGAGGAGCTGGGTCTTTACTTTGTCGGGGCCCTTCAAGTGGCACAGCATCTAGAGCAGTAGGCCTGGTGATACGCCTTCACTTGATAAAATATGTTGTTTTTTCTTTTCTTTTTTTTTTAAATCAACTTCCACCCAGCCAACTCTTTCTACGTACATGAACGCAATTTAGTTCAAATCTCGTCGGTCCCGAGGGTCTGATCCTCCACGGGCGGGTTCAGAGCATTATAGTCCTGCAAGGCCTCTCAGGACTGCAGCACCAGGATCGTCCTACCATCTGTTGTCAGTGAGAAACATACTAGTACTAGTAGGGCTAGATTAAATGTTTTGTCAGCGCTATAAGGTGCTTTTTTTTTCTTCTTTCTTTTGGAAACCCAATCGAACTGACTTTGGTTTCAGATGCTGATCATTCTGATCATTCAAGTACAATATAAATAATAATAGGAATCGTTTCTTTTCTGTGTCATTTTACTTATTTACTTTAAATTAAGTTACAGATGTCAGGGGCCTCATGAAGAAATGGATTTCATCTTGGATTTCAACTTGAAAAAGCTTTGTCCCGAAAAAAAAAATGAAAATGATTGTTGGCATAAAAGTAGAGAATGATGGACTACTGTGACATTTTTTTGCTTAAAAGTTTTGAGGCTATAATCATTTATATTTCTGAAATACTGACTGGTGACTTTCAGTTTCCCCCAAAATGGATTCAAACCATTTTGGAAGCACAAAAATCATTTATCCGATTTTGCAAACGCTTGATTTCTAAAAAGTGAAAGAAGTAAAGCGAAAACTTCCCATCTACAATAAAGTGCCTCGGGACTTTAAGCGTCTTGTAACAGTCTCAGTATGCTATCGGCTTCAGATGGATGCACGTCATGCTGTGAGCTGGTAACTCCCATCGGTCCATTCAAATAAAAAGCTCACTTCATGCACTAATCCTGGTCTAACCATCTCTAGCTGCACCAACCAGCGTCGCTACGTGCTCGCAGTTTGATCACTGAGAACAAATAAATAGACTGATAGAAATTATACATCCTTTCATGTTGCGTGCTTGTTTATTCTCGGCCGTGGGGGTTGTTAAAAAAGGAAATGTCCGACATTCCTTTGGCTTTGGCACAGCAGCAACTAGGAGTTTCTCATAGCCTGTCGTGTCTTTGGAGTTCACAGCAGATATTCAGTCCCTCTGACAGCGGAGGCCAATGTTCTGTCAAAATGTTGCGGCTGCGCTGACAGGGAGGCGGTTCAGTTTCAAGGAGCCGGCGGATTCATTTAAAAACAGACTGCTGACAGAAAAGGAGGGAAGGGAAAGTGAAGAAAGGGTTAGAAAGAGAGAGAGAGAGAGAGAGGCGCTGAGTGGAGAGACATGCGTCAGTGGGCAGGCTGAGCAGGATGCATCTCTTCATTTGTCACTCAGCATCACCTCCCTCTTCTCATCTCTCCTTCATGTTTATCTACGTCTGTCCGTCTGTCCACAGCCTCTCCGAGAAGTGTTTGTCTCTTGTAGCTTATCCCAGCTTTAGACGTCATATTACACGTCTGTTCTGAACTCTGGCACCTTGCACTACTTTTTGTTTTCTGACTCAAACCTGTTGGCGGCTCCTGTTTTTATCTATAGAGTCATTTAGAAGAAATTTAATTGATTTGACTTTTGACTGGACTGTACCAACCACGGGCTGTCAGACCGTTAAAGGAAACTTCTGCTTTTTTATACTTAAAAAAAATCCATAATTTTCAGTGCGTCACCCTCTTCAGCATCATCCGTACTTCTGACAGTATTCATCCCTGACAAGCTACATACACTTTTACCTGGAGTGCATTTTTTTTGGGCAATTTACGCAGCACATCTCGACTCCATTGTTATGGTGTAGTCATGGAGCTGCCAAGACACCAATATAACACAACAGGATTTCGTTTTTTTTCTGTAGCCGTTCCACAACAACAACAATGGACCTCTGGCATTTCTGCTCGCGCACAATGAGCATCTGTGTTTAGGCACCGAATTTGTTAGACAGGATGTATTGCACGCCACTATCCTGACCTCAGGAGAACTTTACCCGTACAATCAAATCTTTTTCAACCGTCTCCTTAAAAACCTATTTGACTCCACTGTGACCTCTCTGTCTGCTTGTCATCACCAGGGGGTCCTACTCTGTCTGGGTTTTATTGGGGTTCTAGTAGGAACTAATGCGTGTTTATTTGCACCACTCAGCTGATGTCCTATTGGGATCTAAATGAATGTTGTCAGAGGGTCGAAAGGGGCTAACAAGGAGCTTTGGCTTACACAACCTGGGGGAGTATTATGGAAGCATCCTAACTGGATCCTTGCTTAGGATTTGTACTATTACTAAAATATCCTGTCTTGTCAGATGACCTCGACTTGGCACACAGGAAGGGTATAATATTAGATTATTAAAATTTTGTATGTGACACGCTTGTAACATTGCTGAAGCTTGGTGAACGCCACGATGATGAAGTTTGTATGAATGAAATAGTTAGGGCGTCCACACGGGGTTAAGATAGGAAGTTAAATTAGGATTTAGGATCTCCATTAACAGGACAACAGGATTTTCTTTAACTTTTTGAGATAAAATGGGACAAGCAGTTAGGACAGTAATCTGTAATCGGCCCCCAGAGCTGATCTACGGATTCCAGGGAAAAACTCTGTGCACTTGAAGGGCATACCTCAGGGTTGAGTCTGTACTGAGACAACCATAAGGCAATGATAAGGCACATTTCAGTTAGAAATCCACTTTAAAGAGAATTTCAGCACAAACAGAAAGCAGAACATCAAAATACAGTGTTAGTGAAAACGGATCCAAGACATGTAATAAAAGTCGTTTCTAAAAATGAAGAACACATGCATCGACTATGAAGCACCATCGCTTTATATATGCATTTGGAAAACTATGTGATTAACTCTGTGGTAACTTTGCCTTGTTTACAATGTTCAAAATGCTACATGTCAAAAAAGTGAAAATTAGAAAACTGATATTCATCTTTCGTCTTATTTTTTTTTTCTGTCATTTTCTTTTTTCTTTTTTTTCTTTTTTGTTTTATCTCCTTAAAGCGAGAACAAAAACAGTACTGGCCTGCCAACAGATTCAATAGACACCTTAGCATGAAACTCTGGGAAAAAAAAAAAAAAAAAAAGCCACAACATGGAAACAGCACTAAGAGAGATCTGCATCAACATAAAGGAATCTGTTCCATCTGCATCTACAGGGGGTCGATAGGACAAAGTACCAGGACACATCAACACTAAAAACACTATCAACATTATAGTCTTTAAATACATAACATATACGTGTACAAAGCTCTATGATTGATACTCAGAAGTGGTCACCACACAAAAAGGCAATTAACTCAGAAAATAGATTAAGACAAAAAAAGAGAAAAGAGTAAGAACAGGAAATGGGAATGAGAGAGAAAAGTGTTTTCACTGGAAGCGTGTTCTCGACAGGGATTAGATTACACTTGCATGTTTCTCAAGAAAGTTGAAACCGATCATCAATACCCATCAATAACACATTATTCTACGTCGAAGCTTTTGGGCAGCCGCTCTGCATCTTGAATTACAAGAAAACAGGTCCTGATCATCACGCCACGTCACAGGATGCTGCACTGAGGGTTACTGTCCCTGTGTACACATGTCTAGCTTCTCCTAGTAGTTTCTCCTGTCCGTCTGTCCTCACGCTGTCTGTGAGGTCCTGTCTAACTGATGGATCTTGTGCATTGAGTCTATGCAGGCCTATAATAAAAATAACAGTGACTAGATGAGGTTGAACCAAGAGAGAGAGAGAGAAAAACCAAAGATTTGAGAGGAAAAGACACAAAGAAACCTTACAATGTCAAACTTACAGTAGCGTACATGTATTGCAGTATATGAGTATGAATGTGTCTGAGAGAGGGACACAACAACAGGCTGGTGGGTAGAGGAGGAAGTGAAGAGAATAAATGAGAAAGGAGATTATGGTAAAGTGTCGATATGGATTTAACAATGTAGGGGGTAAAAATATCTCAATTCAATAACAGAAATTCATGATAATAGCTAAAATACCAACATGATGAGAATAATTTAAGAGGATAAAAGTTGACCCGAGCAGAGCGACAGCCACGGAGGAACGACGAGGGAGCAGAAAGGCAACGAGGTTTTGCTGAGATGTGAAGAAGAGACGCCGCCTGAGACTCATCAGACACGACCGCATGACGGCACCATGATTCAGATGAGATGGATTCAGATGAGAAGAGGCAGGGTTAGGTTGTGACTGTGTGTGTGTGTGTGTGTGTGTGTGTGTGTGTGTGTGTGTGTGTGTGTGTGTGTGTGTGCGTGTGTGTGTGTGTGTGTGTGTGTGTGTGTGTGTGTGTGTGTGTGTGTGTGTGTGTGTGTGTGTGTGTGTGTTTGCTTTCATGTGTGTGTGCCTGCATGTAGAGAGTAGGCTGCCTCCGGGAGAGAAAGGATGGGAGCTTCGGCTGGGGGTTTGACAAGAGAGGGTTGGTGCTAAAAGATCGTGGCGTTTCCTATCGGTGTCTAAGGTAGTAGAGTCTCCGGCTACCTATAGGAGGAGCTAGGGGTCTCGGGCTGCATAGAGGCCTCGGTGTAGAGGGTGTGTGTGTGTGTGTGGGAGGAGATAGCTGGGTCTGGATGAGGTTTTAAATGCCACACCTCTAGCTAGCCCGGCCACAGGCGCTCACCTGGTCAGGCTGTGGCAGGGAATAGACCTAATAGGCAGGGATGTATGGCAGTAGGTGTTTTGGAACATGGCAGGGACAGAGTCTGGCTTTTAAGGCAGGTTGTGTGTCTGAATCCCATGGCACTATGCGGCCTCGACTTGTCCGGATGTGGGAGGACAAGGGCCTAGTTCTACCAACAGAGGACTACCAAGAGGGACAGGAATGGGGGCGAGCTAAATAAGGCAGGCTTTGGGTTTGAATACCATTGAATACCACTGTCTAGGTGGCTTGGCCGTGGGCTCTCAGGAGGCCCAGGGGTGTGAAGGTAAAAGGTGTAGGCCTGGGAGTAGGTCTGGGTGCACTGCAGGGGTCATGTCTGGTGCTCTAGGTGGCCTGGTCCAGGGCTCTCAGCAGGTCGCTGCCCTGGAGGAGGTGCAGGTTGCCCTGCAGCGGGACGTTGACCTCACAGTCATAACGGGTCAACTCTGGCAGAAAGTAGGACTCGAACGACGGACCCAGCAAACGGCTGGCGACGCCTGGGGAGGGACAGAGAGAAAATGAGTGAGTGAACCAGATGACCGGGTAGAGAGATATGTGAAGACACAGCAGAGGGAAGGTACTGAGTGCTTTCATGACTCAGCTCACTACTCTGATTTCAGACATGGCGTGGAAGGAGTGTATGACAGGAACATGATGCTTTATCGTTTCCAAAAGGTGGAATGTTTCTGACTAAAGTATAACGTGTTTCCAAGAAATCCTTTGAGACCAGGCAAACTGGTTTCCCCTGGCGAGGATACAGCACTATGAAGGTTTACTTCACAGCGAATCCTTCACACTGGAAACCAAGAGCCACGCCAGTTCAAATGTATTTCAAAAGCAAAGGTTGCGTGAACGTGAATCGGTGGTTTAAATCTCAACACTGGCACCAAAAGGTCACCGAGCTGCTACCTGCTCCTGGGCTGACCCTAGCTGACCCTGCTCTCCTCTGGCCACATACAAATTGGATGCATGGGACAGGTACCTGTATGGGTAACTCCTAATGTGATTTCAATCAGTTACAAAACCGTGCACGATTCCACGATTGGCATGGTTTCGGACTATTTGGATGGTGCGACGTGCATCAAACCGTACTGTAGAAGCAGGCCGACTCACCCTGTGTCCTGGTAGAAGGCAGCATGCTGCATTCTGTGTACTTTGTAGTGTGTGCAGGAGACATCATCTTCCTCACTCTTCCTCTCTGGACCAGACAGGATACCTAGCGACACCTCAAAGACTAACACATTCCTTCCCCCAAGGCCTTTTGATCAGGTCAGGACCCCCGCCGGGCTCCTAGGGTCCCAAGGAACCCCCCTCTCTCAACAAAAGGGTGGCTCTCCCCATGAAACCGCCAAAAGTAACACTTGGCAGGGCCGTGTAGCCGCTCTGGTGCCATTTGGAAGATAAGGGCCGGGGAAGTGGACTTAACCTGCATCCCAAAGTGGGGGACACACTAAGAGAACAAAGAAACTCTGGGATGTGTAGCAAAAATGAACTTTCCTTATATGTTTTATTAGATTTGAATAACACATCCTGTGGCAGATGATATACCCTATGTCCCAATGTATTATCTTGCCTATTCAAAGCACACAGCATGTGTTATTAAGATGTTTGTTTTACTCATCAGGGTTTTGTGGTAAGACGGTAATGTTTGGTATCATACTGACACATTTGTGGTAAGGTGATTAAATATGTCACTTGCATCCCAAAAGGATCAAGAAAAACAATGTTTCCAAACCTAGGTGGAAATGCAGTTTTTGGCGAATGTTAATCACTGAGCATCAGGCCATAAATCTGAATGCATGCAAATGAGGGAAACACCTACGTTCCCGACTTGCTATAAAGCCCGCTGAGCCCTTGGCTCTCTCTCTCACTTCTCTCTCGAAATCTCACCAACGAAGAAAGCAGGACAACTCCTGCAACGGGCGGACGGGCAAAAACTCAGGCGGAAGGACATCAAGAAACATCAAGAAACAGAACTCCACCGTCCTGCAGCCCGTCCCGCAGCCCGTCCTGAAACTAAGTTTGAACCTGGCTCCAAGCTCTTCTCCAAGCTCAACTACCAGATCAGCTCTACGGTGAATATCGACAAGGCGCCCGCTCGAATTCACTCAACCTGATCCAGAAGACTACGTAACCACGTCAGAAGCCGCTCCGCTACTCTGCTACCTGAACGACGTGAGTCAACACATCGACCCTTCCCTCTATCTTCACTGAGGTGAAGTGTTGGCACGACTACCCTGACGAACCACGTCCCCGGACCGCTCTCCACATCGGCCCTCCGGACATCGACCGGCCCAGCCCAACACGTGCGTGTGTTTACCTGGCTACTGCGAAACGGTTACCACGGAGACGAGGATGCCGCTGACACCCTGCAAACCAGACGGTAACCAACTTTCTTGTTGATGCACGGGTGATGCCAAGGCAGTGTTGAACTGTGAAAGTGAGGTTAGAATACTCTCTCTCTCTCTCTCCACTATTCTCTGTCCTTCTGTCCCAAGTCTCCCAGAAACTGTCAGCTGTCCTCCAAGCCATCTTTCGCTGGGGCCACATGGTCGCAATTAGACGTATTACAGCTCAGGTCCTTTTGTCGGTGCCAATTTCCTTGCCATCCTTGATCCCAATATCATTTGCCATTCTTATATTGCCGTTTTACTGCCATTATCTGTTTTAGTTTAGTATACATTTATTCATTTTATTGGTGTTTTATTTACATAATTAATAAAATCTTTGCATTTATAAAGAACTGGTTTTTGTGTGTCATTGATATATCCTGGACATGAAGGTAGAGAATCACTGTAATCTAGAGCTCACTTCTTTTGATTATTAGACTGATATCCTTATAAAGAGACTATTCCAGTGTAAACTGGTGGTGCCCCAAGAGTGTTAATTGATAAGATATTAATTACGAAGAATAACTTCAATAGTTGTCAATTGTTAGAATTGACTAAATAGTCTCATCGTTCATAACGAAGCTCAACACGCTACAACTTGCAGCTCTGTTGGGGGAAGGATTTCTTAGGTGCGCCACCTATCCCACTTCCTGGATACTGAGCCTTCCTGTGTTGCTGCAGGGGGTTGAAACATTGAGACAGTCTCCCCATCGCTGTCTCTGAGAGAGAGAGAGAGAGAGAGAGAGAGAGAGAGAGAGAGAGAGAGCGAGAGAGAGTCTGGGGTGACTGGGTTGAATCCAGGAAGAATTGCACCCAAGATGCATTGCAGGTCCCATCACCTAACCCATCACCATACCTGCCAGTGAGCCTGCGCTGAGGGAGCGGTCCAGGGGGGCGCAGCTATCACCCCTCATCTTCTTCCACATCATTTCTGATGGCTTACTTTCACCCTGATACACACACACACACACACACACACACACACACACACAGTAATACATTTCAGTAATAAATACGAATCTAACTTGTTCAAATGGTGGATATGATTTAGAAATGAATCTCCTCTGATGTGTTTCACGTCTCACCACAGCCATCTGGGTGAAGGAGCGCTTGATACTGTTGGCCATGGCCCGTCTGGCTGGACTCATGTCTCTGTAGGCTTGTACAAAATGATCCATAGACCTGCACACACACACACACACACACACACACACACACACACACACACACACACACACACAGACACACACACACACACACACACACACACACACACACACACACACACACACACACACACACACAATGTTGACAGATAGTTCTACTGACAATATTGATAACCATAATTATCTATTGACCATAACTGCAGCGGCAGGAAGTTGAATGGTTTGATCTTTTACATTTAATTGTGTTTATTTTTCCTCTTTACTTGCCAAAAAAAACAACCTCCAGTAACATTTTTTCGTTTGGTTTGGTATTATTGTTGTGATCTCACCTCTGTTTGGGCATCATGTTGTGTTGACAGGACAGGTGATCCTCTCCCGGCATCAGGTAGGCCTTGGTCGCCCGTGGCTGTTGCTGGTAGGTTAACAGGGGATCCGGGGGCCAATGGAGATTCTGCCTGCCCCCCGTGGAGGACAGAGGGGTGCTGGCATTGGTCTGGTGCCCCGACGTGTAGTAGCCTGTCCTGGGGTCCGCGGTCCCGTGGCCGGGGCCCCTCTTCTCCTCGGGGGCCCACGGTGCAGCCGCCTGGTAGCAGCTCTGGGGATGGGAGGGAGGAGGGGGGGACAGGGGCTGGAAGAGGCTGCCGATGTTGCTGAAGCTGTGCTTGGTGGCCGGGCGGTGGGGGGTCAGGCCGTGGCCCCCCAGGGATCCTGCCGGCCCCCCTTCCGAGGACTCTGGCTCTGGGATGATGGGGTGGAGCTGGAAGTCGTCCTCTCCGTCCATGGGGATGTAGGGAGCCAGGGACTCCAGGTCCAAGTCACTCAGGTCCGTCTGGGAGAAGGACATGGGAGTCAGCAATATGGATTACTAACTAACTAACTAACTAACTAACCAACCAACTAACTAACTAACTAACTAGCTATCTATCTATCCGTCTATCTATCCATCTGTCTGTCTGTCTATCCGTCTATCTATCTGTCTGTCTGTCTATCTATCCGTCTGTCTGTCTGTCTGTCGATCGATCTATCCGTCCGTCCGTCCGTCCGTCTATCTATCCATCCATCTATCTATCTATCTATCTATCTATCTATCTATCTATCTATCTATCTATCTATCTATCTATCTATCTATCTCTCTCTCTATATATATATATATATATATCTCTCTCTCTCTCTCTCTCTACCTCAGTGTTTGCAGGTGTGTCCGTTCCCTCTGTGTCCAGGGCGAACAGTTTCTCGGTCAGCTCCACCTTCAGGTCGTTCTCCACTGAGCTGCAGTAGTCGCCCGGGCTGCTGGGCTGTATGGAGGGAGGAGACAGAGGAGACAGAGGGATGGAGGGAGCGAGAGAGGAAATGAGGGGGAAATGGGGGATGAGGGGAAAAAGGGATGGAAGGAGGGTGAGGGAGGAGGAACAGAAGTGAAGGGAGGGATGGATAGAAGGGCAAGGGAAGGAAGGAGATAGAGGAGGATAGAGGTAGGGAGAGGAAGAGAGCAAGTGAGAAAGGGAGATATAGAGGGAGGAACAAAAGAGGGATGATGGGAGGGAGATGATTATAGAGAGAAGGAGGGATGGAGGAACGACAGAGCGTGGAAAGAGAGTTAAAACAGAGAGAGGAAAGAGTCATGACAAATGAGAGTTGTTGAGTTTGTGGGGAGAGAGAGAGGGGGGGAGAGAGAGAGAGAGAGAGATGAGTTATGACAAAGGCTCTATTCACTGTTTCTTCCAATCATCCACCCCCTCTATTCTCACACACTGCCCACTGTTGGTGTCCTCACCCCCCTCACCCCTCACTCCCCCTCACTCCCCCTCACCCCCCCAACACAGAAACAAGCTATGAAATAAACACGACCGGTCACTTGCTCACTAATTAATTAATCCATTCATTTTCGCAATCAGCCATTCAATCGAACCCTCCCTCCCCTCCCCCCTCTCCCTCGTCTCCCTCGTCTCCCCCGTCTCCCCCGTCTCCCCCGTCTCCCTCCTTGTCCCTACCGTGGAGCAGCTGCTGAGGCTGGGTGTAGCGCTGCCAGGTGGCGGGTTCTGCGGCACGGTGAATGTGCCGACCATGCTAGCCGCCACGTCCCCTGGACCCGGAGCCGGGGCCGGAGCCGGGGTGGGGGCGGGGGCCGACTTGTGGCTCTCGCTAGCCCAGCACGGAGGCCCCCTAGTGGGCACGGAGGAGGCGGACACCTGGATGCACGCCGGTGGCTGCTGGGCTTCCTCAAACTGAGCGGGATCTGGGAGGGGGAATCACAGATGACCACCGGATGAGAAGAGATGGGATGGAGAATGAAAATGAAGCTGCTGATAGCCGATATTTTGTGCCTATATTTTGTGCCGACATTTTGCGCCGACATTTTGCGCCAGTATTTTGCGCCAGTATTTTGCGCCAGTATTTTGCGCCGGCATTTTGCGCCGACATTTTGCGCCGGTATTTTCTGCTGACATTTTGCGCCGGTATTTTGTGCCGACATTTTGTGCCGACATTTTGCGCCGGTATTTTGCGCCGGTATTTTGTGCCGACTTCATCTTCAAATTCATTCCCCTTTAACTCATATCTCCACACTGAGAAAACATCAATCTGGAAGGTAACTTTGGCCGTCTCACCAAATTCGATGATCGCGTCCCCGGGTGTCGGCGCCAGCTGGGCGAGGTCCTCCGGTTCGTCTTTGAGTTTGGTGAAGAGGGCGTCGCCGGGCTCTCCGGCCGCGCCCGCACCTCCGGCACTGAAGAAGCTGCTCATGCGGCGGGGCTTGAACAGGGACTCCGTCTGCTCCATGGAGAACACCGTCGACTTCTCCTCGATGTCACTGCGGGGACGAGACAGCGTAATGATACATGAAGTCGAGCCAGCATCCTTTACGGTTCCCTCGAAAAACGATACCATGTGACCGTGGAGACAAACAGTCGGACGAGCCAATGGTAAACTGTGATTAACTCTGCAAAAGTAATGCGGGGAAAAATAAACATCCCTGATTTTGGAATGTGGCTGATATTTTTTTGACCGGGGTTTGGATAACAAGAATAACGAGAGCATACGTTTTGGGTTTTTCTGATCAAATTTGCTTTTTCTGTTGAAGTGATCTGACGGCGAAGCATCAGAAGTCAGCGACGGTGTAGATGTGTGTAGTTATGGGCCGTGGAGCTGCTTGAACCAGCACGTTTTTGTCTTATACACCAATAATGTTACAGCTGGAATACTCAATACGAAATCTATGAACCGTATTGATGAGCAACCCTCACCTGAGGACGTAGTTGATGCACACGATGCACTGCGGCTGAGAGTTGCGGCTGTTGTAGATGACGGTTCCCTGGGTCTCCAGCCAGACGTAGCCGCCGCTCTTCGCCAGCATGCGATACTGACCGCTCACCGCCTGACCCTTGGTGCACACTGGAGAGAGAGAGGGAGGGATGGAGGGAGAGAGAGAGAGAGAGAGAGAGAGAGAGAGAGAGAGAGAGAGGAGAGAGAGAGAGAGAGGGAGAGGAAGAGGGGGAGAGAGAGAGAGGGAGAGAGAGAGTGAGTGAGTGAGTGTGAGAGTGAGTGAGTGAGAGAGAGGGAGAGAGAGAGAGTGAGTGAGTGAGTGAGTGAGTGAGTGAGAGCGAGAGAGAGTGAGCGAGTGAGTGAGAGAGTGAGCGAGAGAGAGTGAGTGAGTGAGTGAGAGCGAGAGAGAGTGAGCGAGTGAGAGAGTGAGCGAGAGAGTGAGTGAGTGAGTGAGAGAGTGAGCGAGAGTGAGTGAGAGAGTGAGCGAGAGAGTGAGCGAGTGAGTGAGCGAGCGAGAGAGCGAGTGAGTGAGTGAGTGAGTGAGCGAGAGAGAGAGAGAGAGAGAGAGAGAGAGAGAGAGAGACAGTTAGTTGAATGGATCTCCTTAGCCTCTTGTTGAAGGTCAGTCAAGGTGAATGTAATGTAACTTGCACATGTGCAGTTTTCTGGGCATCGAGCCAAAATACTTTTTGACGATTTAAAGACTTCGGACGTGTCGGGTCAGATTTAACAACGTAGTTAAAATACACGTTGTCTCTCCTGATGACGACTTCAACTTCGTAAAAACACAAACATTTATTTGTGTTCAGAGAAGGAAGAGAGGGAGCTGAGGGGGAGGAGACGTGCTGGCCGCGGCCCAAGGTCCAGCACTGGCGTGGGAAAGGAGCTGGACTGTGGTCATGGAGTACATGTAAGGGCAGTGACTGTGTGTGTGTGTGTGTGTGTGTGTGTGTGTGTGTGTGTGTGTGTGTGTGTGTGTGTGTGTGTGTGTGTGAAAGAGCAGCTCGGGGCAACATTACATGCACCACAAAACGCTAGTAACGTGCTGCTCAACAGGCTAGTCACGTTGGCCATGAGAGCTGGGCGTGTGTGTGTGTGTGTGTGTGTGTGTGTGTGGGTGTGTGTGTTCAGTGATGGAAGCCACATAGAGAGCCTTTTATCTCTGCAGACTTTGGACTGGATGAGTAAGAGGAACACGATCACACATATATGCAAAATCCACAAATCCACATGCGCACGCACACACACACACACACACACACACACACACACACACACACTGCTGTCACGTGCGGGGGCATATGTTGTCTTACAGGAACAAAATCATGTCACTCATTCTCTTCTAATGATATAGTACTGTCACTGAAGACAAAAGCCATGACACTTCAGAGTCCAGTTAACACACACACACACACACACACACACACACACACACACACACACACACACACACACACACACACACACACACACACACACACACACACACACACACACACACACACACTCATTAGAATGTAATGGAGGCCACCTGGCCCCCTGTGTGTGTTTGTGGCAGCAGATGTGCGAGCATTATCAGGCCATCACTGGCTACACTTAATACAATAAAAGACATCTTAATACCTTTCTCTGTTCTACACACACACACACACACTCATATGTGTGTGTGTGTGTGTGTGTGTGTGTGTGTGTGTGTGCACTCACAGTTCTGGTGGCTCTTGGTGACGCTGTCTGAGTCCAGGGCGTGGTAGAAGTCGTAGACGGAGCGACCCAGCAGATCCTCGGGAGTGTAACCCATCAGCTCTGTTACCCTGCAACACACACACACACGCACGCACACACGCACACATTTATTAATGCACACGTATAAAGCTTGCTACATTTTTTTGATTGATGTTGTCTTGTCGTCTCTGTTTCGAGTCACCCATCCTGTCTCTGATACTTCAAACGGCTTCATGCTCGATTTAGAAATCATAAAAGAGGGATGGATATTCTCCCAGAGCACAATCAGGTAAAATGAGAGCTGCTCACATTCTTCCCCCTCCTGTTTCTGGGAAAAGTTAATCTCTCTCTGTCGCTCTCATCACGAGGTTGCTAACGAGGATCTTGATACTGGCGCTTTTTTAAATCCCTTCTTTTCCTTCTAGTCCTTTCCTTCCTGTCTTTTGCCAGGGATGAAAAACCCTTATGAGCAGGTTTAGGGTGACTGATAACATGTAATGGGATAACAGTAATCTGATTACAACAAAAAGGTGTGTTGGTGGGTTGGTCGTGTTTCCAGCGAACTGCGGTGCAGTTTGTTAGGATGTGAGAGTGTAATCTGAGACGACTAGAGACGACGACGCCAAGGTTTTACGGCTAGCAGCTCATCATGTTTGGAGACCATGAATGGTAAATGGACTATGGACTGTACTTATAAAGCGCTTTTCTAGTCTTTTTCTAGTCTTTTCTAGTCTTTTCCGACCACTCAAAGCGCTTTACACTACATTCACATTCACACCATTCACACACTGATGGCCCTGTGCCAACCTGCACATCAGGGGAACCTAATCATTCACACACCGAAGGCGAAGCTTCAGGAGCAATTTGGGGTTCAGTGTCCAGCCCAAGGGCACTTCGACACGTGGACTGGAGGAGCCGGGGATCGAACCTCCGACCTTCTGATTAGCGGATGACCCGCTCTACCTCCTGAGCCACAGACGCCCGTCTTTGGAGACAAGCATGACAACATGAAGCGAGGACAAACCGTAGGCTCATACGTGTTCTTCACCAGTATGAACACCTCAGCAGGTAAATCAGGGTACAGAGTGCAGACAAGTCCTGACCTGGTGAGATGACGGGTCACCAAAACTCGGTGACGTTTGTTTACAAGCCCTGGTTCACTTTTAAGTCGGCAGTGTTGCAAAAATGCCACAAAATAAACTTTTCCGTTTCGTTTCCGACCAAAGAAAAACTCCACAGATTTTGGAGGCCGAGTCGCCGAGTTGAACTTTCTGCTGGGTAATGTTACTGATTATCATTTCGAGCGGGTTTCCGGGATCACTCCATCATCCGTCACGGAGCCGCTGAACACACATTCCCCGAATAGTTTAGAAACCCGACTTGACGTTAAAAGACACCGGAGGAAAATGTTAATGTTTCTTTTTTTCACCGCGGAAGAAACAAATAACGATCGAGACTCATCGAGACACGGTGGTGTGGAGATCAACAAGTCGGGGGGTGATAACGAGTGCCTGTCTGGATCTGTTGTTGAGAGAGAGAGAGAGCGAGAGAGAGAGAGAGAGAGAGAGAGAGAGAGAGAGAGAGAGAGAGAGAGAGAGAGAGAGAGAGAGAGAGAGAGAGAGAGAGAGAGAGAGCGCGCTCTGGTGGTGCAGAACCTCCTTAGGTTACGTAACAGCCAGCTGCCTCAGATTGGAGGGGGGAGGGATAAAAAAAAAATGGGTGAGGGGATTAAAAAGAGGTGAGGAGGGAAAGGGGGGTGAAAAGGAGACACATTCTCTACCTTCCTCTCTTATCCTCTTCTTTAATCCTCTCTCTATCACTCTCATTCCCCCTTCCTGCAGATGCAATCACTCCATCACCAGAAAACAAGGTGAACTATTACAGCTCCTCTCCTCTCCCTGTGCTCTACCCCCCTCCCTCTCTCTCTCTCTCTCTCTCTCTCTCTCTCTCTCTCTACCTCTACCCCTCCCTCTCTCTCTCTCTCTCTCTCTGTCCCAGTAAACATTTTGATACTAGATGCGCCAACATTGAAACAGTGATTACAGTGCCATAATATCATAGTGGTTGAACTCGACCACCTGCTGCACATCACATCGCTGGGTTCTCTCTATCTCGCTCTCTCTTCTTCTCTCTCTCTCTCTCTCTCTTTCTGTCTGAGTTCCTCCCTCTACCTCCTCCAGTGAGGTGAGGAAACCGCCACCGTCTCCACCCACACCAAACTCATGTCTGTGTAACTGGAGGAGACTTGACCAGATATTAAACTCCACCGACACACCAAAAAGGAAAATAATTGAGCAGCTTGATACGATTTCACATCTGTGTGTTTGTGCTTGTGTAACTGTGTATGTGTGTGTGTGTGTGTGTGTGTGTGTGTGTGTGTGTGTGTGTGTGTGTGTGTGTGTGTGTGTGTGTGTGTCATCACCTCCAAGTGCTAGTGGGAGAAAAGTATTTGGGTTGGAGTTGGACATCCATCACCATGGTGACACCGACATGACACGGTGACATGTTGTCAGACAGGAGCCTATCTGAAAGCTTTAAGGAACTACTGAAGGGTGTGTGTGTGTGTGTGTGTGTGTGTGTGTGTTTTAAGATTAAGATTGACTTTTATTTGCAACATCGGACACAACACATGCAGGGGAAGTGGCCGCCGACACAACACACACACACACACACATGCACATGCAGGGCAAGTGTCCAAGTGTGTGTGTGTGTGTGTGTGTGTGCGTGCGTGTGCACCTGTGTGTCAGCGATTGCAACACTTGGCACGGTGACGATGTCGTGAAAACAACCTATTAAAGTATTAACGTGTCATCTCTAGTTTCTACTTTCCACCGGGTTCTCTGCCAAACCAAACCGATGCAGTGAGTCATCAGTCAACGAGTCTACCTGACGTGTGTGTGTGTGTGTGTGTGTGTGTGTGTGTGTGTGTGTGTGTGTGTGTGTGTGCGTGTGCGCGTGTGTGTGTGCGCGTCCGCCTCCCCTACCTCTCGTCACAGTAGGTGAACTTCATGTCCATGCTGTGTCTGCTGAGGAAGGTCTTGCTGTCCAGCGGCGTGTCGATGTTGGACGGGTGTGGGATGGGTTCGCACATCAGGACCGCGCAGGTGAGCGGCGGCTCCTTGAAGCCGCACAGCACGCGGGGGGGGCAGCTGGTGTACATCTTCAGGTGGCCGGTGCAGTGCAGCACCTGGAGGGAGCGGCGGGACGATGAATGCAACGCGCCCCTGCGTGTACCACACCAGAACATGTGTTGTGTGAACTATCTCTCTCTCTACCTTCCAGCTGGCTGACTTGAGGTTGACGGTGCGTCCTCTGTTGGTCACGGTGCATTTCATCCTCATGAAGAAGTCGCGGTCGGTGCTCAGCTCTTTGCCCTTCTTCCCGAAGCCGCTGCCTGGAAGGTCAGCACACAGAAGGCAATGTAAAAGGTACTAAATATATTGTAATGCGCCATATTAATAACATAAAAATGATTTAAAGTAAAACATTTAACCTGCACTGACAGATCTACTAGATTTACTATGAGGTCTATGAAAGCAAGAGGGTTGACTTGTTGCAGGAAGAGGCGTGGAAACGTGTGTTGGAGTATTGAAAGCGTAGTTTAGAGTATTTGTTTTTCCCAAAGATAAAAAAACAACAATGGTTCTATTTGGCGCATTTCCGAACTGTGCCAACAAAATGTTGAGGAAGACTTTGTGCACTTTTCATAGAATAGCTTTGTCAGGTTTCTACCGTCCTCTTCCTGCAACAAGTGAACCCTCTTGCTATAGACCACCTTTGTGTCACCGTCCATTTCAGAGCGGGACTTCTCCTTGAGCTAGACTTTAGTTTTCTGGTTAAAAAAAGGTCTATTTCTGTAGCGATGTTGTCAGACACACGAATAACAATCTGAGCCTGTCAGTGGCAAAATCAAGCACTTTTAGTGGACGTACTTTGACCGCTCCTCTATGCCCCTACAGATTACATTGCAGCCATTGAGCCAGTTTCACGACTGCCGACTGAGCCGATCTACCGGAGCAACTCTGGAACTATTTTGCGGTATAATAGGCGAATTTGTGGATATAGAGGCCAGGTTTAAAAATCCCGGATTTCTCCTTTTAGGAATTTCATGAAATGCAGTAAAACGGATTCAGCTCAGTTTTGAAACCTACGACGATCACAACCTCCCCCTTATCTGCCTGCCGCTCCCTTTCTGAAATCAGTTCTGCAGGGTCAAGGGTTAGACTCACTGAGGTCACACACACACACACACACACACACACACACACACACACACACACACACACACACACACACACACACACACACACACACACACACACACACAGAATGAGAGAGAGAGGCGACAAGAAGACAGACCAAGTTGTTACATCACAAGGTCAGAGTTGCAGTGTGTGTGTGTGTGTGTGTGTGTGTGTGTGTATGTGTGTAATATAACCCTTGTTCTATCAACGTGGTCAGGAAGGGGCCTAAGTACTACCGATCACTCTGGTGTGGTCCAGAAAGAGAGACAGGCAGAGAGACAGACAGAGAGCGACAGGCAGAGAGAGACAGGCAGAGAGAGACAGAGAGAGACAGGCAGAGAGAGAGACAGAGAGAGACAGGCAGAGAGACAGGCAGAGAGAGACAGACAGAGAGAGACAGTCAGGGAGAGACAGACAGGGAGAGACAGACAGGGAGAGACAGACAGAGAGAGACAGACAGGGAGGTACAGACAGAGAAAAACAGACAGAGAGAGACAAGCAGAGAGAGACAGACAGGGAGAGATAGGCAGAGAGAGACAGACAGAGAGAGACAGACAGACAGAGAGAGACAGGCAGAGAGAGAGACAGACAGGGAGAGACAGACAGAGAGAGACAGGCAGAGAGAGACAGGCAGAGAGAGACAGACAGAGAGAGACAGACAGAGAGAGACAGGCAGAGAGAGACAGACAGAGAGAGACAGACAGGGAGGTACAGTAGGGATGGTCTAACATACTAACAGCCAATATAGATATTATTATGTTTTGCCCCCGTTTGATGTGGACACTCGTTCAGATGATAGAAAATATTGTTCAACCTCTTACAAAGGAAGTTTCTGTCTTGGTTCTATGTTATAAATCCATTGTAAATTATTTCCACTGTTTTTATTCATTCGATAGCATATCTCCAGACCAGCTCCAGACCAGACCAGGTCCAGACCAGACCAGGTGAGGCCCATGAACTCCTCCAGTGTCTTTAACGATAGCGTACTGTATCAGTTTTATTTATCAGTTTCATTTCTTGTATTTCGTTCTATTCTAATCTGTGAAATTTCAAGGAGAATGCAAGTAAAGTGGATAGAATGACACGTGGAGTTAATATCAGGATGATTATTATATATAATGGATATGAGAATAAGAACAGCAACAACAGTGAGGATGAGGAAGGAGGGGGAGCTGACCGGCTGTCTTCAGGCTCAGGTTCTCTCTGATTTCTTCATGGTCACACGGGTGGGTGAAGTCAAAGATGCTGTGACCGGTGAGCTCCACCTGACAACAACAACACAACAACACAATGAAATACAAACAATCCACAACATGTTTATATAAATATCTGATTTGTTCCTCTTTATCGCTGATAGATAGACCACAGCAGTGACTCATCCTTCAGCTCTTGTATTCAGTGCATTCAGAAAGTATTCAGACCCCTTCACTTTTTTCACATTTTGTCATGTTGCAGCCTCATGCTAAAATCATTAAAATTCGTTTTCCCCCTCATCAATCTACACTCAATACCCCATGATGATGACGAAGCGAAAACGGGATTTTAGAAATTTATTAAAAAGGAAAAACTGAAATATCACATCGACATAAGTATTCAGACCCTTTACTCAGTACTGAATGCACTGTAAATGTCTGGGTACTATTAAACCTCTGTGTGTGTCCCTGAACACACCACGGGCAGGAGTGGTATTTCACACACACACACGACGAGCCAGTCTGAGTGACAGTTTACATCCACGTCTCTCCGTCTTGTCTTCCCGTCTGCCCCGACATCTCATTCTACTCTACTCTACCCTTCTCTACTGTGTTCTATTATTTCCCCCCGTGGTTTGCGGGTACCTGCGTGAGGCCCATGAACTTGTTGATGTTCTCCGACAGGAAGATCATGTCGCCGTCGGACGTCACCATGGTGACGAAGCCCTCGAGAGACTTCAGGCACAGGCTGTCCATCTGTCTGTCCTCGCTGCAGTCGCTGCTGCTGCTGCAGCCTGGTAGAGAGAGAGGGAGAGAGAGAGGGAGAGGCGCATGCAATTTGTTTCTCTCTCTCTTTTCCGTATCGTTGGGTATCGTTTTGTGTGTGTGTGTGTGTGTGTGTGTGTGTGTGTGTGTGTGTGTGTGTGTGTGTGTCAGGCTTGTTTTCCTTCTTGAAGCTGTGGCTTGAGGCCAAGACAAACCAGAGCAGCTTCATCCTGTGTCTCAGACCTCCACCCCACCGCCCAACTCTCTCTCACACACACACACACTCACTCACACACACACACACACACACACACACACACACCTAACAGCTATCCACTTTGAAAACATCACATATTATGCAATTAGTGTCAAATATATACAGTCCAGTATCCAAATATTTACCCGGAGCGTCTAGCACGTCCAAGAAGTTGAAACTCTGCCAGCGCTGGACTCCGCTGCAGGACTCGTCGCAGTGCTAATTGATACACGAGTGAAAAAACAGAGATAGTGCCTATGTGTGGCCCCATCTCAGTAGGGAGTGTGTGTGTGTGTGTGTGTGTGTGTGTGTGTGTGTGTGTGGGGTTGGTGGCTCCATGCTGAACAAAGCCCAGTGGCCAAGGGGGTGCAGGGTGGGAAGGCTGCAGTTCCTCCGGCGTGCTTCCCTGAGATAAGAGCAGCCGGTTCTCAAGGCTCCAGTGAGACCTGGGGTTCGGGTTGGAGCCGGGCCCAGACAACTTTAACCCCTTGGGGGGGGAGTGGAGGACTTGAGGAGACCCACTCCGAAGACCACCGGCACCTTTGGCCCAAATACTTATACTGTCATTACCGGTCATTTGGCCCAGTGTGCTTTTCTGTCTTGGTCTTCGGTTGCATAACCACCCTCATTTCAAAATAATGGGGTGCAGAACTGCTGTTACAATAATGATTTATGTGCTATTTTTGACATTTCGGCCTTATTGGACAGTGAATGTGGGGGAGAGTGGTGAGAAAGATGGGAGGGATGGAGTGGTCAAGGGTGAGACTCAAGCTCACGAGGTCAAAAGCACATGGTATGTGGCTTAGCCTGGAGCTTTTCTCTTCTCTTCTCTTCTCTCCAACAATCTCACAACAGTGGAAGTTTAAAGTCTTATTATCTTAAGATTTTCAAAATAAAAGACAAGATTAAATCCAAATAGTTTTTGCAGTCAAATGAAAGTATATGAAACATAAACGGGTGTATTTTTTTGCCACACATCGATGTTACGAAACTAAATCTTGTAGGTTTTTTTCTACTCGGGAACCCTAAATTGAGCTAATCTGCTCTCAGCATGAGTCATTAAAACATAATAGTACTTCTGTAGCGGTGACTTACATGAAACAGAAATGTAACTCAAACGTTTACCAACCCCCGGCTGAGTCATTTTCTGGAGATGGATTTGTGGTTGAGGTCAACTGAAAATGAGAGTAAACGTGAACCGAGACTGAGGGTGCAACATTTACGAGCCTGAACACAGCGAAGGTCCAACGCTGCTAATAACTTCCTGCCTATAAGAGTCACTGAGCCAGCCAGTCAGAGTCAAACAGCCTGAACAACCAGCAGCTCCTATCGCCATGAGCATCAGGTCCCAACTGAGCTGAAGTTACATGACAGAGGTGTTCCCCCTAAAGCTGCTTGCGTGTGTGTGTGTGTGTGTGTGTGTGTGTGTGTGTGTGTGTGTGTGTGTGTCCCAGTGTGTGCATGGCGCCACGGCAGGCTAGTGTTATGGCTAGCAGGGTAACGCCAGCGCCAGCCGAACGATGGGCAGAGCTCCTCGCTTCCTCTCCAATCTCTCCCTCCATCACAGAGCAATCAGACCAGCACACGATTACAGAATCTCCTGCTCCATCTCTCCTCTTTACTCCACCACTAATCTCCCCCCTCCCCCCCCCCCCCTCTCTCCCTCCCTCCCTCCCTCACTGCTCGCCTACCCTTGTCCCGTCTCCTTACCCTTCCTTTCTCTCACTTCTCTCCTACCCTGTTTCCTCTCATCCTCCCTTCGCTGGCCTCTTCCTCTCCCTCCTTTCCTACCCTTATTCCCTCTCCCCTCCTTCCCCTATGCCCCCTCTGCTGCGCTGCGAGACTCCATCTGATAATTGTCTAGAGTTTCGAGAAGCGGTCCCCTCGCCGCATCGCCCCTATCCCCCTTTTTGCCTTTTCATATTGGAGTGAACAGTTAATCACACCTGAGATACTTGAGATGACAGCTGAACACGATGTTGGGGTCAGATCCAGAGAGACATCCCTTTACGTTACTAGGGTTAGCCTCTAAGCCACATCGGCACCTGTGGGCGTCTCTCCTGAGTTTCCCCTACCTGGTGACCATCTCAGTGACCATCTCATCTCATGGCCCATTTGTACACACATACAGCAGTGTATTTGAATGATATCAGTAATATTAGGCTACTTGGTTAGCTAGTTGACGTTAGCAACTGTTAGCCAACACAGCTTGTAGCACGCTAAATACATAGATGGAAACACAGCTTGTAAAACAATGTGCTGAATTAGAAAATTAAATAAAGTTCTTGAATCTTGAAATGTGTCGTCTTTCGCCATATACTGTATATACAAATACATTATTATTATCGTATTTATAATCGTAATCGCGATTTAATTATGTAATCGCGGCAAATTTTCTAAATCGTTCATTTCGATTGTTATTTAGGCTACAAGAACGAGGAACGTCTAGAAGCGCCAGTCAGCAAAGCAACCAGTGTGAGTGTCATCAGACGTAACATCACTTTCCCGTGAATGAACGGGCCAAATACTTTCCCCAATACTGCGTTCATGAACTGTCCCCTTAAAAAATACTACATGGTATTCAGTCACGTCCCTCCGCCCCGTCCAGTAACGCCGTGTTCAGACAGGTTTGGACCGTTCGTTTTTTTGCGAGCCGCGAGCAAATGTGTCAAGCCGGGCAGGAAGTCAGACACAGGAACGGCATAAAGCATCCGGTCAATTTCAAAATAAAACACATTTCAAAATAAAGCAAAACAAATAATATAATCGTTCATTAATCTTAATCGAGGTAAAAGTTTGAAATAATCGCGATATTGATTTTTAGTCATATTGCCCACCCCTAAAATACATCAAACTAATAGGCAAATAATCCAGAAGTAAGCTCTCTCACTGTGTGACAACTAATGTACACATGAAGAATAAAGTGTCAGAGTTAAAGCTGATTTCGTCTCCGGCGCTGTGGGGTAGAGCAGCGAGGTGAGCGACTCGGAGCCGACTCTCCTCATGAAAGGAATGTGCTTCGTCGTTTCTAAGCGTCTGTGGCGGATGTTGAGTGTCGCAGTCGGACCAGAACAATAGGACCACTCCCTGGTCCGCTTCCACAGCGGCTAATTTTAAATAAAAGAAGAGGAAGGAGGACCAGAAAGGGGCCTAGCTAATACCTTCCTAACACACACAACACACACACACACACACACCTATATATCATCTACATAACTGTCTAAGAACTTTCTGGAGGCAGCGTCTTTCTTCCATATGTACACTGAACTTCATTTTTAATATTTCCTTACATGTAAAAGGAATGTGTTTTTGTGTGTACCTCTGTGTTGATGTGTGTGTGTGTGTGTGTGTGTGTGTGTTTGGCCTGTCCATGTGCTTCAACCTGTGTGTGTGTGTGTGTGTGTGTGTGTGTCCCTGTGCAGCCTCTACCTGTGGCGAGCAGCTTGCGTGTGCGCAGGAAGCTGATGGCGAGCCTCATGATGGAGGCCTTGTCCAGGTGGGCGCTGACGCTGTGCGGCAGCGGCAGCTGGTGGGCCAGCTCGTAGAACACCTCCGTCTCCTTGCTGCGCCGGCTGCGCGCCGCATCACGGGACTTCTCCTTACGCCGGTCCGAGCTGCTTCTGGAGAAGGAAGAGGAGAAGAGATGACAGGAGAGATCAGCTGTTTGGCTCGGATTTCACATCCATCTATTTTACTTCCATCTTGGCTCTACTTGAACGTTTTGGTCAATATTCAATAATACGATGTGTTCTGATAGTTGCTGATCTCTGACCCGTCTCGTACCCTCCACCCAGAAAACAAGCTATTCCCCTCCAACATTTCAGGGTCCCAACATGCAGGTGTATCCATTAAGGCCTTCAACACTTATTCTGTGTCTTGTATGGTAGCATGTTTCTCTTAAAGTCTGTTTTGTTGTTTCTTTTATCAGACGCCAAGACAAATTTACAAGGGACAATAAAGTTTATCTTCACATTTATCTGTTCAGCTCTTAATCACCGTTCCAGTCTCTAAGGCCGTCACAGTGCCCAACATGTGAGACAGTAAATGGTTAGTACACGACATCCCCAAACCTTGGACAAGGAAAAACTCAAAAAAAACAAAAAAAAAAAAAAACAACAACAGTAAATATGTGATACGACAGGCGGTCTATAACAACAAAACAGAGTTTTTTTCCCACACCTTTTGTCCATTTTGAAAATTTTAAAGACTTTCCACACACACACACACACACACACATACACACACACACTCCTTTGCTATTTATGGGTATATGCTACAGTCTCCTGAAACACTGTGCTGATTGGCTGGTTATGATCTCAACTGGTCCCAGGCCTGGTGCTGCAGGTCTCAGACTCCACTCAGCTGATATAAACTAAAACACTGATTTTCTTTTGATTCATTCACACAACATCAACCAACTGAATAACGACTCAACGGCCCAAAAACAAGAGAGTCTGAGGTAAAACTCACACTGACTGTCAACTACCGATTTATCACTGATCTGATCTTCCATGTCTTTCTCTCTCTTCCTGTCTAAGACGAGGGGAGTCGAAAAAACAAAGAAAGAGTGAGTGACTCCGAGACAGAGAGAGACACAGAGAGAGAGAGAGAGAGAGAGAGAGAGAGAGAGAGAGAGAGAGAGAGAGAGAGAGAGAGAGAGAGAGAGAGAGAGAGAGAGAGAGAGAGAGAGAGAGAGAGAGAGAGAGAGAGAGCGAGGGAGAGACAGACAGAAAGCGAGGGCAGCAACCTCAAGGTGCATCAAACTAACCCGCTTCCATTTCCTGTCTGAAAAGTTTCCATCAACGAAATCAGGTTAGTGCCCATGCAGCGCTACCGCAGACAGACACGCACACACACGCACGCACGCACACGCACGCACACACACGCACACACACGCACACACACGCACACACACACAGGGATTTACATTGCTGAGAGGTTTAGGGGAGTGAAGCATGGAGCCAGGGCCTTTAGCACCTAGTCATCATATGTTGGATTAGAGAGAGAGAGAGAGAGAGAGAGAGAGAGGAGAGAGAGAGAGAGAGAGAGAGAGAGAGAGAGAGAGAGAGAGAGAGAGAGAGAGAGAGAGAGAGAGAGAGAGAGATTGACCCTGCTCACCTCAGTCTTCACCTCTGAACCTTGACCCAAGAGCTGATGCAGAGACGTTTCATCGTGACATGGTTTGGTTATCAGTGTTTAACCCTGTTTTACTCTCCCCCTCTGCACTTCCCGCATGTTACAATCATCAACACAATCGGTTTAAAGATTGGACACTGAACTTCCTGTGTAGAATTCTCAGTAAGATGACAAATAGCTGTAATTTCAACTTCCTCAGAGATTTTGATTGAGTAAGGGCTTGTGAGCAATGGTTCAGTGGTTCAAAGGAAAGGATGATGATAGGTGGTCAGAGAACAGCTTCGCAGCATGAACAGTGGAGGAGGAAGTCTATATGGTAAAACAATCATTTCAAATAAAAAAGAAGAAGTCTAATCACCTCGGAGGTCCCGACCTCCAAAACACCAGCAACAGGATGTGGAAATCCCCAACGAGAGTCAATACTATCAGCATCATACTTTACGACCACACAGGTATAACACGGCCCAATACATCAGGCTTGTCGACCGGTGGCCAATCAGCAGAGGAGTTGTGCACGTGGAAGCAGAGTGTTGCTGCCATCCACACATGACGTCACACCACATCAACACACACAACACACACACTGTACAACTTGCAAATGACTATACAGGTGACATGAGTTTGCATGGGATCGTGACATCACAGCACCAAAAATAACATAATCTGAATTACTGTTATGAACTGTTATAGAGGCCAGACGTCACTGACAGATGTAAGGCGTGTTAGCTGAACATGTTAGCAAAAGATTGCTCTTCTTCTCACCACAATCACATCACGTTGCATCCCAAGGAGTTCCCTGCAGGCCCCGTCGGTAATCCAGGCGCCCTGCAGGCCCCAGCGGTAATCCAGGTGCCCTGCAGGCCCCCAGCGGTAATCCAGGTGCCCTGCAGGCCCCAGCGGTAATCCAGGCGCCCTGCAGGCCCTGTCGGTAATCCAGGTGCCCTGCAGGCCCCGTCAGTAATCCAGGTGCCCTGCAGGCCCTGTCGGTAATCCAGGTGCCCTGCAGGCCCCGTCGGTAATACAGGCGCCCTGCAGGCCCCATCAGTGATCCAGGTGTCCTGCAGGCCCTGTCGGTAATCCAGGCATGCCTGGGAACAAGACTATTTGCTTTCATGGAACCCTTACTTTGTAACTCCCACTGTGTAACTGGAGTAATCATATGATGCTGTGAGTTTTTCCAAGGACCTCAGCGCTAACTAAAGGACCGTTCGTCTGTCATCCAGGCATTAAACCCAGGATGTGTTAGCAACAAGACTTCATTCAGACCCCATAAAGCCTCAGCGGCTCCCTGAAGGATGATTAAGGCTTTAAAGGAAGGCTGCAGTTCACACATCCAAAGCGAGTACTCCATTGTATTTTCACAGGAGCTGAGCGACATAATGATGACAGATAAAAAAAAAAAAGATGCATACTTTCGTTTCGCTTAATGGCTGAAACAATAACAGCAGGCCTGTGAAACTGTCTTGACTCATGTCAGTGAAAAGAAAGAATATAAACTGGGACTATGTGAAGACAGACTAGGTGGAGGGTGTCATCTGCACTTTCCTTTGCTTCAAATATCGTTATCAACAATATCACTCACACACTCGTTATCAACAATATCACTCACACTATCACTCTCACACAATCCCTGAGCAGTAGTAACGAAGTGCATCCGTACGCAGAATGATGAGAATATCATCAGATACAAAATAAATCAAAAGCTCTGTGTGTGTGTGTGTGTGTGTGTGTGTGTGTGTGTGTGTGTCTTCGTAGAGTATATGGTTTGTGTGTGGTTTTATTGTGGCAGGGCACGTGGCACGGCGCTGGTGAACTTTCGATGCCCTGCCACTGCGGTCACCCGTCTCACCGCGGTGCCAGACCTTCAACATGCAACAGCAGAAAACAGCACAGAGGGACAAACACAGCTGGAACACACAGTCAGTAAAGCATGTACACTCATCTGCACACGGTGATGAGTGTGCACGCACACACACATCCTTGCACCCACACACAGCAAACAAACACACACACACACACACACACACACACACACACACAGTGTAGAAGATAAGTTCAGTGCCCGAGACCTAAAAGCCACAGAGATAAGAAAAATAATTGAGCGCCAAAACAAATAAGAAATTATGAAATACAACCAGAAAGTAACCAAACCAAATGATCCCTGAGTCACCAGCAAACACACCAGTCTTATCAACCGACATGACAGAGTGACAGTTAACTTGTCACTTGTGGGAAATCTTCTACAGGAAGTGATGAATTGAAACTTAAGACTGAAGAGTGATCACTGTCCAAGAGAGGCTGAACCTGCTGCAAGAACTAGACAGTTTACAACTACAACTACATGATGATTGAGAAGAGAAGAGAAGAGAAGAGAAGAAAAGAGAAGAGATGAAAAGAGAAGAGAAGAGAAGAGAAGACAGGAGAAGAGAAAAGAAGAGAAGAGATGAAAAGAGAAGAAAAGAAAAGAGATGAAAAGAGAAGAAAAGAGATGAGGAGAGAAGAAAAGAGATGAAAAGAGAAGAGAAGAGATGAAAAGAGAAGAGGAGAGAAGAGAAGAGATGAAAAGAGAAGAAAAGAGATGAAAAGAGAAGAGATGAAAAGAGAAGAGATGAGAAGAGAAAAGATGAAAAGAGAAGAGAAGAAAAGACAGGAGAAGAGAAAAGAAGAGAAGAGATGAAAAGAGAAGAAAATAGATGAAAAGAGAAGAGAAGAGATGGAAAGAGAAGAGATGAAAACAGAAGAAAAGAGATGAAAAGAGAAGAGATGAAAAGAGAAGAGAAGAGATGAAAAGAGAAGAGATGAAAAGAGAAGAGATGAAAAGAGAAGAAAAGAGATGAAAAGAGAAGAGGAGAGAAGAGAAGAGAAGAGATGAAAAGAGAAGAGAAGAGAAGAGAAGAGAAGAGAAGAGATGAAAAGAGAAGAGAAGAGAAGAGAAGAGAAGAGAAGAGAAGAGAAGAGAAGAGAAGAGAAGAGAAGAGATGAAAAGAGAAGAGAAGAGAAGAGAAGAGAAGAGTAGAGAAGAGAAGAGAAGAGATGAAAAGAGAAGAGAAGAGAAGAGAAGAGAAGAGAAGAGAAGAGATGAAAAGAGAAGAGAAGAGAAGAGAAGAGAAGAGAAGAGAAGAGAAGAGAAGAGATGAAAAGAGAAGAGAAGAGAAGAGAAGAGAAGAGAAGAGAAGAGAAGAGAAGAGAAGAGATGAAAAGAGAAGAGAAGAGAAGAGAAGAGAAGAGAAGAGAAGAGAAGAGAAGAGAAGAGATGAAAAGAGAAGAGAAGAGTAGAGAAGAATTCATTTGCAGGCCAGTTCAATTGTTGGATAAGCGTCGTTTTGGTCACATGGGTGCACGTTGTGATTGGTCACATGTAATGGAAGCGCTTTATACACCACACCTGAACTTTCAGGGGAATGTAAAAATGTAACAATGTGACAATGTAATAAAATATAACAAAATGTAACAATGTAACAAAATGTAACAAACACTTCAACACTACTGAACTACAAGATGATTGATGTGGAAACATGTTGTTCTATGATTTACTGTGCAGCCGTAGTGTGTGTTAGTCTTGCTGCTGTCTCGATGAAATGTCGCCACAAAAGCAGGTTTGGTTTGGTGGAGGCTAACCAAATGGTTAAGGTTAGTGGTGAGGGTTAGGGCCTCAGGAGTGTGTGTGTGTGTGTTCTGAGGATTAGGTTGGTGCGTCACAGTCCACATCTTGAACCGGAGCCAGGGTACCAACACTTTTTATTCGCTCAATCCAACAATAGACTTCAACATTGCCAACATTAACAAAAACTACACACACACACACAAACACACACACACACACACACACACACACAGGCACACACACACACAGGCACACACAGGCACGTGCACACATGCTCACATCATTTGTCTGCTTTCTTTATGGAGTGTTTGGGCCAAGATGGAGTCAAGGAGGCCATGTTCTAAAAATGAATGCTTTCCTCTCCTCTGGTCGACATTTTCTCTTTCCTTCTCTGGATGTACATTCCATTATTAACTTGTCATTGTGTTATTGGATCCATTGTTCACAATAATAATAATAGTACTATTAATAATAATAATAATAATAATAATAATAATAATACAGCCTCTTATTGTTTGATCATGTGCTGTGTGAAGACCAAAAGTTGTTTCAATTTCCAATTATTTCAGAAGATATTGGACATTTTCTGCAAAAAAGTCAAAATAATCTTGGCCAGAATGGCACACACTCAACACACACACACACACACACACACACACACACACACACACACACACACACACACACACACACACACACACGTGCATGCACATCCACACGCACATGCCCTCTCTCTCCAGTTTAAACTCATTAACCCGACTGTTTGACACCGTCAGTCACCAAACCCTCATTACTGCTGCAGACCAGACGGGTTGACTGGTTGGACTCAATTAAGTCAACTGGAAAAGCTAATGTCTTGTAGCCCCTGGGTGTGTGTGTGTGTGTGTGTGTGTGTGTGTGTGTGTGTGTGTGTGTGTGTGTGTGTGTGTGTGTGGTGCTACTCTTTGATTGTCTGGGTCCATTGTTGTGCTCTGGTCCCAGTGGACTTTCTCAGGATACCAAACAATGGGAGTCCCAGCGCTTCACTAGGGCACCGAACCTTCTGATGTACTCAACGACCTCTCGCACGCACACACACACACACACACACACACACACACATACAACACTGGCACAGACACACACAGACTCCACATCCTTACCAATGTGGACTCACACACACACACACACACACACACACACACACACACTCCACGCAGTCAAGCCGACATCGCAGACTTTGGCCAATTACTGTTCCAGTCCGTCAACTCATCCCAATGAGACGGTCTGGTATTTATCAAGCGTCCCAGTAAAGCAGTGTGTGTGTGTGTGTGTGTGTGTGTGTGTTCTTTTTATTATTTTCAGTATTTCTCCTTTTTCAGCAGATACTGGAGAGATGACATGCAACAACGGTTGTCAGCTGGAATGAATCCAAGACATTGTGGATAAACCCACTGACTTCTGGGTAAAAAAGCTCTTCGATCAACTATTGAGGGACGAAGATTAGAAGCAGTTTCTCCTCTGTGTTCAGTATCGGGTCACTGCGGTGCTGATGAGATGATGAGAAGCTAGCTTGTACTGTCCACTACATATACACAGTGTGATTATACACCACTCTGACAAGTTTGTGTGTATTACTACATGAGGGTCCTAATAATGACCACAATCTACCACACAGCAGTCCCTTCTTTGTGATACTTTTTATATGTATTGTTTTGATTTACTGTTTTTATTTTATCAATACTTGTACGTACATTTTACAACATGTACTGACAGCACAGAAGCTTCACAAGAAAACATCAGAAGCTTGTGATCACGTGTAAGATCATTTCTGTGCTTTCGGCATTTCCAGTTAGTTATCTCTCTTGCGTCAAGGCTGTCAGGATTAACCTGGGATTAAAGATTAAGGCATCAACATTTACCACAATCACCCTAAAACAGACGGTGTGCTCCTCATGCCATCCTGGCACCGCGTTGGCACGATTCATCCCCTGGCCTTGAGCAACAAACTAACACATGAAGGCATCCAGCCAGGGGTCAAGCACACTTCAACCAGTCTTTATGCTTCTCTAATCTGACCTGCAACACCCCCTGCCAACCACACACACACACACACACACACACACACACACACACACACACACACACACACACACACACCGAGGTCTCCACTAAAGTGATGTTTCAGGGGTGTGGTTACACTTTGCACCAAGAGAAGACACTTTTGAAAAACTTCAGTCAGGGCTCGCTCTGTCCTGACCCGTATTGCATCAAGAATATTCTTCATGAACGTCTTCCTCAACATCTCCCTTCCAATCAGATTGATCAGGGCAAAAATATTGCGCAAATATATCCTTCAATAGGCCACATATTGCTCTGCGGCCTGAAAACACATTTTCTCAACACGTATCATCGTGAGAAAGGTGGACTTGCCGGGACCAGAGCTTTAAGAGAAACAGTTGTTGCCAGACGATGACGCAGAACGGGAGATAACATTCTTCTCAACGCTCTAACTCGCTGGCACATCTTCACGCCGAGATTAAGGTACGCCAGTCGACCTTTTAGAAGAGCAACATGAGCTGGTCGCCATGGGTTTCACCATCCTCAAACACGCAAACATGCATGCATACTGGACAGATGGACAGACAGACAGACAGGCAGACAGACAGGCAGAGCACAAGGCCAGGGAGAAGTGGCCGGTAGAGAATGCATACCTGACATTGTGAAACCTCCCTGACAGAAGTAGCGCTGTCACTCTAAACCACAGCGAGTCACAAGGCCACCCAGCACATTACACAGGAGCCACAACGTCCCTCAAGCAGGAGGCCACACACACACACACACACACACACACACACACACACACACACACACACACACACACACACACACACACACACACACACACACACACACACACACACACACACACACACACACACACACACACACACACACACACACACACACACACACACACAGAGAGAGCGAGAGAGCGAGAGAGAGCGAGAGAGCGAGAGTGGTGAAAGTGGTATTAAGGTTTTGAAAGGAGACAATGGCCGGCTGTCCATCATTGTATTCTGGGAGCATATCTCTTCACAATGTCTCAAAAAAACAAGACCAGCCAAGGAGACGTCATTGTTGTTTTAAAGGGCTTTCAGTTACTTCCACTGCGTGTCAGTACAGTATACGGACATGGCTGCTGCTGAAGCTGCTTCGCTATTGGACACATGGACGTTGTGGCTCGTGGCTCGGCTCCCTCGGACCCTCGGACTTCTCTGTTATTTAGAGATTTGGTGGTGATGTGTGGATTTAAACTTACTCCACTGTTGCACCTACAGACGACTTGAAATGAAATGAAAATGGGAAGTTGACCTTTGGCCAAACCAGAAGTGAAAAATAAATAATTTTCTATTAAATACACCAAATAATATCCACCATTCATAAATAGTGAATTAACTAACATAGTTTATTTCCTAAATTGTTTAGTAATTAATACTAATAGTGTTCATATTTAATCATTAATTAATAACACGTTAACAATACATATATGTTGTATCATAATTGTTAAGAAATTCAATCAATGATTTTTGATGCCTCAGATTCAGAGTCAGTTTTATTGTCCAGGTTGAAAACTTAAATACTCAATTTGTAAATGATTAACAAATCAGCATTACGTGGCCCCGATTACAAAGTCCCACTGTTTCCAGTGAATGGCTAATAACTGGGTTATTAATCATCTGTTTAAACTGACAGTATGATTTTCTATGTGAACCTCCATTCATTAGTTCATCGATGACCCTCCCCTTCTTGTTAAGGCTGCATGACAGCACCTGTCAATCAAAGCCTCCAGGCTGGAGCCGCGCGGCAACGCTGCAGCTGGACAGACGTGCACTGATGTAAGCAATCAATACACACACACAAATCAATACACACACACACACACACACACACACACACACAAAATCAAAATCTATGGAGTTTTGCCCAAATCTAGGAACCTGCTGACCTACAGAGTGACCTAGACTCGCTGCTGGCCATGAAATAGATGGACAGACAGACAGACAGATACACAGACTGACAGATTGATGAATGAATAGATGAACCAATACATGGAGGGTACACCCCCCCCCCCCCCTTTCTGCCTGAGGCTTGAGTGTTACCGTTAATGAGACTGTTAATACAGGTCTGAGCTGCACGATGCTCCATCTGCAGCAACATGATTAGATAATGTGTGTTGTTACCGAGGGGAAACATTACCCTGGATTGCAAAAGTGTTCATGTACCAATATATAAAAATCAGCATCCAACAGATTTGATCAGACACAAACTAAACCCCCTCCCAGACGATGCAGATCCTCTCCTGAACAGGAAGATGCATCACACGGCAGACTGCTCAGATGGCGGAATTAAAAACCCGCCAGGCGTCAAATGCTGCTAGAAATGGTCTTTGGCAGATGAATCAAATCAAAGCAAAACAATGTCCCTAGATCAAACAGGCTCCTGATTGGCTGGCTCTCATGCCTGGCTGACCAACCAGCCTCACGTCAAGGTGAGGACAGGAAAAAGAAGAAATACAGAACAAGACAAACAAAAATACCCATTGTAGAAGATATAGGTTACTGTGTTCAAATCAAAACTCTTGTCTCTGTATTGACTGAGTCACACAGTAACTGACCCTGTACATGAACAGGTCGGTTGACATATACGACTATGAAAGATGATCGATTATTTTGACAGGTAAAAATGATTCTTGTCAGGTAATGTTTTTGGGGGATGAGCCAAAAAACGTATTTCCAGTGGTGATATGGAACCATGAGTCTTCAGACAGTAACTGTGTATTACTGAGGGAACGTGTTTTCAGCCATTACAAACATTTAGGGAACAAATTCATCATATCGGTCAGCAAACAACAACACAGCCTCCAACCTCCCAACACGGCAAAGAACTCAGTTACTTTGAAGCGTGGGTCGATACGTCACCACATAACAGCTTGCCAAATCTAGCATTTACCGTCCAGCCAGCTCACTATTCCTGAAACTGTGCGTGTGTTGTAAAGCCTGACGGTTTGTAGTTCCAACACTTCCTGTTTTGATGGACAGTCACCCCCCCCCCCCCGCTCGCACGCAACTACACTGACTGGACCAAGCATCAGGGCACCATGCTGACTCCACGGCCCAATCCCAATGTCTCCCCTAAGGCCTAAACCCTGAACCCTCACAGACTTAACTGACGTCACCTGGTAAGTGCTTGAGTGCGAGAGGCTGCAAGGGCTCCAAATCGTATAAATAGGAATGGGACAGCACTTTGCGACATATCGCGTTACCTTGACGACACCAAAAAAAATGTATGTACGATTGTGGGTTTTGGGACTTTTTATTTTACGTTTTTTTACTTTCTTCACACAGGCTCTCACCTTACAGAGTGGATGAGACGTAACTGTCAATAATCAATTGACTCGTTTTGTTAAAACAGCATCATCAAACAAAAATTTAAATAAAAGTTTGATGAGTAAACATTTGTCCTTCCATTTGTTTACTGTTTTTTTTTACCCCGTATTTATCGTCACAACACTATGAACTGTGGGTAATTCCCTCAGGCAAAGTCTGCATCGATGCGGACTTACGGAAAGTGTGCATAAAGGGCTCAAAAAGTCTGTGAGAGCGCCCTCATGCACTTTACAGTTTGACATTGGGACAGTCCCTAAACCCTCGCGGACTTAGCGGGACCGCGCCTCAAAGTCCTGTGAGTCCGTGAGGCGGGACGTTGGGATTGGTGCCCATGAAACATCCAGGTGAAAAGTGTGATTCCTGATTGATTTCACCTGTTAAATCCAGGGGAGAGGGGAGGGAGACGAAGGAGAGGAGACGAAGGAGAGGAGATGAAGGAGAGGAGACGAAGAGAGGAGACGAAAAAGAGGAGACGAAGGAGGGGAGATGTTAAAGAGGGGTTGTGCAGAATCGGGTGCAGCTCAACAGTAGGAAGGTGACCCTGATATTTTGTGTATATTGCTAGTTTGGGCCTGGATTACATATTGTTGATGCCACACACACACACTCACATTCACACACACACACACACACACACACACACACACACACACACACACACACACACACACACACACACACACACACACACACACACACACACACACACACACACACACACACACACACACAGAGACTCCACCTGTTTGGTGTCTGTATGAGTGCATATTGTCATAACAAGCAGAGAGGTGCTTATAGGAAACAGAACCCATCCCCCCTTTAACCAGAACAGGTGTCACTGCAGACCTACCAACCCTCAGGGTGTGTGTGTGTGTGTGTGTGTGTGTGTGTGTGTGTGTGTGTGTGTGTGTGTGTGTGTGTGTGTGTGTGTGTGTTAGACAGATAGCTGGGCCAGTTTTTCATGGACCATTTGCTGTACCAGATATCCTGCTACCCTGATCATCACTTCTATTCTACTTCATTCTATATTAGATATTGACACAGATCTATTTTACTCTGTTCTATTTCATGAAGCTGTTTTCTATTTTCCTTCACTGTTCTGAGAGTTTAAATTCTAGTGTTTGTATAGGTTCATGTCACTGTTTGGTTTAGGGTCAAAACAGGCCATACAGTATGCCCCCATCAAAAACACACACACACACACACACACAACTATTTAGATATATACGCATGCACACACCCACGCACAGAAGCAGGCACGCAGGCACGTAAACACACACACACACACACACACACACACACACACACACACACACACACACACACACACACACACACACACACACACACACACACACACACACACACACACACACACACACACACACACACACACACACACACACACACACACACACACACACACCTTTCCTTGCTTACAGTGGGCTTTCCTGTAGTTGTGGCGCCTGGCCTAACACAAACAGAGAGCAACAATACAGCGCTGGCTAATCTGTGATCCTGAGGAACACAGAGTTCTGGAAACACAGCCAAACACACACACACACACACCCCCACACCCTCATGCATGCACGCGCACACACACACACACACGCACATGCACACACACGGCCCGAACAAACAGCCATCCCAGACAGGGCCCTGACCTCAGCTCAATCAGGGGAAGAAAGATGCAGGAGATTGCTGATGTTTCTGATAGTGAAAGAGAGGTGCACACACACACACACACACACACACACACACACATGCACGCACATGCAAACACACACACACACTCTGGCACAAACAAACACCCCCACACAACGCTGATGGTTGGGACGGTTGGCTGAGTGAAGGGGAAGCACAAAGAGGACGGAGAATGAGGGACAGAGAGAGATAGAAAGAGAGGGAGGGAGAGAGAGAGAGGGAGAAAAGGGAGGGAGGGAGACGCCACAGGTGGTGAGAGGGAAGTCAGCTGGCCAGACTCGGTTCCTCCATCAGAATACCAAACATGATTTAGAATAGGAAGGGAGACGAGAGAGAAGAGAGGAGGGAGACCACAGCATGGACCAGTCAGCCTGGACCAGTCAGCATGGACCAGTCAGTCAGCCTGGACCAGTCAGCCTGGACCAGTCAGCATGGACCAGTCAGTCAGCCTGGACCAGTCAGCCTGGACCAGTCAGCATGGACCAGTCAGTCAGCATGGACCAGTCAGCATGGACCAGTCAGTCAGCATGGACCAGTCAGCATGGACCAGTCAGTCAGCCTGGACCAGTCAGCCTGGACCAGTCAGCCTGGACCAGTCAGCCTGGACCAGTCAGCATGGACCAATCAGCATGGACCAGTCGGTCAGCCTGGACCAGTCAGCATGGACCAGTCGGTCAGCCTGGACCAGTCAGCATGGACCAGTCAGCATGCACCCTGTTATATGGTGTGCAGGGGAAACAACCTGTCACAACCTGCAGGTCCAGGAGTCAAAAACAACCAGAGGAATGAAAACTCAGTCAAAGCTTCAATATTGAAAGTGGTTTCAGCTGCAGTATCCTCTGTCAGGGTTACCAGGTTCTGTCTGGTTTTAGGAAGAAACGAGGATAAACTAAATATTGTTAGTGGAACTTTGTCTTCAATACAGTAGAAACACTCTCAACATATTCACTGGACAATGGATGTGTCCAGCCCTCAACCCAGGCCACGTCACCCCCCCCTGTCCCAGTATGTCCCAGTAGTCAATGCCTCATAAATGCTGTTAAAATAGAAGTGGAAGTGGAGGGAAAGACTGAGGAGGAGAGAGAGTGAGAGATAAGACAGGATGGATGGAGGGAGAGAAGGGAGAGGCAGACTTTCATCTCTTTTCATGTCATAAGCTGAAGGTGTAATCAGCAGATAAAGATTAAAGAGACCTAGTGAGGAAGGTCTGCTCCTCCTCTTCCTCTCTTAACCTCTCTTGAGCTGACTGGAGCTACCTGTATAGTTCATTCATCATGAGATTTATGAGCCTGTGAGTTACGGTCTACCATAAGAGGGAGGGAGGGGAGGGAGGGGGGAGTCCTGGAGCTCAGCCAGGTGACACGATGGAGCAAGGCCATTCTGGTGGCAGAGGAAGAGGAAGCAAGGGAGGTAGCGGACAGGAAAGAGGAAACGGCAAGGAGACAGAGTTCTGAAGGAGGAGAGAGGAGGAAACATTAACCGACATGAAGGAATGGGGAGGGAGAGGGGGGCAGCAAAGAGAGACAGAGAGAAGGAGAGAGAGAGAGAGAGAGAGAGAGAGAGAGAGAGAGAGAGAGAGAGGCGAGGCGAAGAACGCAGTTGGGAGTTAAGGATATGGGAGAATGTGATATCAGCAAAAACAAAAATGGAGAGCACGTGAGACGAAGTTGAAGAAAGGGTGAACGAGATAAAAACAACAATGGGAAGATGTGGGGGGAGAGAGAGAGAGAGAGAGAGAGAGAGAGAGAGAGAGAGAGAGGTTTCCCATCATCTGTCCTCCCCTGCTGCTTCATCCATGGTGGGTTTCACCGAGGAGGACAAGGAGGACGAGTACAGGAGTCTGGACGGTACCACGGCAACCACCTGCAGCTCAATGTCTAAAGACAAGACACCGCCTGTCATCCTCCAGGGTGAGGAGGTGGTGGAGGTGGAATCCTACAGGTTCCTAGGGGCGTTTACCTCAACAACAAACTGGACTGGTCAGACAACACTGATGACCTCTACAGGAAAGGTCAGAGCAGACTGTACGTCCTGAGGAGGCTCAGATCATTCAATTCAACAAACAAGAACGCTGGCTCAGTTGTGGGAGAGAGCCTGGACAGTCTGGAGGAGGTGGCTGAGGGGAGGGGACAATAAAGGGGACAATATAGGGGACAATAAAGGGGACAATATAGGGGACAATATAGAGGATAATAAATGGGACAGTATAGGGGACAATATAGGGGACAATATAGGGGACAATAAAGAGGTCAAGAGGACAATAAAGGGGACAATAAAGGGGACAATATAGGGGACAATAAAGAGGACAATATAGGGGACAAAGTAGGGGACAATGTAGGGGACAATGTAGGGGACAATATAGGGGACAATAAAGGGGACACTATAGGGGACAATATAGGGGACAATAAAGAGGACAATAAAGGGGACAATATAGGGGACAATATAGGGGACAATAAAGGGGACAATAAAGAGCCATCTATCTATCCATCCATCAGGGCTGGTGGATTCCCAGATGGCAGACCTGTATTATTATTGTCTTGTTTGTTTCTGTTTAAGACCCAAACTCCCCCCCTCCTTTCCTTCCCCCTGCCTGCCTTGTTTTCCCATCGCTTTTCAAAGTAGGACTTGTATCATCAGTAAACGTACATCTCCCTTCTCCCCTCAGCTCTTCTTCTCTATCCTACATGGTCATTCTGGAGTTATGGGACTATTTTGTTCCATCCATCACCAAGTCAGTGGATCCTGTTACACTCCATACTATCGGCTGCTTGTAATAGTGCCGAATTAGGAATTTAAGCTTATTCTGCTGTTGCATTCAATATAAGTCAATTATAGCTGTAATGTAAATACTTTTCCGCTGATTGCACACATGCATAGTTTGGCAGCAGCAGGAATAACTGGGACGGAGTAAATGGCTCCGTAGTACTGATAATATTTCAATCTATTTTTAAACAATCGACCTGAGGAAGCCTTACAGAGTGTTTGTCATGTTAATAAACACCCAGAAGTTAAACTTGCAATAAGAAAACAACGAGAAAAAGGGAACGGGTGAATTTCAAACTTCACCTAATAGATTTCCTGAAAGTTTGCTACTTGTGACATGAAGACAAACCCAAAGACACAAAGACAGCAGCCTGGCAAAAACAGCATCAGGATCAGAAATATTATTGGGTGTCTCCTTTATGTCTCTTTTCAACACCAGTCACAGGAGTAAGTTTTATATATAAGATAGACAAAAGTAAGATATATAGATGTAAGGTATGAAAAAGGATCTATTTCTAATGTTCGACTTGACCTGCAAAGTACCACAAAGCGCTCCAGTGTTAGCGTCGCTAACAGTGAGGAGCTGCTTTACATCTCCAAAGCCTCCTGGCTCCTGGAGGACCGTCACCATACACCACCAACCACAGCTGGGAAACATGCTGGATCTGTACCTCTATCTAGTTGATAACGCTCTCTCACTCTCTCTCTCACTCTCTCTCTCTCTCCAGCCATGCTTTCACTTGCTCAATGCCCTTTAATCTCTTTTTTGTCCTACTTTGTCTGTCTGAATCTCAGTCGCTCCATTTCTGTTTCTCTCCGTCTTCCTCTCCCTTTCTCTCTCTCTCTCTCTCTCTCTCTCCCCCTCTCTCTCTCTCTCTCTCTCTCTCTAAAGTCTACTCACATTAAACTCCGCTGGCGAGCTTTAAACCAAAAGACAAACAGTGGAGTGTTATGGCACAAAGGCAGCTTCTCAACCACAGAGCAACCCATTGAAAAACTACAAACACACTGAAGTGGCTTATTATGTGAGTGTATAAAGACTAAGTGTATGTGTGTGTATGTATGTGTATGTGTGTATATATGTGTGTATGTGTGTGTGTGTTCTTTGTTCATCATATGTGCATCTACTTGATACAACATACAAACATTGTGTGTGACATCACAGTTGTCCACTTAGTGTTGTACTGTCCATATCTACTGTGTGAAAAACTGTCTCTCTCTCTCTCTCTCTCTCTCTCTCTCTCTCTCTCTCTCTCTCTCTCTCTCTCTCTCTCTCTCTCTCTCTCTCTCTCTCTCTCTCTCTCTCTCTCTCTCTCTCTCTCTCTCTCTCTCTCTCTCTCTCTCTCTCTCTCTCTCTCTCTCTCTCTCTCTCTCTCTCTCTCTCTCTCTCTCTCTCTCTCTCTCCTTGCATTCCTCTGTCCTTCCGAGGGCTGCAGGTTGAAAGGCTGCTAGAAGTGGGGTGATGTTTGGGTAGTGTTTGGGAGGCAGGGTTGGCAGGGGTTAGCGCACAAAAGAGGCCCGGCGGCACGGTGCCAGCCGGGCCCGGCTAGCGGCAGAAGGCCACTGTGGTGTGAATCACCGAGCTGACAGGCCTAGCGCGACGCAGGGCCAGAGCACACTCGCTTTTTTTGTCAGCCCGTCTTTCTTTGCTTTCTTTACGGCTTTGTCTTGATCTCCGTTTCTCTGTCCGGTTTCATCCTTACATGAACTCTCGTCTCTCTCTCTCTCTCTCTCTGCCTTGAACCCGAAGCCTTGTTAAACAGCTCCCTCTCTCTGGTTGGTTCTCTCACTCGTTTTCAGTCACTCATTCTCTCTCTCGGTCCTTCCCCCTAGCTCGCTTCTCAGAGATACAAAGCTTCACTGTAGTAAGTAAATTGAAACAAAAAAAAACAGAAAAAAACAGAAAAACTGATGAGGGCTTACAGGGGATTTAAACCCAGACCGAGCAGAAGATCCAGAAAGTACAGATTTAAGATGACAGTAATGAGGAGGAGGAGGAGACAGTGATGATGAGGATGATGATGATGTTGGTGCATTATACCAATTGATGATTGACTGTGTGATGAAACTGACCACGATGATGGTGATAAACTAGATTCTGGAGAGAGAGAGAAAGAGAGAGAGAGGCTAGACTTTGAAATACATCGTTGTTGTGGTGGGATACTGGAGTTTAGACCAATATAAAAGTCGGATATCGGCCCGTCAGTGTCGTCCACCTCTGATATGATGGATTTGATGCAGTTTTATAATACTACACTGGTTGTCTATGAGAAGCCCTGAACCTGAATTGACCGTAATGCAATATTTGGATTGGATACCACATGTTTTGATTATTAATATTATTATGATCGTCCTGGGTTTCAGTTATTCTCAGGTTTTTCTGCCAAAACTCTGGGATATTTATTGCCATCAAATTGTAGGATTTTAAATATTGCCACAAAATATTGTGGACTGGCAGATTCAATCCAAACATATCCTGTATCATCCTTCAAAAACCCATCTTGATCAAATCCTAGCCTAAAACCCTGGCCTATGTAAACATTTGAGTTTTTTTGTTTTGTTTTTGTACACTTTGAAGCAATTTTCTTTAGATGGAAGGTTGCTTTCCAGATCTATCATATTCTATCATATTTTGTAAAAAGTCAAGTGCTTAACATGCAATCGTCTCCTTCCAGTGAAACGTTGTCTGACTTTGATGCATTTTATTTTGAAGGGCATACATTTCAAAAAAGTGAATTTCAGTAGAGATTAATTTAATAAGGAATGAATCCAGCACATATAAACATTAAGCACATGAAACATCCCAGTGAGTGGATCCTCTCGTAACAACACACATGTTCCCTTAAAACCTCTCAAATTTCGCCTCTCAAATAAAGTCGGTGGTGCAGGCCAAGGTGTCAGTCCTGAATCACAACCTATCAGAGCAGCAGTGATGTACGACTGCAGAGAGACACACACTTGGGAAAACACAAACACACATCAATGTGGAGACAAAAAACTAGTACACACACACACACACACACACACACACACACACACACACACACACACACACACACACACACACACACACACACACACACACACACACACACACACACACACACACACACACACACACACACACACACACACACACACACACACACACAGAGGGCCTTTTCATCTGCACCCTCCCAGAGGCACTTGCAGGTCTCTTTTCCTAAAATGGCCGATAGCTCCGATGGAAGCTCTGAGCGCGCTCCGTTCAGAGGAAGTGCTCTTCCACTCCTCTCACTTTCTTAACCCCTCTCTCTCTCTCTCTCTCTCTCTCCATTTCACCTTTTTCTCTCTTTCCCTTTACCTCTGTCTCTTTCTCTGTGTGTGTGTCTCTCTCTCTCTTCATTCCCTGATGGCAGCCCGTTGTCGCTCACCCTTTTCTTTGATACCTGCTCTGTTTATGATCAGATCTGATCTGATAGTGTGTGTGAGAGAGAGAGAGAGAGAGAGAGAGAGAGAGAGAGAGAGAGAGAGAGAGCGTCACCAGGGCGGACTGGACAGACAAGAAGGCGTCATGCCAGCCGAAATCCCAAGTCCCTGCTGATTGAAATCATTTAGTTCCTCGCTGGTGTGAAAAAAGTTGAAAAAACGACAATAACATTTTTTCCTCTCTTCTCTCAGTTTCTGCATTCAATTAGGTACACACACACACACACACACACACACACACACACACACACACACACACACACACACACACACACACACAAGTCAAACATCTTATTGCCAGACTAAAGGGTCGACCACAGAAAGGAAGAACAAATGAAAGAAAGAATCCAGGAGGTTTTTCTTTCTCAATTAACCACGAGCGACTTAGAAGTGACTTAGAAGTGACTTAGAAGTGACTTAGAAGTGATTTAGTGACACCAATGGGACAAATTGGAGCCAGTAACACGAGTTATTAGGAGAGACGAGCTCATGACTTTGTCACCAGTGGTGAACGATCAGCCCACAGCAGAGGAGGAACACAGCAGCACACAACGCAGCGACAAAACAGCAAAAACAACAAAGAATTTGGACTTAAATATAAATATAAATACAAATATACACCTCAAATATATCGAAACGAACAAATAAAGTGAAGTAAAATAAAGGCTAAATGATAAGATACCCAGCAAAGACACAACTTAGTATCAACTGCTCTTTAAAAATGGGTCATATTAAACTTTTTTTAAGTTTAATTTCCTGAGGGAACAAAACAAAATACCTTCCACTCAATGTACATCTGTGTTTGACAAGCAGGTTACAGTAAAACAAGACTTGCGCTAGTGTTGACTAAGCACACTAACCTGCACGAGTGCGTGAACACAGCAAGACAAGTCACCGAAAACGTTGCTCCAAATATTTTAAATCTCAAGCAAGTCTACATGAAAGATACCCACAGTTGTAGAAACTTCCTGACGAGGCAGTCTGCTATCTACCGGATTGAGTCACTGCTTATTGTCTCTAAGCTCGCAATGTGGCAACGCTGTGGGACGTATTCTGTCTGTCTTCTCTCTTCTTCTGGAAACCTACCACTCTAAAGAAATCTTAACCTGGAAAAGTCAGACAGGCAAAACTCTGTGGATAACTTTTAGTTTTGAGAGAGAACGAAAGGCCTGCTGCCCCTTTTTCTGTCAACTCTGAGCTATTTGGTGGGATTGTGACTATTCAGCATCCTGGCTTCAGAAGGAAGAGGTCTTCTTGTGTGGCTCTGTGGAGGTTCACAGGACACTAAATCACAACAGCACCGCTTTACTAAAGTAATAGCAGATATTGAGCAATATTAGGCTCAATAAAGGCTTCTAAACTATGTACTGCAGGTGTGATCACATTGCAAAAGTTAATGTGATTTCCTATGTGAAGGGTATCCCTGCCTTAGCATTAAAACTTTAATTCCACCTTCAAAGGAATGGAAATAAAATGGGAAAATAAAGCACTGATCAAAAATATAATGTCTAATATTATTTATTATATTGTGGTTTGCGATATTCTCCACCTATTCAGATTTTGTAATAACTTAAATCTAGTACTTGGTTTGGGTTTTCACCACCACCTCGGCAACTGTTGACCATGTTACAACAAGTCCAATTTAAAAGAACATGTTCCACCAGCATTAAAACCGAGACAGCATCATTCTTCACTGATGATCAATACGGTCCTAATCCATTAAAGCATTTCATTTCACACATTAAATCGTTGTTTTCTTATAAATGAGAGATAAAACCATACGCTGTCATTGCAACTTGTCTACCAGACCCAGCGGGACTGCAGGTCAAGTCCCGCAGCAACAGGTTTACAGCAACCAGCCCAACTCCTCTACCATAAATACACAAATAAAAGCCTCCAAAACTAAACGGGGTTATATAAACTTCACTACTGTGCACCGAGAGAGAGAGAAAAGCCTGACTTACCTCTTTTTCTCCTTATCGGCCGTCATGTTTTCTCTAATGCAATAAAAACAACAAGTTGATAGATGGCGTTATTCCCCGGGAGTCACGGGCCAACTTCTCGCACGAGCTTCAGGAGACGAGGAAAAAACGCGCAGAAACGCAAATATGGAGGTGAAATACGCACTTGCGGTCAAATGAGCCACTCAAAAGTGTGTGATTGAACCTATTCCTCCACCTCAGTCCATTTCAGCGGGCTTGGCGAAAGGCTATACAGTCTCAGAGCACTGCCGAGGATTGTACAGCCTTTCACCCAATTCGCCGTCCACGGGCTCTGATTATGTTACGAGCTGTCGATAAAAGCCGCTTCAGGTCCACTTGTCAAAACTTTCCTCGCTCGCTGATCTGAAACTCCCAAAGCCCCCTCGGTGTCGGTCCTCCTCTCCCCCTGCGCTCAGCTGGCCGGCTGACAGCCGCAGCTCAATCCCAGGCCGGTGATTCGTGGAGCTCGCCGCCGGGCACCGCCTCCAGCAGCCCCGCCCCCCCTGAGCCGACTGTCGGGGAAACCACCCACCTGTGCCCCCTCGACTCCCTCCCTCTCCCATGTGATGCCTACAGGCTGGATGCTCTGGGCATTTGTGTTGTGATGCTAATAATAATAATAATGACAATAATAATAATGATAATGATAATGATAATGATAATGATAATAATAATAATACTTCTACTACTACTACTACTAATAATAATGATAATAATAATAATACTACTACTACTACTACTACTACTACTACTACTACTACTACTACTAATAATGATGATAATGATAATAATAATATAATAATAATAATATAATAATGATGATGATGATGATGATGATAATAATAATAATAATAATAATAATAATACAGCAATTAAGGGGCCATGCAAAAGACATAGTAGTGGTTGTATTAGCAGTAGCGATGTAGTGGTAGTAGTACGAGTAGTAGTGGTAGTAGTAATACTAGTAGTAGTAATGGGCTTTGGGATAGAGCCCCAGATAGACTGGTACTGTTTCCAACCAGCCATCCCAAAATCCTCTGTGACAAAGGATTCATAAGTTATAGAGGGGCAAAGAATGGCCAATCAGCAAAAGGGGCGGGGTTTCAAGGCATCATCCATGAGTCTAATGAGCCGTCCACCAACTGTCTATGACCAATCAGTACAAAAGATATGAAACATTAAAGAACAGCCACTCAGAAACAGACGGTCAGTGTCTACTTACTTTAATGAGGTGTCTGCCAACTCTGTGACAAACCACTGAAAAGTTATAAAGGATCAAACAATGGCCAATTAGGAAAGGGGGCAGGGTCTTAGGGGCAATTAGGGCCAATTGATAGATGGCTGAATCTCCCCAGCCTCCTCAAATCCTCTGTGACTTTAACTTAAGAGATGAAGGATCATAGAACAGCTAATCAGGAAAGAGGGAATTGCTAAATGAATGGATTTGAATGAAGGATAGCGCCACTTGTGGCTGAATGACTCAAAACTTTGCGCACCTCTTCTCTATCATGTAGTAAACATGTGTGTGAAGTGTGTGCAATTCTGAAAATGCCTTCATAGAGAAACGCATCACTTCCTGTTGACGACTCATTTTAACCAAGTGCGATTGCATCTGGAGGTCGTACGGTCAGGACTTTCTCTCTCACACATTTAAAGATGTTGCTGCTGAGGTGGAGCAGAAATAAACATGTTTTCAATCAAAACAATCAATTTGCACAAGGAAATCCTCGCGGGTATGTAAACTACCTGACAACTTCCTGGTAGAATCAATGGATGCTTTTGTGTTGAGAGACTACTATCACAACCAAGTTGGCAGGATCAGTTTATTCAACGTGATGGACTGGTGACCTTTTCCAGGATGTTTCCCTGCCCAATGCATGCTGGGAGAGACTCTACTACTAACTTGCAGTAGGTTGTAATACTAAACCTGATGTTGTGCACCATAATAACAACAGTACAACATCTTATCACATTCATATTTAGCATGTTGTTATGACGCCTGCCCATTTCTGATGGGATGATGAAGTACCAGAGCGAGGCCAAGAGAGATACTAGGCTCATCGTGTCTCCAGGAAGATGTTCTGCTCCTCGGATGTGAGTGAGAGAAATGTTTCCTCGACTTGACTTGATACTCAATGCCTCAAAACCACAAGTGACTTAGTTTACCAACGTTTTGATAACCAAGAGTTAAACATACAGTATGACCAATTCATCTCTTTTATTTCAGATGGAGATGATGATGATTTTATTGGCTATTCTTGGATAACTGTAACTGATCTTTTCACATATTCCTTCCTGATACACACACATACACCCTTATATGTGTATTTCTTCAGGGAGGTCAGAGCGCTTTGTCTGCAGCTACTGGAGTGGAAACTGTGGGGAGTGGACTACACTCCCCAGCAGGCCACAGTCTGTCGGCCATCTTGCCCGCAGCTTGAGCAGATTGTGACCAAGAGGGAGATTCTGCAGTCCAGGGGGGGAGAGAGATCTAGAGATTGGATCTAGAGAGCAGACTGGACCTAGACAGCAGACTGGATCTAGAGAGCAGACTGGGAGGCAGCTGGAGATCCCCAAAGCATAGCGATGACTTAAAGTTGGTTTGTAATTGTGGTGTGAAAGACCCAGTAAAGTGTCATGTCTGTTTGAATCTCGTCTGTATCTGACTTACCACAGACACGACTCGACTCCCTTTGATCTACTGATCTCAGATATGCTTCAAAGAAACGCTCTTCCTTGCAACCGTTTGGCAGGAAGATGATAAAACATCAGATTCACAAGATGAAGACAAATAATATACAAGACCAATATTTTTTGACATCATTATATTTAATTGGTTTCCAAAAATCAAAATACACCTTCACATCCTTTTAGAGTACAGTACATTTGGCACGCAGCGCAAAAAAACCCATAAATCAACATAACACAAACGAAGGGCATAAAAGGAATTCATGAAGGAAACAAAAAATGAACACAGGTCAGGTGACAAAATGTACAGACAGAGCTTCACAAATACAGGGACTGCAAAAAAAAACCAGACTCATACAGTAACATACTGCATATGACCCGAGGAAGGTGCTGTGTCTGATACTGTACGTAGAAACATAATACTATCAGCTGTTCCATCGTTTGAACTCAACCTCATGCCATCGGTTTAATGTACAAATTCAGTTCAACTCACTTCATCGACACCCGCTCAGAAGGAGCTTCCTCTGTGGAGTGTGTTTCTTTTTTTTTTTCCTCCACTCACAAAACACTGAGAGAGTCAAAATAAAGGGATTGTGAGTGGAAAAGTTTGGAGCTAGTATTTGGCATTTAGCGTCGAAGACTTCTGGGAGAGGACGTCGTTTGTGGGTCGCTGTGGGACAGAGAGGGTCTGACGTTGCAGACTGAAAACAAAATAAAACGGAGACACAGTAAAGCAGAACACAGTAGGGAGAGGAGAGGAAGAGGACGAGGACGAGGAAGAGGAGAGAAATCAGAAAAAAACAAAAATTAAATGATGCACACCAGAAAATAGAGATAAAATGGTGTTGGTGGTTGACAGGAATACACTCAGCCTCACTGTACTGGATGATTCACTGACACAGGAGTGTGTGTGTGTGTGTGTGTGTGTGTGTATGGTGGGGTGCAGGGTGGGTATGCACGAAGCAATAAATCATCTTTTCTAACACTACAGCTACTGCATCTGAACGACTACTACTACTTCTACTACTATGACTACTACTACTACTACTACTACTACTACTACTACTACTACTACTACTACTACAGTACATGTCCAGTGCTTCCTATGTTTCAGCTCTTGCTACTATTGGGCGGTCTCAGTAACTCACCTGTTACAGACATACATTCACACACATCGCTGCTTTTTTTTTTGTACTTGTTGTGCAGCTGGAAAAACATGCAAATACTTCATTCATACAAGAAAGTACTAGATTTCCTCTGCACCTATTGCTCTGTGTACATTCCCACCTCACACCCCTTCAGTTGTAGTGATGCACTCAATAAGTTAGGTACGCAGAAATAGAGGTGCATGACTTGTCTTGAGGAAGGTTGATTGACTGAAACTAAATAGGTACTGAGGGAACCTGTGAGGGTGATCCTCTCTCCTCACCTTGTACCTACTGTTGGCATGTATGTGTGTGTGTGTGTGTGTGTGTATGTGTGTGGTTAGGAGCTCAAAGAAAGCTCAAAGGTGTGAAAATCAATGCTGAAAAGAAAGAAAGAACGAAAGAATGAAAGAAAGAACGAAACTCACATGAAAAACGATCAAGCAGCAGAACAGGCTTCAGTGGGAAAAAAACTGAGAAACATTTGGGGAAAAAGTCTTACAAACACAGAATATTGCACATGGACTTTTCTTGAAGAGTTTAAGATTCTATTCAATACACTATATTATCATACGCCTGACCATGCAACAAGGGGGGACTCCTCTAGGAGGTTTCTAGACGAGCTCAGTCTATTTACAAGGTGTGGGCTGTACAGAGACGGTGGGCGGGTCACATACATGGTCACCATGGTCTTTCTGTTAGACCCCACGTGCTCGTGAGTCTTGCTGCATAGCAGGAAATCAGAGATTTCTAACGCGCAACAAGACCATCCAGTAAAAACAACACAGAGACAGAAATAAAACTACATTTAAATTAAAATAAAACATCATAAAATATCAAGAGGGCACTTCTTCTGGACCCCTGCCAATGCTGCATGCATGCACACACACACACGCACACACACCATAGAACAAATACATTCAGTTTAACACACACTCACCCACGTGTACTCACACATTCACCTCTGGTAAAATCCATGACATTCATTTGGAATCATGTGGATTTGGATTTCATCAACAGGTCCAGTACAGTAACCGACCACACCGTGACACACACAAGGCATTTCCTGACCAGGAGGTCACGGACTAGGAGACTAACTAGGAGCTGACCCGGGAAGATTGTATTCCAGGAGACTTGGATCAAAGTGTGACTCGTCCATTTAAAGGGATACCTTGACATTTTAGATATTAGTCTTGTTATTTGTCCTCACCAGAAACGCGTCACCACATCGTGTAGCGGGACATCAGAAAAACAGTTTGTTAGCATTGTTAGCATTGTTAGCATTGTTCATTAAAAACCAATGGGTACGCTACTGTAGTTTGTTAGCTGGTAACTAAAGGTACCTTTTGGTTTCAGTGAAGAATAGTAACAATATTAACAAGATGGAAAAGTTGTGATTTTGTTGTTGTGTTGATAACTAAACTAACTAACATTTAAGATGTCACGGTGTCTTTTAACGGTGTTGACTCTTAAATTTAGAGTGCAGCACAAAACGTCTAATTTCATCTTGATTTCAAAAGCAAAAACATTTACTTTCTTGCTTTTTGCATCGTTCACATCTCCTCTCAATACTGCATGGAATACTTTTTTCAAGACCTTATTTTTTTTATCTTTTAATACAATCATTGGTTCAATGAAACTTTTTGCATTCACATATGTGTTATGGGAAGAGAAACATTCTTGAACACAGAAAAAGACATAGAAGATACAGCACATGTACAGAAATGACAGTTTTGCTCTTTCTAGAGGCACGTACACACACACACACACACACACACACACACACACACACACACACACACACACACACACACACACACACACACACACACACACACACACACACACACACACACACACACACACAGGCCATGACCTTTCCCACCTAACTTCTTTAGTACACAAACAAGTTGAAAACAAAATATTCTCCCTTCGATCCGTAGTCCAGTGGTTGGGCTGGTAGTGATGACGTAACATATAACAGTCCACCCCTCCGACTACTCAGAGTTTGGTTCGGTCTGCTGTTCTGACCGGTTCAGAAACGGGTCTGGACCAATCCACTGGACCTCTGGTGACCAGTAAAGGGGTACTGGGGTCTTTCTTACAGTATTTGACCTGCACTTCCAAGATGCTTCATCATACACATTGATGGGACATGCACAAATGGACAAACAAGACAAGAGCACAGGAATGATGACAAGGGATACAGATGGTGTAGTATACTTGCTGGAGTGGTCAGGTCTAAGTTCAGGAGCAGTCAGGGGCCTAGTTTCTTACTTATCACTGTTTCACTGAATACTATGTCTTTGCACTTGCAAGTTTATTTGTGTGTGTGTGTGTGTGTGTGTGTGTGTGTGTGTGTGTGTGTGTGTGTACACATGAACACAAGCAAGTACACATGCGCATATGTGTGTACATGTGTGTATAGTCAGATGTGTGTGTGTGTGTGTATACTAGATCGTGTGTCTAGGCCACAGTCTCCTCTCCGAAGTAGGAGAAGCCTTTGAACTCATCTTGGTTGATCTGCTTGATGATGGTGTCCTCCACCGGCGTCAGGACAGGCTCCTCCCGCGTGAAGTCCTGGTCGAAGTTATTCACATCCCTTTTGGTTTTCTGGAGGACGAGAGGACAAGGGAGGAGGGAGGAGGGAGGAGGGGGAAGGAAGAGGAGCAGGTTTCATTCGTTGGTGCAAAGACTATTGACTAAACCAACAGAAACCACAAACTCTGCACAGTCTTCTTTTAGAAAACTGGTCCCAAGCATGCAAAAAGAATATACAACTTTTGATCTCCACCCCTTCCAAATATAATCTATTTTTCCAATCTGTGTGTGTGTGTGTGTGTGTGTGAACTCACAATGCGCGGTTTGAACGGTGGTCTGATCTTCCTCTGTTCCAGCAGGGTCCAGTCGATCTCTTTGAAGAATGGATGGAGCTTGATGGCGTCCTCCAGACCCTGAGCCACCACGCAGCCCAGACGCTTGTTGGGACTCTTCGTCATGAACTGAGCAGCGAGAGAGAGAGAGAGAGAGAGAGAGAGAGAGAGAGAGAGAGAGAGAGAAACATTGGAAAAGAGAATGGAAAAGTTATTTTGCCTTTCTTGTCTATTTTATCACGCTAAAAGTGCATTTGGTGATGTTACATGATTCTCACTATTTTATTTTTCCCAATTTCAAATGACTGAAATTACATTCAGATTGGAATCATATGTACCAGTAAAGATTAAATGCAGTATTTTGATCTAAAAAAAAAAAAAGAAATCTGAATGTGCTTATTTCCAAGTACCAACATTCATAAGAAATGAGTCCTGGAAGAATGGTGTTGTGGCTTGACAACAAGGTCGCAGGTGATGCAGTACTACTCTCCCACATGGCTGTAGGACATACAAGATGTCACATACAGTACAAAGACATGCAAGACAGAAGACTACACATACAGTATATATTCTACAAAAACAAGATTAACATCAATAAAATAGTAGCAGAATTGGGCCTCTGCATGAAACCCCGCCAAAATAAAGCACCAGAGCAGGGAGGGTGCCACTACGAGATGCCACTGGACTTTTAAAGTATTTTCTCAAGTACTTGAAAATTGGACCGGCTCAGTCAGAGCTGCCAAGTGGTCAGCTCGGGTTCAGACGGTGGTCAGCGCTTATCATGTGACCTTTATAAAGTCCTTGAGCTGGATGACACGGCCAATCACAGCCCAGAGCTGTGGTCAAGTGACTGGTCAGAGTCCAAGAAATAGTCTGGTCCAAGACAAACACACACACTTTCCCACAAGGCTTTGCAGTCAAACCGCACAACGGCCAAAGTAAACGCACGGCTTGTGATGGAAAAATTGTACGGACAAACAAATGGATGGACAAATGAATGTGCACGTGCAAGCAAACACACACACACACACACACACACACACACACACACACACACACACACACACACACACACACATACACACACATACACAATTACAAGAACTTGATGCTCTTCCAGTCAAGAAAACAGGAAATGCAGAGCACAACACCACGGATGTCACAATTTCATCTTTTTTGTCTCTGATACCGATCCGGGCGATGACATGTTGAGTATCAGCCGATAGCCGATACCGATCCAAACAACGCTTGTTTACTGATCGGAGGCTGGAAATGTAATCAATAAATAAATGGATTGGATTGGTTGATCGAACAATCTGTATCTGATGCCGATACTTTAACATTCACCGGGACTGGCTCCTATTCCAATACTGGATATGGGATCGGTGCAACCTCCTACCGCCAACATCACACCCCCACCCACCACCCACACACACCTCACACACACACACACACACACACACACACACACACGCTTTCTCCCATACTGACCGCTTTGAGAATAGACACGGCCTCCTTGCTGAGCCAGACGGGGTAGAGGACGTCGTCGTGGAGGATGGACTCGAACAGATCGTCCTCGTTGTCGGCCTCGAACGGCGGCTGGCCGGCCATCATCTCGTACATGAGCACCCCCAGTGCCCACCAGTCCACCGACGGGCCGTAGTCCAGCTCTTGGAGGATCTACACACAGAAATGGAGAGAGCACTTTGATGCGAGACTCTAAAAAGTGTAGGTGTGTGCGGCGATGTGTGTGTTGGTTGAAGGTTACCTCAGGTGCGATGTAGTCCGGCGTGCCACAGAAGGTGGTGGTGGTGACTCCGTTGAGGACGCCCTCCTTGCACATGCCAAAGTCTGCCAGCTTACAGTGGCCCTCCGCATCCAGCAGGATGTTGTCCAGCTTCAGGTCTCTGCAGGTGGGGGAGGTTGGGGGGGGGGTGGAGGGTGGACAGGCAAGGGCAACTTGGTTAACTGTGCATGTTGACGAAAATAATATTCCAGGAAACAGGAAATGAAAACAAGAAACAAGAAACAAGAAAATGAGGCAAAAAGAGTTATTCCCAGATTAACACCCATCCAGTGTTTTTGAAACCTGCTTATAAGGGACCACACATCCCAGTAAAAACATGTAAGTCACCATAACTGAGTCATGAGGTTTATTTATGTCTCCAATACCACAGAGGAGAAAGGATAAGAGAGATCAATGGAGAGGGGAGGGTGAATAGACCTGGACAAGGAGAGAAACCAGAGGGTTGAAGGGGGGAGAGAGGGAGAGGAGGAAGGAGGGGAGAGAGAGAGAGAGAGAGAGAGAGAGTAAGAGGGGAGGAAGATAAGAGCAGCAGTGTTGAGAGCAACAGGACTGACCATGAAGGCAGCCGCTCTGGGCTTGATGGTTGATTGCTACAAAAATGTCAACATCTCCTCGACTCCGTCATTCAGCCTGAGGTGTTTTCAAAAACACAGCCGCCCTGACAAGCCAGGGAGGGAATGAGTGTGTGTGTGTGTGTGTGTGTGTGTGTGTCTGAAGTCGAGGGCTTATGCAACCGTTCTAATTTTGCAAGCCCCACATAAAAAGGCTTGTTTAACAATTGTGTGTCGGAGCTGAAAGTGCGTTCTTTCTGTCCCATCATGCTTTGCTCTGACGGGGGCCTTTTATCACCGAGGGGGTTTCCTATCGGTGTCACAACTTATCATGTTCTCCAGTGTGTGTGTGTGTGTGTGTGTGTGGAGTGTGTGTGGTGTGGCTGATGGGCTGCAGGGTGGCCTGGTAGTTAGAGACCATCCTGCTACCAAGCCCCATATCAGCTGCATGGACGCTGCTCTACAGCCGACCCTGCTCTGATCTCCCTGGAGGAGGCGAGAGGAG